>JAHRHZ010000189.1:672732-724779 GCA_024137785.1 Ginglymostoma cirratum | reverse complement strand
CCTGCCCCATCTCTGTAACTGCCACCAGCCCCTACACCCCTCCCTATTTCTGTAAATTCCTCCAGCCCCCACTCCCCTCCCTATCTCTGTAACCTCCTCTGGCCCTTAATCCCCTCTCTATCTCTGTAATCTCCTCCAATTCCAGCCTCACCCCTATTCCCATCACTCTCTCATTGGTGGACATGCCTTCAGTTGCCTGAGCGCTGTGCTCTGTAATCCTTCCCTAAACCTCGCTGCCTCGCCCTCTCTCTCCTCCATTTAGATTGTTCTTAAAACCTCTATGCTTAAATGAGCTGTTTGTCATCTCACCCTTCATGGTGTCAAGTTTTGCTTTAAAACAGTTGGGTTATTTGACTGATCAAAAGTGCTATAAAAAGGTAGTGGTTTTTGTTACAGTGCCATGGATTGTAATGGTCTCCCCAGAGCCCCTGCCCCAGAAGAGGAAATAGTTTCTTCCTATTGAACCTTTTAAATCTTTTAATCAACATAAGATGGATGTTCCTGATGCCTGGGGAGCTCAGAATCAAGGGGGTCGCTCTAAGGCCATTTAGGACTGAGACTAGGAGAATGTCTTCACGTAGAGAGTAATGACCCTGCGCAATTCTCTGCCACAGAAAGCAGTTGAGGCCAAAACATTGAATGTTTTTCTTAGAAGGAGTTAGAACTTAGTTCCAAAGGCAATGGGGCGAGAGAGAGGGAATAGGGTATTGAGTTGGATGATCTGCCATGACCATATTGATTGAAGGAGCAGGCACAAAGGGCTGAGTGGCCTAGAATCATAGAATCCCTACAGCACAGATAGAGGCCACTTGAGCCATTGAGTTTACATGGTTGACCCACCTAACCTGCGCATGCCTGGACACTATGGGCAATTTAGCATGACCAATCCAGCCTAACCTGCGCATCTTTGGACTATGGGAGGAAATCAGAGTACCTGGCAGAAACCCATGCAGACATGGGGGGAATGTGCAATCTCCACACAGACAGTCACCCAAGGCTGGCATTGAAACCGGGTCCCTGGTGCCATGAGGCAGCAATGCTAACCACTGTACCACCAAGCCTACGCCTGCTCCTATTTTCTATCTTTTTGAAACCACCTCGATTTCACCAATGAGGTTTCCTCACGCTCAGTCGTGTACCAAATGGCGTTCTGGAGGCTGGAGCACGGACTCTCATGGGTGCATTGCTCTAGCCGCCAGCGAGCTGTGTAGATGGCACACCCTGACAGTATGTCACTGAAACCTGGGAGACAGTCGCTGATGAATGTGTCCGTGCCGGAGGGTGAAGAGAGGGAGACCGACCTGGGAAGAGGAAGGGAGAAATAGAAATCCCAGAGCATTGGGAAGGGCCCAGGGGAATCAGAGGTCCATGGAAGGCGGAGCTCCTCAGCCAAGCACGAGAGGGTGCAGCCTGCCCTGACAACAAGGACCTTTCCTGAGACAATCTCTCACACACACAGCTGACAGCAACGAAACCATCAGCTCAAAGAAACAGGAGGCTGCTGAGGGGAAACTGGCGTGGGGGGAGGGGACGGTGGTAGAGAGGCTGAGATTGCCTCCCTGCCTTGGAATTTAACCCTTTCAGCCCAGGAGTCATTCTCGTCAATGTTTCCTGCTCCCTTTCCAAGGCTGATATCTCATGCTTGATCTGGGACTACCAGAACAGAATCCGGTTCACCCACCCAATGGAATCTAAATATACCATCATAAAACGTCCAGCCCATTTACAACGTTCCCTGTCCCCAGCAGTACTGCATCCCAGTGAGGTACAATGGCAGACTGGATCCAACAGTGTTGCAACCCAGATTTATACACTGACAGGCCTGTCCCCATGAGTACTGTACTCCAGTTTGATATGCTGACAAACCTGTCCCCACCAATACTGTACCCCAGTGTTATACAGTGACAGACCTGTCCCCACCAATACTGTGCCCCACTGTTATACAGTGCCAGACCTGTCCCCACCAATACTGTGCCCCAGTGTTATACAGTGACAGACCTGTCCCCACCAATACTGTGCCCCAGTGTTATACAGTGCCAGACCTGTCCCCACCAATACTGTACCCCAGTGTTATACAGTGACAGACCTGTCCCCACCGGTACTGTGCCCCAGTGTTATACAGTGACAGACCTGTCCCCACCGGTACTGTGCCCCAGTGTTATACAGTGACAGACCTGTCCCCACCGGTACTGTACCCCAGTGTTATACAGCCACAGACCTGTCCCTGTCAGAACTGTGCCCCAGTGTTATACAGTGATACTCCTGTCCGCACCACTACTCCACTGCTGTACCCTTGTGTTATACAGTTACAGACCTGTCAACATCAGTACTGTACCCCAGTTTTGTTTATTTTTATTTTAAAAATACACCTTATTCACAAAAATACCTTATATGTATATATAGAGTCACAAATGCAGTTCGGTTCTGTATAGTAACAAAGCAGGAAGACAAACAAACCATCCCACAAATAAATTAAACTGACTTGTGCAATCTTATATTGACATGCCATTGAGGCACAGGGAAGGTCCAGTACCTAAACAGACTCCCACTTAACTTCAGCGAAAAGACCTCAGTCTTTTCCCACTACATGTTGGTGGCAGTTGCCCCAAGCTTTAGTGTGTCCCTCTGCACATAGTCCTGGACCTTGGAATGTGCCAGTCTGCATTTGATCAGGAGCAATTCCTTATTCTGGAAGACCACCAAGTTTCAGGCAGACAAAAGAGCATCTTTCACTGAGTTGATGGTCTTCCAGGCACAGCTGATGTTTGTCACGGTGTGTGTCCTGGAGAACAGAACATACAGCACAAGAGTCCTGCATCACAGATCATCATGGGATTAAACTTGACAAAAACCACTGCATCTTTCTCCAGATCTCCTTAGCAAAGGCACATCCCAGAAGGAAATGTGTGACAATCCCAATCCCCCTGCAGCTGCTTGAAGGCAGTGTGCGACAGTGCAGACTGACCGGTCATACGAGAAGGATCTCACAGGTAGTGTCCTTCTCACCACCAGCCAAGCGACTTCTTGGTGCTTATTGAAAAGTTCTGGCGATGAGACATTCTGCCAAATGACTTTAACAGTCTGTTAAGAGAACCACGAGACACGATCAACCCTCTCCTTATTTCACAGGGCCTTGAGGATGCTACGTGCTGACCATTTCCTGATGGACTTGTGATCAGAAGTCTTTCTCTTTGCAAGTTTCTCTATGAAAGATAGGTGATACGGAATAGTCCAACTACTTGGAGCATTCCACAGCAGCGAGGCCAGTTCCATCTTTCACAACACCAAGGACAAGTAGAACCTCAGTACAAGTGACACTTGGTGTTTGCGTATTGAGGGTCTATGCACAGCTTGATGCAGCTGCATGCAAATGTATCCATCAGGGTGAGGGCAACATTGGGTACATTCTTCCCCTCCATCCATCCAGAGTTTTGTACATGGAGTCCCTGCGACCCAGTCTTTCTTAGGCTTCCAGTTGAAGTGGAAGATGGCTCAGGTGACTGAAACAGCGTAGTTCTGGGGGATGAGCCAAACTTGCACCACGTACAGCAACAGAGAAAATGCCTCACACCTGACGACCAGGTTTTTACTAGGGAGTGGTCCTCTCAAAGGACCAGTTTCTGCTTCACTTTGGCGATGCGTTCCTCCCAAGAATGTCTGCGTGCCCCAGACCCCCTGAACCATATTTCCAGTATCTTCAGGTAATCCGTCCTGACGGTGAAGGGAATGAAGAATCGGTCGGCCCAGTTCCTACCTGACCTCACTCTTGCCTCAATTTACCTTGGCTTCCAAGGCCAGTTCGAACTGGTTGCAGATGCTCATGTGTGTACACACTGACAGCAGATCTGAGCAGAAAATGGCAGCGTCATCCATGTACAGGGCGGATTTTTCCTGCAGGCCACTGCTGCCTGGAATAGTTGCCCCTCTCAGGCTCACATCTTCCCTAATGAAGTCAGCAAAGGGCTCAATACAACACACAAACAAGGCAGGGGAGAGTGGGCAGTCTTGCCTGACTCTGGATCTGATGGAGAAGCTTTTTGATTCCCACCTGTTGATTGAGACTGTGCTAACAATGTTGGTGTAGAGCAGTTGGATGCAATTGCAGATCCCCTCCTGAAAGCCCATTTTGGACAGCACATCCCGCATGTACGTGTGTGATATCCTGTCAAAGGCTTCCTCCTGGTTCAGGCTGATGAGGCAGGCAGCCACCCCACTGTCCTGCGCGTGGGCAATTGTATCCCTGGGGAGCGCGAGGCTCTCAGAGATGGTGCTGCCAGGAACAGCACAGGTTTGGTCAGGGTGAATCATCAGTCCCAGAGCAGACCTGACCCGGTTGGTGATGACCTTCGACTGGATTTTCTAGTCTGCATTCAGCAATAATTTTGGCCACCAATTTCAAATTTCCTCCCTGTCCCCCTTTTGTTTGTAGATGAGGGTGATGATTGCTCATGGAATCGCTTATGGTACCTGCCAGAAGCATATTGTCATACACCTCCAGCAGGTCCTGGCCCACCAAGTCCCACAAAGCCAAATACAAGTCGGCTGTAAGCCGTTGGTCCAGGAGTTTTATTCTTTTCTAAGGACTTGAGGGCCTTGGCCAGCTCATCCAGAGGTAATGACTGATCCAGCCTCTCCTACGTGCTGCAGTCCTAAGACCTCCGTCATAGAGGACAGGAACTAGTGGGAGACCATGCTGTCTGTGGAGACTCGGTGCACTCTTTATTTCAAAAATTTACTTTCTTCATAAAAAAACTTTGTGTATATATACATTGATACAAAAGCAGTTCTGTTCTGCAGAGTTGCAATATCAAGTAAACACAAAACATTGGAGTTTGACTATACACAAGCCAAAGACTTCTCTTACACATGTGATATTAATATTTACATGTATTTGATACACTAGGAGGGTCCAAGAACTGAATGAACCCCCATTTACCTTCAGCAGGAAGACCTCAGAGAGCGGTCTTCTCTGACTGCACGTTAGCGGCAACTGCCCCAGGCTTTATTGCGTCTCTCAGTACATTGTCCTGGACCTTGGAATGTGACAGTCTGCAAAACTTGTTCGGGGTCAACTCCTTGTTTTGGAAGACCACCAAGGATCAGGTCAACCAAAGAGCGTCTTTCACTGAGTTGATGGTCCTCCGGGCGCAGTTGATGTTTGTCTTGGTGCACATCCCACGGAACAGACCATACAGCACACCTCAGCACCCCCCAAACCATATTCCCAGCACTAACAGTGTGTCATACAGTGACGGACCTGTCCCCACCAGTACTGTACACCTATTGTCATACAGTGACAGACCGGTCCCTTCCAGTATTCTACCCCAGTGTCACAAAGTGACAGACATTCAGTCATGTTACATATTAAGTGGCTGAAATTAAAAGTTTGTTTAAAATCACTCCCCAAAGCTCTGAGTGGGTCTGAGTGGATTTCCTGAGGACAGCTGCCATTGGTTCAGACTTTGGCCAAATCAGATTGCAGCAATGATGTTGATTGGCTGAGAGAGGCACAGCCCTGCTTGTAGAACGCTGGACAGTGTGAGCCTCCTGGGTCCTAGTGCTTGGAAATGTGTAGTTACTTGCCCTCTGGGCTCCCGGAATGAGGAGGCAGCAGTACAGGAGGAATGGCCAGAGTGAGAGATGTACTACCGGGAGGGAGTGCCTGTCTGGGTAGAGTCAGATCCTAGTCAGAACCAGAGAAAGAGGTGGGGGTAAAAACAACTCTTCATCCTTTCGAATCCAGCCTCCAATCAATGGGGTGGAAATGGGTTACACAGTTCTGAACAGTTTCTGGGGTGACCTGTTGATGGCTGTATTGTACTGGAGCCTAGTGGGAGAGTTCCCTTATGCGTTGACACACTGGGGCTATCAACAATAACTTGTGTTTGTTTCACACCTTATCAGAGGGTAGGTTGGTCCAGTTGGCAGGACAGCTGGTTTGCAATGCAGCTGTCTCTCCAATGAGCTGACGACAGTATGGCAACTTTACCTTCATCATGGGAATTCACAACAAAGTCTCCAAATCTTGCTTTACCCAGACCATGTGTCACCTGAAGCATATTCTGTACTTTTACAGCGCCCCCAACCCTTCCATACCACCACTTCTCCCAGACCCATGCCTCGTGGCACGACCCTGTGCAACCACTCCTTCCTCCACCCCGCAATGCCCTCGTCCATGGGAACAGAGATTAAGGGTTCATTCCAATCGAGGTGTTTTAGATAATTAAAGGATCGGATAGAGTCAATAATGAGGAATTATTACCTCTGAAAAAGAAGTGGGGATTGAGGAGAGTGGGGGTGAGATGTGGGACACAGTGGTAAGTCAATAAGTAATTGGGGGGAGTGGGTGATTGGCATGGGGGGAATGGGCATGTGTGGGGGTGGGGAGTGGGAGTTGTGGCGAGAGAGCAAGTTGGGGGTTGGAGGCTACACTGAGGGGGAAGAACCTTAAAATTCAGCTCAAGCTCTTCTGGGAGAGGTTGGGGGGAGGGGTTGACATCAGAATACACTTCCTTGTGTGAAGGGGGGCGGAAATTTGGAGTTCACTTTCACTTCCCCCCTGTAGAGATTGAGAATGTTCATGTGGAAATTTTAAATCAGAGTTTGATCAATTATGGTCTGGTTGAGAAGATTTTGGGTCACGGAACCAGGTGGGAAGATGACGTCAATGCGTTGATCAGCTGGGATCTCAGTGAACGTTAAAACAAGGTTGAGATGGGCTGAATTACCTCCTCCAGATCCCGAGCAGGAAGAGGAAATGTCTGTCCTCAGTCCCAGGAATGTGGCCAGTATCTTCACCTCTCAGCATATGATGGATCTGAGGACAAATCCTGCTGTAACAGGCTCCCATCTGACTAGGAAATGTCCCAATCAATGGTGGCCATGTGCCATGATCTCTTTCTCTCTCTCCTGATATCAACTGGTTGGAAGGGTCAACGATCCTGAAACGTCTCAAACTGTACAGAATATCATGGCCAGTGCCAAAAGAAAAGCAGCTTTTCAGGAGTGTCTTGGAAGAGGAGGAAGGGGGCAGAATCCCCGAGTTCAGAGCCCAGGTATCTAACAGAAATGAAGAGGGTAGAATTGAAGGGCTGCAGAGGTCTGGCAGGGTGGTGGGGCTGGAAGTGGGTTACAGGGAATGGAGTGGAGGAGCTGGGGTCAGGAAGGCACTGGGGAAATTTGAATGAGACTTGGTCCCAGAAGGGATTTAGAAAGTAGACACTTTGGGGTTTGTAGTGCTTGAAGAACTAGTAATCCAGCTCAGTTGGTTGGACAGCTGGCTTACAATGCAGAGTTATACGAACAGCATAGATTCAATTCCTGCACTGAGGTTACCATGAAGGACTCTCCCTCACCTGACACGTGGTGACTCTCAGGTTAAACAACCACCTGTCATCTCTCTCTCTCTTATGAGAGAGCAGCCTTACAGTGTGGTAGTGCCTGTTTAGTTGATGGTTACTACTGTGACATTACCTTTCACACAAATCTACATTGCTGGAGACATGGGTTTGAATCCATTGTGGCTGAGGGTGAATTTGAATGGGGTATAATTTGGCCAGAGTGGTGACCATCTTGGCTGTCCTTGGAAAAACAATCCAATATGGTTTAGCAATCCATTTTATGCTGTCTTGACCTGGTATGAAGCCTACATGTGTCTCCAGACACAATTCGGGCTGGTCAATAAATGTAGAAAGAAGCCTCGCTTTACACAAAGGTTGTAAGGTTGAACCTTAGTGAGCTGAGACTTCGTCCAGGACCCCCTCCCCCTCTCAGTTTACCCACATTTGGGACAATCTCAGTGGGATTTTCGCGAGTAAACGTTGCATGGATCAAGTGGTGAGTAGGTGATTTGGAGGCTGGCATTGCCAATGTTGGATGCGTGTGTCTGTGAGTTGCCACAAGGCCCTGGGGTGGAGACTCCTGGGGGGGGTGAGGGTGGGGGCCTAGAAATAATTTAAGGAGGTCCCCAAAGCCTCCATTGAGAGGTCAAACATCACCCCAGCCCTGACCTGACTACCCCAGCCACCTCATGGGAGACCCGCCTCGTGGCGCACTGGAGTGAGGGCCCCTTGCTGAGGGAAGGCTCCGAAACCCTCTGAGAGACTGGAAGGTGGGTCTGAGGCGTGGGAGAAGAGTGAGCGACCCCTACCCACCCACACTCTTCCAGTACCCCTTGCCCACGTGTTGGGAGCAATCTCGGACCCCAATGCGCCCAGAAGGAGGAGAGTGAACCTCAGTCCCTGCTTGTGAGAGGGAGGGGCAGAGGGTGCAGGGATCCTCAGGTCGCAGGGGTACTTCAGACTTTCTCAAGAGTGGGTGTGCACGCCTCTGCAGCAGAGTGCGCTAGGACCCAAGGAGCTGAGCCACTCCCTCCCCGTCTGTCTGTCTTGGGCTCCCTATTTAGAAATGCAAACCCTTGCCGGAGCTTTAAGAAAAAATCCACATGCACAGATACACAGTGTATACGTGTATGTGTATACATGCACACACCTCTCCGCCAGAAGCGGCGGCGCTTTAACAGGACGGCAACCACACAACCTGGAGGAGGAGATTTCTCCTTTTGCAAAACAAGGGGAGATTATTGCAAAGTTTTATTTGCAGCAGCTGGGGGTGTGTGCAAAACGGAATTTCTGCAAAGGCTGCGAGGGAGCGGTGCGGGAGGCCGGAGAAGGCGGGGGAATGCAGCGGGCATAAGGAGCGGCGGAGGGCCAACGGCAGCAGGTTTTTCTTTTGCATTCGGTGCGGCCGGTTGGAATGGCGGAGCCGGGCCCGGAATCGGACGTGAGGAAGTGCGGGGTGCTGCGGAAATGGAAGAGCCTGCACCGGCGGTACTGCGTGCTGCGGGCGGACAGCGACAGCGGCCCGGCGCGCCTCGAGCTCTACGACAGCGAGAAGAAGTTCCGCAGCCGGGGCGCGGGCCCACGCCGCGCGTTCCCGCTCAGCGCCTGCTTCACCGTCAACAAGCGGCGCGACGCGCGCTCCCGCTACCTACTCTGCGTGTACACGCGCAGCGAGAGCGTGTGCCTGGCGGCGGCGGGCCCCGAGGAGCAGGAGAGCTGGTACCGGGCGCTCACCCTGCTGCTGGGTACGGCGCTGTGGCACCCTGTCTGTCCCTCACCCCGTCTTCCACTGTGTCCCTCACCCCGTCTGTCCCTCGCCCTGTCTGTCCCTCACCCCGTCTTCCACTGTGTCCCTCACCCCGTCTTCCACTGTGTCCCTCGCCCTGTCTGTCACTGTGTCCCTCACCCCGTCTTCCACTGTGTCCCTCACCCTGTCTGTCCCTGTGCCCCTCACCCTGTCTGCCCCTCACCCCGTCTGTCCCTCACCCTGTCTTCCACTGTGCCCCTCACCCCGTCTGTCCCTCACCCCGTCTGTCCCTGTGTCCCTCACCCCGTCTGTCCCTCACCCTGTCTTCCACTGTGCCCCTCACCCCGTCTGCCCCTCACCCCGTCTTCCACTGTGCCCCTCACCCCGTCTGCCTCGTGCCCCTCACCCTGTCTTCCACTGTGCCCCTCACCCTGTCTGTCGCTCACCCTGTCTGCCCCTGTGCCCCGCACCCTGTTCGTCTCTCACCCTGCCTGCCCCTCACCCTGTCTGACCCTGTGCCCCTGATCCCCGTCTGTCCCTCACCTCGTCTGTCCCTGTGCCCCTCATCCCCGTCTGCCCCTCATCCCCTTCTGTCCCTCATCCCCTTCTGTCCCTGTGCCCCTCACAGTCCTCCATCCTTCACTGGACTACCTCACACTCTGCTATCCTTCAACCAAATACTTCCATCCTTCACATCCTCTCCATCTTCCAGAGAGCTGGTATTGGGCAGCGACCTTGCTTTTGGGTATAGCACTGTGGCACTTGCTCAGTAACTCTCCTTCACATTTCTCCACCCTTCCCTTATACCTCACACTCCTCTGCCCTTATCACTAAAGCCTGAATATTTTCACACTCCATCCCCAATACTTCCACTGTCACACTCTGAGGAGAGCTGAGCCAATTCCTGTTGTCTAATTGGGGCTTCATCCCCTACACTTGATCTGTCACTCTCATTCCATCCTTTATACCTGAACTTGTTTCACTCTCACTGTAATATTCACTCCATCCACTGGACAGCTTGTGCCATGCAACGAGCCAACTGTTGCTGTCTGGTTCAGGCTACCACATTCACTCCATCCCCTACGCCTCCACTTTCACACTCACTCCATCCTTTATACCTCCACTCTCTCACTCAGCCTGTCCTCAGGAGAGCTGGTACTGGGCACTGAGCCAACTCCATCGTTACCAAACAACATGAATTTTAAAAAAAGGCATGAGGTTCTGCAACAAGAAATTAGGGAACTAGTTAGGAGATTGTAAAACACAAGCTCCAAAAGGTTATAATCTCTGGATTACTCCTATATGCCAATGTGCCCATGAATATGGGAATAAGTGGATAGAGTAGATAAATGCTTGCCTGAAAATTTGGAGCAGAAGGGAGGGTTTTAGATTCCTGGATCACCAACTGTGTTTCTGGGGAAGGGGGACCTGTACAAAGCCAATGGGTTGCAGCTGAACAGGAATGGGACCAATATCCTTGTGGGAATATGGGGTGTTTGCCAATTCAAATGATTTGGCAGGTGAATGGGATACAGAGTGGAGGAACAATGGGGGAGGATGTGCAGACAGAAATAACAAGTCAGCTTGGAAGGCAGAGTATATATTGTCAAGTTAAGTCACGAGGGAACGTGACAAGGTTGGAAGGCATTTATTTTACTGCAATGAATTGTTTGATTAAAGTATGGGGATGTACAGAGACAGGGTTAAGGGAGAGACTGGACAGGCAGGTCTGTATTTCGGGGATAGACCCTTCAGCCGAGACTAGAGGGAGTGTAAGTAGGACATGGGGTTGCAATATAGATCAACGTGTCAATTACTGCTGTCAGGAGGGATGATATCTTAGAAGGTTTCTTCCAGTTGAGGCAGTAGTGCTTACAAGCAAAAAGGAGCGGTCACATTGTTAGGAATATACAATAGACTCCACAAACAGGGAGAGATAAAAAGACAGATATGAAGCAAATGCTTAAAGGAATGCAAAATAATTGGGTAATAATAGTAGGATTTCAATTAGCCCAATATTGACTGGGATAGGCAAAGTGTGGAAGGCTTAGAGGGGACAGAATTCTTAATGTGTCCAGAGGTAGAGTTTTAACGTCCAAAGATGTGCAGGTTAGAGTGGATTGGTCATGCTAAATTGCCCATAATGTCCAGGGATATGCAGGCTAGGTGGATTAGCCATATGCATTGCAGGTTTACAGGAATAGGATTGGGGTGGGATATCCTCTCATGAAACCTTACTCCTTATACCTGTTCTTTTTCACACCATCCACCCTCTACATCTCCCTTGCACTCACTGTATTCTCTCTGGTTCCTTTTCCCTTTTTTCTCTACTTCCTGTTCTGTCTCTCTTTTGGTGTTTTTTCCTTTACTTCCTCTCCTCCTTTGCATTCACCCTTCTTCCTGCTTGTTTGATTAATGTATGTATCTCTCTTTCTCTTCAGTCACTTTGCCCTTTTTCGTCATTCCTCAAATTGTTGTTGTTCACTTCAAACTCCTTGTTCTCATCTTCATTTCTCCTCTCTGTCTCTGTCCTGTGCTCCCATTTGTTCCCTTTCACCTAGCTCTGAGCTCATCCTTCTTGCCTACTTGTTCAGCTTTTTGTTTATATAAAATTATTATAGTTTGGGTTTTCGTGTCTTGATATGGAGAAAGCAAGAGAGATTGTAGGAGATGTCAGCATTTGCAACACAACTTGTACATCTGTTGAGAAATAGGAGAACCATGCTCCTGTTTGGAAAGCTTTGTATTTTTTTAACAAGCATAGTGTAAGGAAGTTTATTGCATCCGAAACTGCTAAATGTAAACTTCCTGCGGTAGAACCAGACTGCAGTGCTGAGACTAATTCTTATATTAGGACTTTAATATCAAAACTCAAGAGCTAGAAACTCCCTTCCATCCCAACCAAACAGGACCTTCCTGTTCAAACTATTACAATCACATCAAACCCAGCAAGACTGTTAGATCCAAAGTGGGACGAAGATTCTGTTTCAAAGCCATTCGAGTGAAGCCATCTAATCTGTTAAATTGATTTAGAGACATTTACAGCACAGACCATTCAGCCCACTAGGGCCACGCCAGCTCTCTGTAGGGTGATCCAGTCAGTCCCATTCCGCATGCTATTTCCCCGTCAATACTGTAGTTTTATTTCCCCTAAGAGTTTGCCAGATTTCCTTTTGAAATTGTTCATCACCTCCACTTCCATCTCATCCCTCCCTTCCGCCCAGTATTTCTGTCCCAAAACCTTAAATGTTACCCCCTTTTACCATCACATCTCGTTTGAATATAGGAGTAATGAAGTCTTGTTTGAATTATGCAAGAGCTTGGTTAGACCACACCTGGAGTACTGTGTGTGCAGTCTGGGTCTCCCTATCACTGGAAAGATATTGTTATAGAGGCAGCGCAGTGAAGGTTCACCAGACTTGTTCCCAGAATGGTGGGACTGTCCTATGAAGAGACATTGGGCAAACTGGGCCCATATACTCTAGAGTTTCGAAGAATGAGAGGTGATCTCATCAAAACTCACAACATATTTAAAGGGATAGGCACAGTAGATGCAGGAAAGATGTTTCCCTCGGTTGGGGAGTCTAGAACCGGTGGGAGGTACCATTTAAAAATAATGGGGATGGCACTTGGGTCCGAGATGAGCAAAGTTTTGTCTTTTACTTGGAGGTTGTGAATCTTTGGAATTTTCTACCAGAGAGGAATATGGAAGCTTAGTTTTTGAGCATTTTTGAGATAAAAATGAAGAAATTCCCAGTGGTGTACAGGGTTTTGAGGATCCGGTGAATAAAAGGCAGTCAAGTGATTGATCGGCTGTGATCATATTGAATAGTGGGACATTTGATAGGCTGAATGGCCTGCTCCTGTTCCTAGTTCATGCACCTCTATCAAATCACCCTTCATTCGCTTTTTCTCAGAGGAGAACAAGCCCAGTTTCTCGTCACTAATGCCCCCTCATCCCTGGAACCATTTGGGGAAATCTCCTTCTTTCAGACCCTTGTGTGACGTTCCTATAGTATGAGGACCAGAACTGGACTCAAGGCTGTAGTTGAAGCCAAACCAGAGCTCAAGATTCCATGTGTTTTGCTAATCCCTCTCCCAATATGAATGGCCAGGTTCAAAGATTGGTGGATACGTTGGAGGAGCTGGAATCTGTGTGTAGGACAGGCTGTGAGTGTTTGTGAGAGTGAGTGTGAGTTTGTACGTGCGAGTGTGCGAGTGTGTGTGTGTGTGTGTGTGTGTGTGTCTACGGCAGGGTAGAAAGTGAGACTGCGCGAACGTGCTGGGCAGAGGGTGGGTTTCTCGGGTGTGTGTGTGTGTGTGTGTGTGTGTCTAATGGAGGAACAAGCTATAGTTTGTAAAATGACAAGTGAAATTCTCCAGTTAGAACCGTGCTATTTGACGTCAACAAGACGTGTGTTTGCAGAACAAAGTTGGAGATGGGTTGCTGCACTTCAGAAATGGTTGAAAAATTATCGAAGAACCTAAGGACCTGGATAGGTGGCAGAAGTGATTTACAAGATAGTATCTTCTTGCTGTAAAATGGCTGGTCAGGCTAGTTTCTATCCAGGCTTGCTTGGAAACGTGGAGACAGAGATACGTGCCAGTAGTTCTCTCGACAAGAAAATGTAGTGGTGCTTAGGGAACTAAATAAGCTCTTCGAAAGTTACATCCAGAAAGGAATGAGTCAGTCTGACAGGGATGTGATCAGAGCTGAGAACTGACAGAGATCTCACTGAGAGGTCAGACTGGTGAGTAGCAGGATGGGGGCTTGACCCGGAGTATCACAAGGCGGTCGTGGGTGAGCTAAAGTGGATGTGTGAGGAGACAGCAGGTTTCCCACAAATCACTACCAGCAACAACCTCTTCTGCCCTCCCAAACTGCCCCCTGACCTCGCAGACTGCTGACCTCTCCCCATTCTTCCCCAAGAAGTCTTCAAAGGGTACCGCTGATGACAGGCTGACGCCTCGACCACATATTCAGCTCATCGCCCAGCCGCCTTCTTCCACCCCCATTAGATCGCCCGGATTCGCCTTGCCCCTGTCTCAGCTCATTCTCTGCTGAAGCCCTTGTCTGAGCCTGCCGTCGCTCCTAAACCCATACTCACCAACCTGTCTCATATTCTCCCCTCCGTAAACATCTCTGTGTCCTCACTTACAGCAAAGTCCCATTACCTTGTACTGGCTTAGCACACAGAATGTTTTGATATCCAAACAGTGTCTGTAACCTCCCCCAGCCCCTCCATCCCTCCCGATCTCCGTAACCTCCCCCAGCCCCTCTGCCCGTCCTGATCTCTGTAACCTTCCCCAGCCCCATATCTTCTCTGTAATCTCCTCCAATTCCTCTTGAACATCCCCTGATTCCTATCACTCCTCCATTGACGGCCATGCCTTCAGCTGCCTGGGCCCTGAGCTCTGAATTTTCCTCACTCAATCTCTCCGCCTTTGGTTTCCTCCTTTCAGATGCTTCTTAAAAACAGGCCTTTGATCAAATGCAATATGAGATCCTCCTTTAGTTTAGTGTCATGTGTCCTCCTTAGTTTTAATGCATTACTTGAGGTTCCATTTTTGTGGATAACCGAACAGATTCCAGATTTCAGTCTGTATTTTTTTGAAATTGCAGTAATGTTAGTTGGAATTGTTGAGTGAATCTTGCAGTCGGTGTACTCTCATGATTGATCCAATCTTACTGCACTGTATGGGCTGACTATTGACTAGCTGTCGCCTGCTGTCCTCTGGCTGTTTGTGTCTCCATGCCAACTTATCTGCATTCAGACTGCAAATTGCACAGCCTCTGCCCAGCAGAGTCCCAGGAGCTGAGAGCGAAGAGACTGATGGTCACTCATAATGTCCCCATTTAGGAAGTGTGCAATGAAGAGGGAGTTGTACTCTGTATCTAATCCTGTGCTACCCCTGTCCTGGAAGTGCTTGATGGGGACAGTGTAGAAAAAGCTTTACTTTCAGTTTAAAAGAGTAGATGAAGTTTTAGTCTCTGACCCCATACTGGACCAGTCCTGGGGGTGTTTGATGAGGGCAATGTAGAGAGAACTTTACTATCAGATTAAAAGAGCAAAAGGAACTGTATTGTGCATCTAACCCTGTGCTGTCCATGTCCTGGAGGTCGAGGAAGCTTTACTTTCTGTTCTGAAGAAGGGTCACTGGACTCGAAACATTAACTTTGATTTCTCATCGCAAATCATGCCAGACCTGCTAAGTGTTTTAGAGCAATTTCTGTTGTTTCTGATTTCCAGCATCTGCAATTCCTTCATTTTTTTGATAAGTTTTACTTTTCATTTATTTTTAGTTTAGAAGAGCAGAGGAAGCTGTGCTGTCCTTGTCCTGGGAGTGTTTGATGGCTGCAGTATTGAGGAACATTTTGTTTAAAAGAGTAGAGGAAGCTCTTCTCTGTATCTAACTGTGTGCTGTTCCTGCTATGAGAGCGATGGGATTGATATAGAGGCAGCTTTACTTTAAATTTACAAGAGCAGAAGGAGCTCTGCTCTCTATCTAACGCCATGCTGCACTTCTCCTGGAAGTGTTTGATTGGAGGGTGTTTGACGGGATAATGTTGTGGGACCTTTACTCTTTCTAATTCTATGCTGTACTTGCTCCAAAAGTGTCTGGGGACAGTGTAGAGAAGCAGATAGGAACAAACCTGTGTTTTGAGGATAATGGGAGCATTGATTTCCAGCGATCTACGTTTTTATACGTATATCGTACCCCTTGGAGCTGATAAGACCCAGTTTCTATCTGCTCGTCTCCGAGATTCTGGATGGGTCACCACTGACTGCCCAGAGCCCCAGCGGAATTAAGCGCTCAGCTAATGACAGTAGTTCTGGTTTGCCAGTGTACTGACTTTCTGTTACGGACAATTTCCAGCCAGCGAGCAGACAGGAGGAGCTTGCATTTTGATAGCACCTTCCCTGGCCCTGTTGCGCCGCAGAGCTTCAGCCTGTCTGTTGCCTGGCCCATGGTTTTGTGAGGTGAGGGGGGGCAGGGTGTGCAGTAACCCGCCTGAAAGGGTAGACAAGACGTTGGCATATCCCTATGTTCAGAATCATGACCAAAATTATTGATAGCAGAAGGGGAAAAACCCAGCTGCACTGTGGGCAGCAGTGTGTTTTGGAATATGTGTGTTTATCTCGTGCATGCTAAAGAGCTGCCTTAGGGGTGGCACGGTGGCACACTGCTGCCTCACAGCGCCAGGAACCTGGGTTCGATTCCAACTGTCTGTGTGGAGTTTGCACATTCTCCCCGTGTCTGCGTGGATTTCCTCCGGGTGCTCCAGTTTCCTCCCACAGTTCAAAGATGTGCACGTTAGGTGGATTGGCCGTGCTAAATTGCCCATAGTGTTCAGGGAGGTGTAGATTAGGTGGGTTATGGGGGATGGGTCTGGGTGGGATGCTGTGAGGGTCGGTGTGGACTTGTTGGGCCAAGGGGCCTGTTTCCGCACTGTAGGGATTCTATGATCTATGAGCTGGAGAAAGCAGTATTGTGGGGGTGCTGCAGTGCCACCACTGGCGAGCAGATGTTATTGCTGTGTGACCTGTTTACATACGTGTTTACTTCCGGGAAGTTAGAGGAACACTTTCTGGGGTTTTTAATCAACAGGAGTGCTCTGTCTCCTTGCTCTTTCAGAATTTTAGCAAGTTATTTTTGGTTAAATTCAGAAATTAGGAGGAAAGAAAATCACTATCCTTGATTGACCAAAGCTAGTCATCTACCAGTTTAAAAAAAAAATCTGCCAGTAGGTTATGCATAGGTCATTTTGGGTTCACACCATTGCTATGATGTTTTACTATCAAGTTGAATGTATGTTTAAAACCATGACTGGCATAGTGCATGACACAAACGGCTTCATTCGAGGGTCAGCCAGAGATTAATTGTGGCAAAGTGAGGCTCCTGTTTATTGGCAGTTCATGCAGTCTTTGAACAGAAGCTGGTTATCAATATGCATGAGAGAGTGCGGTGAAAACTGGCACCTGTTTATTTATAACACGTCACTGCTTGACTGTTGAAGATTAAAGGATGATCTGATCGAGGGGTTTGAGATCACAGATTTGTTAGGGTGCAACAGACGCCACTCTGCCCATTGTGTCTGGACTAGCTTTCAAAATGAGCATCGTCTCCTGCCTTATCCCGTAGCCCTGCAAATTGTTTCTGTTTCAATACCTTTATCGAGCCTGCTTCCAACATGTTTCCAGGCATTGCATTATAGACCCAGACCACTCGCTGAGTGATAAAAGTTCTTACTCGCACCTCACGTTTGCCTGTTTTTCGAAACACTGTTAAACGGTGCCTTCTGGTTCTCGACCCTTTTACAAGCAGGAACAGTTTTTCCCAACAGAAACAGAAATTGCTGGAAAAGCTCAGCAGCTTTTCCCATCTACTTTATCCAGCCCCCTCACGATTTCGAAAACCTCAATCAGATGGCTTCTCAGACTTCTGCTTTCTAAGGAGAACAGTCCCAACTTCTTCAGTCACCAAAGCTTCTCATCCCTGGAACCATTCTCATAAACCTTGTATGCACTCCAATGCTTTTGCATCTTTCCTGTAATGATACATCCAGAACTCCAGCTGAGGTCAAACAAGTGTCTTATACATGATTCAAGGATTTGATAGAGAAACTGGTTCCTCTAATGTGGACAGCCCATGCTTTTGAACTGTAAAATCTGAGCCAGGCCTTTCAGAGTGATGTTAAGAAATATGCCCTCACGGGAAGGGGAGCAGGAACCTCCCCTCACTCACTGAGGCTGAGGAGGGGTGTTAAGGCCGGTTAGTCAATCAGAATTTGAAAAACTGAGATTCAGACTTGTAGGCAGAGAGAGTTAAAATGCAGATTAATCCCCAATCTAATTGGGTACTTGGGTGAGGGGTTATTATGTTTCATCTTGTTCTGAAGTCACTGAACTTGCGCCACTTTGTATAAATCCTTGAGAGAAGTGTAGAAGTATCAATGAGCTCCCACACTACGCAGATGTTGAGCCAGGGTCAAGCTGTTTCTCTTACCAATATTTCTTGTTGTGTCTCCCAGTACATCCAGAAAAAACAACAGGTTGTGGACATGAACATTTCTGTTTGCTTGGAGTCTGTGTGTGTTTGTGTATATATATTTGTATGTGTGTGAGTGCACGTGTGTGCACATTCTGTGCTTTGCATCTGTACACATCTGCATGTGTGTCTGTGTATGCCCTGGAATGTAAGTGAATGTGTGAATATATATGTGACCGTACAGCTTGGTGGATACAAGGATTGAGTGATTTTAGTTGTTTTTGAGGGACTGGAGAATCTGGGGTTGACCTCCTTGGAATAGCTTAGGTGAAGGGGAAACGATGGCTGACGGGAATGTGACTGCTGGGAATGTGAAATGCAAACAGGACAATACTGGGAATACTTGCAGGTCAGGCAGCTTCTGTGGAGAGAACCAGATTTAATGTTTCAGGTTGGGTGACCTTGGCCCAGAGTTTTTGAGATCTACCTGAAGTAATTCAAATTATAACACAGAAACATGCCAGGACTGGAGGGTTTGAGTTGTAAGGAGAGGTTGGATAGGCTGGGACTTCTTTCATTGGAGCATAGGAGGTTGAGGGCTGACCTTGTAGAGGTTTATAAAGTCATAAGGGGCATAAATAAGGTGAATAGCAAAGATCATTTACCTAGAGTGGGGGAGTTCAAAACTAGGGGGTGTATTTTTAAGGGGAGGGGAGAAAGATTTAAAAGAGGCCTGAGTAGTAACTTTTTCACACAGTATGTGGTTCATAATTGGAAGGAACTATCAGAGGAAGTGGTAGACGCAGGTACAGTTACAACATTTGGACAGGTACATAATTAGGAAACGTTTTAAGGGAAATGGGCCAAATAATGACAAAAGGGACTAGTTTGATTTGGGAAACTTGGTCAGCATGGATGAGTTGGACTGAAGGGTCTATTTCTGCGCTGTATGACTCTGTGACTCCAAGACTGTATAAACTAAGAGCAGCAGTAGGCCATTGGGCCCTTCAAGCTTGTTCTGTCATTCAGTATAATAATGTCTGATCATCTAACTCAATATCCTGTTCCTGCTTTCTCCCCCATACCCTTTAGCCCATATAAATGTATCTTAACTCCTTCTTGAAATTATATAATGTTTTAAACTCAACCACTTTCTATGGAAGAGAATTCCACAGGCTCACCACCCTCCGGGTGAAGACATTTTTCCTCCTCTCAGCCTTAAATGAACGTCCCTGTATCCTTAGACTTTGACCCCTGGTTCTGGACTCCCTGGTCATCGGAAACATCCTCCCTAGGTTTACTCTGTCTAATCCAGTTAGGATTTTACAGGTTTCTATGAGATCCCACCTCATTCTTCTGAACTCTAATGAATAAAGCCCTAACTGATCCAGTCTCCCTTCATACATCAGTCCAACCATCCCAGGAATCAGCCTGGTAAACCTTCATTGTTCTCCATTCATAGCCGGAACATCCTTTCTTAGATAAGGAGACCAAAACTGCAAATGGTACTCCAGGTGAGGTCTCACCAAGGTTCTGTGTAATTGCTGCATCCTGAAACACGTTTCCTGTAAAGGCATAGAAAAGAGATCCCAAAGTAACTTAGAAGTAACTTCTAAAAAGGGTTTTAGAAGGGGGCTGATATTTGCAGAGCCGCAGAATGGTGGTGGGATTACTGTATTTAGACAGTTCATTCAGAGGAATAATTAGCCCAAATAGTCAGCTCCCCTGCGATGGACAATTGTTCCCAAAGGCAACAGTAAACATGGACCAAACCAGTCCCCTGAAGCAGCCATTGAGCTTCCCTTATACACTGTGCTGGAGCTTGATAAAGACTAGCTTGGCAGGGTTACAGGAAAAGAGGTGTTGTGGGTCTAATCGGAGAGCTCCAACCCAGAACCAAGGCACTTACGATGGGCTGGATGGCTTCCTCCTAGCCAAGGCAACTGGGTTTCATTCATGAGATTTGGGTGTCGCTGTCTGGGCCAACATTTATTGCGTTTGCCTAGTTAACCTGGAGAAGGCGGGAATGAGCTGCCTTCTTGAACCGATGCAGTCTGTGGCCTCAGGATTAACTTCCTGAAGAACTCCCCCAGAATACTGTGCTCACTGGGAAGTGTTTGAACAGAGTGAAGTTTTTGTGTTGTGAAGTGACTGGGAGTTAAGATGCTGATTAAAAGTAGATGCTTGATACAAAAGCACAATGTGTTGGAGAAACTCAGTGGGTCTGGCAGCATCTGAGGAGAGAGAAATTGTTTTGAGTTCAGTGGCCCTTCATCAGAACTGGATGCTTGACGACTAGCATGCATGATGGAACGAAAGGCCATTTTCTGCATTGTAAAGCCTGTATGACTTTGAGCTGTGTTGTACTGGAGTGGTGGATGGGGTTGGCAGGGCTGCCCCTATGTATCTTAAATGAAGAGAGTGAGGCAAAGGCGGTATGAGAGCAAATTTTGAATATCATGAAAAACGTGGCATCCAACATTGCTGAGGTCAACTGGGAAAGATTATTCACACAAGTCTGTTAGTTTTGAAGGGAGTCAGGTTTTAAGTTGTCACACGTGGAGCATTATATTTCTGTCATTTTTTATTTTCCTTTCTCCTACTTCTAACTGCAGGTAAATCTCATGTAGAGAATGGGGACTCGAATTACACCACGGTGCCTGGACCACCTTTCAAGGAGGTCTGGCAGGTTAACCTTCGACCCCGGGGCCTGGGCCAGTCTCGGAACATGAGCGGTATTTACCGGCTGTGCCTGACAGATAAGACGGTCAACCTGGTGAAGCTGAACTCTGATGCTGCAGCTGTAGTGCTGCAGCTGATGAACATCCGTCGGTGCGGGCACTCGGAGAATTTCTTCTTTGTGGAGGTAGGGCGCTCGGCAGTGACCGGGCCCGGGGAGTTCTGGATGCAAGTGGATGACTCGGTGCTGGCCCAGAACATGCACGAGACCATCCTGGATGCCATGAAGGCCATGAGCGAGGAGTTCCGGTTGCGCAGCAAGAGCCAGTCATCGGGCTCCAACCCCATCTCGGTGCCATCCCGCAGGCATCACCAGCTTCCATCCAACCCGCCCCCTAGCCGGGTGGGCTTCGCCATGAGGCGGGGAATGCCCACCTCACCCGGGCAGCGATCCAGCTTCACCCGGGCACGGACACCCAGCGACGGCAGCGGCGCTGCCTCCTCCTCTTCCTCCCGCCCCCCCTCTGCTGACGAGTCACCTTCCAGCCCTCCACCCCGCCAAGGAACACCCGGGGCCTACCCTCCCCCGGTTCCGTCCCGCTCGATCTCTGACCCGGCCTCCAGCCCCCTCGGCCTCCCCCACGGTGGCTTCTCCTCTTCCTCCTCACTGCCTTCCTCCTCCCCCTCCTCCTCCTCCTCCTCCGATGGTGAGGGTTACGAGTCCAGCCCTGGCTCGCCAGCTGCGGGCGGACGGAGCCCACTCCGTGACTATGTGGCCATGGGGGGAGGTCCGGGCTTGGCGGGGCACCAGCAGCCGCAGTGCCAGCGGCGTTTGCTGAGGAGGGCTGGCAGCCGTGGAGAGGAGGAGGAAGAGGCCGACAGGGGCCTGACCAAGCATGCCTGGCCAGCCCGGGTTGTCCCTGAGCCCACTGAGAGAGGCCGCGGTCAGGCAGCAGACCAAGGTTATGTGGCCATGCTGCCTGGGGTGGTGCCACTGGGCGATGGTGACGATGACGACTACATGGCCATGACCCCCAAAGGCCCTTCTGCCCCTCGGCAGATTGAGAGCCCTGGGGCAGCAGCTCTCGTGGGGGGCTACGTGCTGATGTCGCCCAGTGGAAGCTGCTCACCAGATGGCTGGGCCCGGCCCCTAGGGAGCGGCAGTGGTACAGGAGGGGCAGGTGGCGACTACATGAACATGTCACCTGCCAGCTGCTCAGCCTCCAGCACCACGCCCTCCTGCCACCAACGCTGCACCCCCAGGCCTCGCAAGGATGGCCCCACCCCCCCTGACCACCACCACCCCCACTGCTACCACTCCCTGCCCCGCTCGTACAAGCAGCTGGACCCGGCTCTCTCTGCTGCCTCGGGACACCTTGTACCCTCCTCCTCCTCAGGCTGCCTTGCACCCTCCACCTCAGGCCCCTTTGCACCTTCCTCCTCTACCTCCTCCTCCTCCCCAGGGCGCCTTGCGCCCTCCTCCTCCTCAGGACGCCTTGCACCATCCTCCTCAGGACGCCTCACCCTCTCCTCCTCCTCCTCAACTGGCAGCAGTGAGAGCTTGACAGAGGCTGAAAGTGGGCAGCACCTCACCCGCCGCCAGCCTGGACCCTCCCTTGACCTGATGAGGGCCACCACCCTGCCTCGGAGGAGAGAGAGCTTGCTCCCTGCTGAGCCCCAGAGCCCGGGCGAGTATGTCAGTATCGAGTTCCGGGGCCCACCGGGTACCGCATGCTCCCCAGCTGGGCTTGCCCAATCCGTGCGAGGACCCCGAGTGACTCCCTCTGAGTACATCAACATGGATTTCAGGCCTGAGGCCCATCCTCCACTTGGCCTGATGAAGAGCTCCCATGGGGCCCCGGCCCAGACCTGGCGGAGGCTGGGCAGTCCAGTTCCTGGTGACTCAGCCTGCCCCCTCGTGGCAGCCTTGCCCGAGGTGGCCCTGGACTCCACTGGGGAAGCGGGTCCCGGACCCCACCCCGGAGTCCAGGGGGTTTGTGCTGAGCCCCAGCGACGCCGGCGTCATTGCTCCGAGACCCTCTTGACCACCCCCCATGCCCCTGGGCCCTCAGCAACCTGCTCCGATCTCCTTAGGCGCAGGGGCTCTACCTCCTTCGAGGGCGCTGATGATGGAGATGTAGCCACGGAGGCTCCGTGTGCCGGAATGTCGCGCCACATGTCCATTGGCTTTGAGAACGGCCTGAACTACATCGACCTGGACCTGGGAACAGACAGCGTCTGCGCTGATATGTCTGCCTTGCAGCCAAGACTTTACACCCAAACCAATGGGAGTGGCACCTTGAACACGTACGCCAGCATCGACTTTCACAAATCTGAAGAATTGAGAAGCCATAAAAGTAACAAAGACGGTGAGTGGACTCTCTGTTACTTGGTTTCTATCAGTCAGTCATGTCTGTTGTAAATCCCAATGAGGACTGATTCGTATGTAAACATGTCACGCTGTAATATAATGGTATGTAATGTTAGAATGTGCTCTGAATTAACATACGCTATTATAATCTCTCAATCATCTGAGCAAAGGGCTAGCTGATGCATATGTTTTGAATTCCTCATTGGGATATAAAGTGAAGTTGTTGACTTTTTGGAACAAGAATTCTAAACCTTATCAAAAGAAACAACGAAGGTTCATATTACTGCGTATGCACCAATGGACTGCATATCCATTTAAAGGCATGAGAGTATATTTACAACAGATAATATTTTAAGGCATGTGCATCCATTGCAAAAATTCTGCATTCCATCATGACACAACAAGAAATGTGGCCCAGCCATGGCTAACAAAATATAGTAGTAGATACAAGAGTAGTAGTACAAAGTTGCTGTGAAATGTAGCGTGCAAGAAACCTAAAAGTAGACTGCAGGAGCTTCTTTAAATATATTGAAAGAAAATAAGTTTTGTGTCGACAAATGTAAAGCTGAAATGAGAATTTATAATGAAGAATTAGGAAATGGCAGAGAAATTAAATAACTATTTTACAATTACTTCCTGGAAATGTTGGGAAAGCAAGGGTTTTTGGGAAGGACGAATTGAATGAATTTAATGTTAATGAAACAAAAATGTGCTCGAGATAATGAATGCTAGTTAATGGATCCCGAAGCCTGGTAATCTAAATCCAAGGACACGAAAAGAAGTGGCTGTGATAAAAGTGGATGTGTTGGTTGTCATCTTTCAAAATTCTGTCAATTCTGTAAGAATTGCAGCAGATTGAAGGGTGGCAAGTATGACTCTACTACTTAATAAAGGAAGCAGAAAAGAAGAAATTACAGACCAGTTTGCCTACTATCTCTAGGAGGAAAATGTTAGTGTCTGTTGAAAATAATGTGATAACAGGATGCTTCGAATAAACTTATACATTCAAAGTCAGCTTGGATTTATGAAATGGAAATTTTGTTTGACTGCAGTTTTTTGACTATTTAACCTAGAATAGATAGGGGAGAGCCAGTGGAAGTGGTGTATTTGGGTTTTCAGAAAGATTTTGGTAAAGTCCCACATGAGAGGTTTTGCTTAACGTCAAAGCACTTGGGATTGGTGGTGGTTTAGATTGAGAATTGGTTAGCAGACGGAAAGCTGTGGAGGCTGAGTTACTGAGTATATTTCAGAAAAAAAAATCAATGATTTCTAGAGGCTAAAGGTGTTAAGCAGTTTGGGGAGAGCAGGGCAATGGTATTGAGACAGAGGATCAGCCATGATCATGTTGAATGGCTCAGTGGGATGAGTGGCCAGTTCCTGCTGCCATTTTCAATGTTTCTTTGTTTAATTATGCCTTTTGTGAAGTGTTTTTTGATACTGTTACTTCATTAAGGGATTTACGTAGCTGTGAGTTGTAGTTAGTTTAGTTTCATATCCTTGTTGTACTGATGATTGAGGAGCCTCTGAAATTACAGTAGTTGCTCATGCTTTCATTTAAACCAGGACTGCGCGTGTGTGTGTACATATACATGTGTGTCAGTGTGCCTGCTATGCACTTGTGCGTGTGTGTCCGTGTCTGTCTTGCTATGTGTGTCTCAGTGCGTTGGTAGCAAAGCATTGGTGTAAATGGGGTTAGAGATGTGTGGTGCGATGTGTGAAATCCTGTCTCCTATCTGTGGAAAGGTAATTTGAGAGAGTGGCTGAAGGACACAGGCACCTGTAAATCCAGCGACCTAACCTGAGCCAGGGCTCACTGGAGACAGAGGGTCCCACTGCAAGCCGCACCCCTATGTCCTGCCTACTAACCTCCTCCCGCCCCCTTGACCTGTCCGTCCTCCCTGGACTGACCTATCTCCTCCCTACCTCCCCACCTACACTCACCTTTACTGGCTCCATCCCCGCCTCTTTGACCTGCCTGTCTCCTCTCCACCTATCCTCTCCTCTATCCATCTTCTATCCGCCTCCCCCTCTCTCCCTATTTATTTCAGAACCCTTTTCCCCTCCCCCATTTCTGATGAAGGGTCTAGGCCCGAAACGTCAAGCTTTCCTGCTCCTATGATGCTGCTTGGCCTGCTGTGTTCATCCAGCTCTACACCTTGTTATCTCGGATTCTCCAGCATCTGCAGTTCCTATTATCTCTCTCACACATGCTCCATACTGCTGGAAGAGAATAGGTTAAATTTCCCTGCACGCAGCTAGGCTTCAATTCCTGCATGTCCTTCACAGCTTTTTCTCTCCCTCATCACATCTCAAAGAGAGAATAGCATGTTTTATGAAGTAGCTGTGAGTGCAAATGAGTGAAAAAGCATTTAACACAGCCCATGTCTGTCACTGCTCAGATCTCTCGCAACACAACAACAATGAGTGACTCAGTGAGACTAACGTGACGCATAGTGTCTGTGAGAAATTAAACAGGCGCAGGGCAAAACAGTCAGCACTGGTGGGCTCAAGTGGGTACTGATTTTTGCCTTTAGTAAACGTGGCACAGCCTACACAGGATGTCTGCCTTCACCGTCAGTATCACTCAGTGAGTCACTGTCTTGTCACTAGCAATCAGAGACTTGTGGATTCAAGCCCCAGTTGAGTAACTGCACATTGTACTTCAGGCCAAAATATATCTGAGACCGTGTAGAGGACATGCTGCATTGTCTGAGAAACTTTTTTTTTAAACGGAGGCCTTGCCTGCTGTCTTGGACTGTACAAAATAGTGCAGGTGTTACTGTTTGAGTGAGTTGGATTAACATCAGTAGAGACACAGTCAGTAGCACCGGGGGTGAGGGGTGACTGAGTGATGCTGTGAGGGAGCTTTCAGTAGTGTTACAGTCAGTAACACAATGGCATGCTGAACTGTTTAGTAATTTTAGAATGTACCTGTGTTGGCACAGTGGATGCCTTCTTGTCAAAGGCAATTAAGCAATGGATGGGACAGGACTAAATTTCTTAAGCAACAGTTATCTTCACAGAATATTGAATGGAAGCTGCAATGCTCATTCTGCTGAATTCCCTGAAACATGTTCAATCCAGAGAGAGAGGTGCTTCTGCTCCATAACCATCTGGGACTGACTTGTGCCTTCGTTATCTGGCGATGTCTTAACCAAAACTCCCGAAGATATGCAGGTTAGGTGGATTGGCCATGCTAAATTGCCCGTAGTGTTCTGGGATGTGTAGATTAGGTGGGTTATGAGGGAATAGTCTGGGTGGGATGCTGTGAGGGGCAGTGTGGACTTGTTGGGTCGAAGGGCCTGTTTCCACACTGTAGGGATTTTATGAAAACTCCCCATCACCACCAGTACCCCATACAAAGCTCTGTGGGAATACCTGACAAGTGTGAACGCCATTCCCAATGATCTTCCAGTTTCCACCCGATGCTGGATCCTTGCTCTGGAGAGCTCAGAGCTGGGGGTAGATACGTGGTGGGGGGTGGGGGTGAGGGTTGTGGGGGTCGGGTATCCAGGCCTGGGGCTTGCCTTTGGCTCAGGGCAAGGGATTCAAAGTGGATTTGTTGGGTTGGTTTGAGCTGGGTGCTTTCCATCATCAACCCCCCCACCCCCTCCCCAGTAGCCATCAGAGGCTGTTGGTTTGGTTGGAGCTAGCACATGCAATAAGTGGACGGTTAGCTCTGTGTTAGGGGGTGTGCGGGAAAGCCATTTAAAAAAAAACACAGTCATCTCCATTCTGTGCATCGTTTTTTTACCTGAGACTGTGTACTCATTCACCCAAGCACTGAAGCCAAATGCAAACACAATAATGGGAGCTGTCAAACATACATTGTACACAGACAAGATAAGAGCTATTGTGGTCTTGTCTTCAGGTACAATTAGCCTGTGATTAGCCACACTGTAATCAGCTGAGTATTAAAACAAGCAGATTACTCTTTAAATGTATACTTAGAGCCCTAATTATATCATGGGATACAACATGTGAGGGACACCATTCTGCTCTTGTGTCTATGCTAGCCTTTACAAAGCGCATCCCCTTGTCAGCTCCACTCCCCATTTGTCTCCAATGAGTTCTCCAGATGTGGTAGAGATGTCGTAGCGTAGGGGTAATGTCACTCGGCTAGCAATCCTGAGGCTGCAGCAATTACTCTGGGGACACAGTTTTAAATCCCATCTCAGCAGCTGGTGGAATTTAAATTCAATTAATAAATCTGGAGTTGAAGTTAGTCTCAGCGGTGGTGACCATGACAACCATCAGTGATTGTCAGAAATATCCATCTGGTTCTTCAGGGAAGGAAATCTGCTGTTTTCTGACCCAATTTGGGCCTACCTGTGACTTGAAGCCTTCAGTCAATATGGTTTCTTTTTATCTTCCCTCTGAAATAACCATGTGAGCCCCTCAGTTCGAGGGCAATAAGGATGGGCCACAAATGGTGTAAACAGAATTATGCCACATGAGTACTGAGGGAGTGCCACACTGTCGGAGGGTCAGCGCTGTTGGAGTGCCGCAGTTTTGGAGGGTCAGCGCTGAGGGAGTGTGTTCTGACAACAAGATTTTCTCAGTCGATGTTTCAGGGACAGTTCTCCCTTGTGCCCTAAACTCAATTCATCTATCATCAAACTTTGCTGAAACCCAGAAGAACCCATAAAGACTTTGGGAAGAGAGACTAAATTCAGATTTCAAATGATCAGTGGCCTCTGTCAGGACAAACATACTTCCAGCATTTCAACTTCGCCAGTGTTTAGCTGTGAATAACTGGTGACTGCTCTGACACTTATGGTCTTATGGCAGAGCAGTTGTGTTACTGTGTAAATTTAAACTTCTAAAGATCCAAGTCCAGGGGGTTAACTTCAAACATAGTGTACGGGACAATCTCCAGAACTGATTAAAAACTCAAAAGAACTGCAGATGCTGTAAATCAGGAACAAAAACAAAGTTGCTGGATTCTGAGGATGGATCACTGGACCCGAAACGTTAACTGTTTTTTCCTTCACAGATGCTGCCAGACCTGCTTGCTTTTCTAGGAACTTTGTTTTTGTTCCAAGCTCGAGAGCTGCTCCAGTGCACTTGTTTGTGGCTCTCATTTTCTGTTGCCTTTGGAAATGATCGCCCACCACAGGAGATGACCATTTAGGCCCATTGTCTTTCTGAATGAACTGTCTAATACAGTAATCCCACCGTCACTGGTTCCTTTGTGGCCCTGCAAATAGTACCTCTCCCTTCCCTATTTCTGGTATTTGCACAAGGATTACGCAAATGTCAAACTCCAGTCAGCACATGGCCTTGTTGGGCAATCAGCTGATTACATTCGATAAATTAGTCACCGTTTGAAAGGTTTCTCCTGCCCACCCCAGCTGGGTATCTCTCTAGGAGGTAGTGTTTTTCGCAGTTTGTAAAGGAGTGGAAGGGTCTGAAATACTACCCTAACATCATAATTCTCGATGTTGAGAAGGTGCCAAGTAACTTGCAGTGTAGTATTCTGCTCTAAAATGGCGTTACCTCTCTCTTCCTCACCCTCATTCACTTGCCTTTACTCTGCCTCTCTGTCCCTTGCGCGCGCGCGCACGCACACACACGCACGCACACACACGCACACTCTCTCCATTTCTCTTTCCCTTTCTTCCTCTCTCTCTGTCTCCACTTCTCTCTCTCTCTCTCTCTCTTGCAAGAACTAGCACAGCATTTCATGGCAATGGTGGCAGCTGACTTGAATTGGTCCAAAGTATTCTAGAAGGTCGAAGGTTAGCTCTGTGTAATTAAATACCTTTCCTGCAACCTTTTGTTGATACAAAGTCAAACTTTCAACCTGTGTATATTAGACAGTAAGACCATGAAACATAAGAGCAGAAGGAGGCTGTTCAGCCCATTTGAGGCTGCCCTGTCCTTCAATGAGATCATGGCTGATCTGATACTCCTCAACTCCATTTTCCTGCTTCTCCCCATAACCCTTGATTCCCCGACAGATTAAAAATCTGTCTGAGCCTTGAATATACTTAATGACCCAGCCTCTGTGTTAAAGAATTACGCTGATTCTCTGCTCTCAGAGAAGAGTTCATCAGATCAAGGGTTGTGGGTTTAACTCCCTACATCCCCCTCCGCCCTCCCTACGCCCAGATCCTTGAGCATAAAGTCCCAACACACAACCCTCAGTGGCGTGCTGTCTTTTCAGAGAAGACGTTCACCTGGGGTCCCTGCTTGTCTTCTCAGGTGGACATTACAGATAGATTGAAATCACAATAAGCTGAATGGCAGGGATCTCACCCACTATACCTGTAACCCTGCATTTACCATGGCTAATCCGTGGTTTCTATCTTCTATAGGAGATAGGCAAGGTGGCTGCGTCTGTAACCCAGTTGCTCTACACCTTGTTATCTCTTCGCTAAAAATATGCTGTGTTTAAAAAGAAACACGCACAGAAATGGAAACAGTGATTCAGCGAATAAGTAAAAACATCTGCTTTTTTCAATCTACAATGACCTGACCCAGTACTGGAAAAGACATTGAAAAACATTGGGAGTCAGTTCTGGGAAAGCTCAGCAATCTCTTTCTGCTTGGTGTACCATTTCTGGGCAGGTACAGTGCAGTCCGCCAAGCTGTCGGCACAGTCAGACAACTTTCCCGTATATTTGTGCTGCGCTATCAATGCTGTAATATTCTCCAGGTCATTGGGTACCTCTGTTGAAGAATGTGCTGCATCTTCTGGTGCAAGACACTTGTTAGACCTCAGCTGGAGTATTGTGTACAGCTGTGGGTGCCACATTACCGGAAAGATGTGAATGCATTGGAAAGAGTGCAGAAGAGATTTACAAGAATGGTCCCAGGGATGAGAGACTTCTGTGATTAGGATAGATTGAGGAAGTTGGGGCAGTTTTTGGAGAGAAGAAGACTAAGAGCAGATTTGAGGATACAGGTAAGAAGGACCTGAATTTGAAGTTGCGTGATGATAATGAGCAGGCAATCTGTGTTAGCATCGCTAAAGCAGAAGGTCACAGGTCTGAATCCCACCCTAGAGACCTGAGCCCATAATCATGGTTCGTGCCTCTTTAGTGCTGCACGAAGGGAAAGCAGCTAACTTTCGTAGAATCCCTACAGTGTGGAAGCAGGCCATTCAGTCTGTCGAGTCCACACTGACCCTCTGAAGAGCTTCCCACCCAGATCCAACCCCCTACCCTATCCCTGTAACGCTGCATTTACCGTGGCTAATCCACCTAGCCTGCCCACTATGGGCAATTTAGCATGGACAGTCCACCTAACCTGCATGTCTTTGGATCAGAGCACCCAGAGGAAACCTATGCAGACACGGGGAGAATGTGCAGACTCCACACAGACAGTTGCCCGAAGGTGGAATCGAACCTCGGTCCCTAGTGCTGTGAGGCAGCAGTGCTAATCACTGAGCCACTGTGCTGCCTCTGTGTCTGACCTGAAAATGAAGCCACTTTGGTGCTATCAAAAGGAGGATAGAACCCATAACCAGTGTGTTGTTGAAGAGTAGGCACTCTTATTGCCAAATTCATCCCTCAGCGGATGCAAACACTGAACTAAAGACAGGATAACTGGTTGCTTATCCTGCCTTGCTGTTCATGGCATCTTGCTGTGCTCAAATTTGCTGTCATGTTTGCGAGATCAGAATGATATTTACATTTGAAAAATGTGTTCCATTGTCTGGAAAGCATTTGGGCCGTTCTGAAGATGTGAAAAGGAGTTGAATTATTAAAAGACTTGTTCCTTCTGGCTGATGTTAAGAAAATCAAATGTCAAAGGCATCTGTGGTGGGTAATTTAGCACTGAAACAGTCAAAGAGCAATTCTGAGAAGCCTTGGTAGTTCTTTGAAAGTCTGTATCCTGCTCTGCAATAAATAAAGACAGAGGGCCCCACCAGCCTGTGGCAGTAGCATGAGCTTAGAGTGAGGGATGGTTCCTAGAAGGAGGTTTCCAAGTTTCAGGAAGCTTGACCATCCTATTGTGGTCAGAGTCAGCCAGGAGAGGGGTCAGCACATTCCGATTCTCTGAAATGACTGAACAGGGAGAGAGATGCGGGGAGTTTACTGCTTGGGATTCGAACTCTTTGAAACTGGTGTCTGTATCAAACACTCCTAGCGTGGTGTTCATAAAGCTGTCTCTATTCTTAAACTGAAAGTGAGCTTCCCTGACACTGTCCCCATCAAACATTGCAGGACTTGAATAGTACAGGGTTAAATGCAGAGTAAAGTTTCCTCCTCCTCTTTTTAAGCTAAAAGTAGAGCACTGGATGAAGAGTTTTGTCCTCATCACAGTCCTAAATGGACTCTCCCTATCCTTAGATTGTGATCCCCAGTTCTGGACTTCCTGGTCATTGGAAACATCCTTCCTGTGTTTACCCTGTCTAGTCCTATTTGAATTTTATAGGTTTCAAGAGATTCCCCCTCATTTTTCTAAACTCCAGTGAATATAGTTCTACCTGATCCAGTCTCCCTTCATAGGTCAGCCCTGCCATCCCAGGAATCAGTCTGGTGAACCTTTGTTGCACTTCCCTCATAGCAAGACCATCTTTGCTCCGATAAGGAGACCAAAACTCCGTACAGTACTTCAGCTCTAGAATAAAGAGTGGAATGAAGGAGCAGATAATCCAACCACAAATGCAATTGCCTCTTGACAACCATTTCCTTCCAAAGCTGCAGAACCCTTTGCTACCTGACTAAAAACCCGACTCCACGCCATGTGAGGTCAACGTCTTTTGAAGAGGGGTGAAAGAGGTGGGAATTTACAGAGAATTCCAAAGGCTTGATTTGAAGACACGGCTGCCAGAGATGAGATGATGGGAATTGGAGGATGTGAGTGGGCTGAGGGACCGATTTGAAGATGCGTAGATATTGGTGAGCATTGTTGGAGGGAGTTTGCTGCACTGCCAGGTGTATTCCATTTTGGGGGAGGTAGGGATAAGTAAGGAGGGCCCCTCCTGTTTCTGGGATGGAGAATGTTCTGTGTTGATGGCCAGGATCATTGCTGTGCACATGCATTTTCCAGGCGGATTCACAGAGGTTGGGGGGTTGGGGGGGAGGCGGGGGTGGGGGGTGCACTGTGGGAGGCAGGTGTGGAGTTTCTCAATTTGCAGCTCATTAACACCTTTTGCTCCATCTGCTTCAGATGTCGATTTACGGTAGTGGTGTGAAAGGCAGCAAATCCAGGTCAGGTGGAGTTAACCCTTTCCTGTGTGTGTGTGTGTGTGCATGTGTTTGCTTGAGTGTAACGGGAGCTGACGCTGAGATGCACATTCACGGGGCTGTACAGTACCAGACAGGAGTGAATCATTCCCTTTTACATACTGTTGAACACGTACCCAGTTGCTTTATAAATTGACTGGAAATAGCTTGGCGATGAGCTCAGGATAGTTGAAAACTTCCTATCCACGCTCCCAACAGGATGATCACTTACAAAGCTGACTTGGAGTTATAGAGATAGTAAGAACTGCCGACGCTGGAGTCAGAGATAACAGTGTGGAGATATCCCCCTACATCCCTCCCTAGGTGGAAAGGTAAGTTAATAGAGGTTTACAGAGAGATATTGATAGGTTAAGTCAGTGGGAAAAATGTGGCAAATGTGGAAAAACGTATAGCCGTTCCTTTTGGAAGGGGGAGTAGATGACCACTTTTATTTAAATGGAGCAAAACTGCAGAAAGTTGCAATGCAAATGGACTTGGGAGTCTTTATGCACTAAACATAGAAAGCTAACACACAGCAGCAACACAGGTAATCAGGAAGCTAATGGAATGTTAGCCCTTATTTCAAGGGTGTTGGATTGTAAGAAGAGGGAAGTCTTGCTGCAACTGTACAAGGTGCTGGTGAGACCACATCTGGAATAGTGTGAGCAGTCATGGTCCCCTTATTTAAGGAAAGATTGAAAGCTGTTCGGAGAATGCTCACTGGGATGGTCCCTGATGTAGAGGGATTGTCTTATTGAGCAAAGGTTAAACAGGTGGGACTCCACTCACTGGAATTTAGAAGAATGAGAGGTTTGATAGGGTAAATACTAAGAGGATTTTCTCCCTCATGGGAGAGTCTAGGATCAGAGGGCATAGTCTCAGAATAAAGGGGCACCAATTTAAGACTGAGATGAGGAGGAATTTCTTCTGAGGGTTGACAGTGTTTGGAATGCCTTACAACAGACAGCTGTGGGAGCAGAGTCTGTGAGAGAGAGGGATTCCAGGGTTACAGAGAAAGGGCAGGAAAGTGAACATGAGGAATGTCCGATCAGCCGTAATCCTGTTGAAAGACAGAGCAGGCTGAAGGGGCTGAACGGCCTACAACTGTTCTAATTTCTTATGGTCTTATTGTCTATCTCTGTATTTCCCCACCAGCTCCGACATCCCTCCATATCTCTGTAAACTCCTCCAGCCCCTACACCCCTCCATAATACCTGCACTGCGACTCTGTGTGTGTGTGTGTGTGTGTGTAGGGTGGGAATGGAAAATGTAAGCAGCCGTTTTATTATGTACATATAACCACCAAAGGCCTAAGTACAGGAGATTGATTCTGAACAATGTTTGTCAGTCTAGATTCTCTAATCGATGAGTCATTCGTCAAATTGTTTGTGTACCTTGTTTTTGTGTTTGATTCATAGAATCACCTGATGCCAGCATTGTAGGGGTGGAGGTCGGTGATAGCTGGGAGAGCACAGTCCAGTTTTACCCACTCCCCATCCCTCCAATTTCTGCTCCCACTTATGGAACCACTTAAAATTTAACCTTTTTGAAAGTTCTTGTTGAATCTGCTCCCACTGCTCTCTTGGGCAGTGTTTCCAGATCACAACAACTCACTGCGTTGAAACAGGAAAATCTCATTTCCACTTCAATTTCACTGACAAATGAGCAAAAATCTCTGTCCTTTTGTTATCACCTTCTCATACTAGTGGGTCCAGTTTCTGGTCTATATCATTCTCTCTTTCCTCTCTGTGTAAAATACTGCCACAGTCCGACCCAGTAAAATTGACAATCAAATATATGACAGTTTTCCACAAACGGGAGACTATTTAATCTTAGATTCACAAAGGTGAAGGGTCAGTCTTCCAGTAAAATCTCACCTATGCTACCCCAAATAAAATAAGATTCTTTTTAATCATTAACAAGATGAGGGTGTTGCTGGCTAGGCAGCATTTATTACCCGTCCCTGATTTCCCAGAGGGCAGTTCACAGTCAACCCATAAATAACCACTGGCAGATGTGCAAGAGAAGTTCACCCTGGTATCTTGGCACCAGTGTTTACCCTACTCTCCCCTCCCCTCACCCAACGTCACTTGCAAAAACAATGTTGTGGATTATTCACACATTGCTGCTTGTGGATTATTGCTTTGCACAAGCGACAAGTGAGGCCACAGAGGGCTAAGATGTGATCAAACTGAGGTGTTGAACATCACGAGGGGGTTACGAGCAATCGAATGAACTGATTCCAATGGCAAGAGGGTCAGTCACCAGAAGGGACACAGATTGAGGAGAGTCGGGAAGTGAGCCTGTAGAGGAGGTGAGAATACTTCTTGATTCAGCACATTGTTGTGATCCGGAACAGGCTGCACGAGGGGGCACTTGGAGCAGATTCAAGAGCGATTTTTGTAGAAACATAACCACTAGGAACAGGAGGAGGTGATGGCCTAGTGGTATTATTGCTGGACTGTTAATCCAGAGATTCAGATAACATTTTGGGGACCCAGGTTCAAATCCTGCTACAGCAGATGGTGGAATTTGAATTCAATAAAATACCTGGAATTAAGGATCTAATGATGACCATGAACCCATTGCCAATTGTCAGAAAAACCCATCTGGTTCACTAATGTCCTTTGGGGAAGGAAACTGCCATCCTTACCTGGTCTGGCCTACATGTGACTCTAGACCCATAGCAGTGTGGTTGACTCTTAACATTTAGGGTGGGCAATAGATTCTGCCTGGTCAGCGACGCCCTCATCCTGTGAATGAATAAAAAGGAAAAAAAGAGTATGCCATTTGAGCTGATCCCACCATTCAATATGATTATGGCTGATCATCCAACTTGGTGTCCTGTTCCCACTTCCTTCCTTTACCCTTTAATTCATTTGGCTTAAAGAACTATATCTAACTCCTTCTGGAAAACATACAGTCATTTGGCCTCAATTGCTCTCTGTGGCAGAGAATCCCTTTCAGAAGGGGAATTAGAGAAACAGTGGAAGGGGAAGAGTCCTTGAATACTGTGTGCAGTTTCGTCTCCTTTTTTAAGGAACAATGTAATTGCTTTGGAGGCAGTTCAGAGGAGGTTTCCGGGATTGATACCTGGAATGAGAGGCTTATGTTCTAAAGAACAGTCAGAGAAACTGGGCTTGTTTTCACTGGGGTTTGGAAGAGTGAGGGCTTGCTTGAATGAAGGGTATAAGATCCTGAACAGTCTTGATAAGATAGACATGAAAAGGACATTTCCTGTTGTGGGTCAGTGCAGAATTAGGGGACACTGTTTTAAAGTTAGGGACCACCCTTTCAGGACAGAGACGCGGAGAATTTCTTTCAGAGAATCATGTGACTTTGGAACTCTGCCTCAGTGGCAGTGGATATTTTTAAGGCAAGGTGTGTCATGATTGTAATGTGGTCAGCCATCTGGACTCATAGAATACAAGTTTCCTGAATGGGGCTGTTAATCAGGGAGCCCTGGCTGACGGATAAGAACAGGAGTATCAGACATTCGGTTCACTCTGAGGGAGCTGGATCAGTGTCAAGGACTCTCCATATGTAAATAATGGGTGACTTGGTGATGTGATACCGGCCTCTGTGGAATCATTTCAGTGGTGATGAGAGAAAACAATGCTCCTGAAGGAATTCACTGTAATTTGTTTGATCCTGCCGTTGAAGACTGGGCCCAATATGTGGAAACAATATGTCATTGTTTCTGGGCAAATGACATTGGGGCAGATGAGGAGCAATGAATAATTCTCCTGACAGCTTGTGGACCCACAGCTTTTTCAGTTATTAGGAACCTAACTTTCCCCAGGGCACCAGATACTAAAACTTCCAAAGAATTGATGGATTTAGAATCATAGAATCCCTACAGTGTGGAAGCAGGCCATTCAGCCCATCAATTCTGCACTGACCCGCTGAAGAGCATCCCCCCAGATCCAACCACTACCCTGGCCACCCCACCTAGCCTACACATCCCTGGACACTATGGGCAATTTAACATGGCCAATCCACCTAACCTTCACACCTTTGGACTGAGAGGAAACCAGAGCACCCGGAGGAGGAAACCCACGCAGGCACAGGGAGAATGTGAAAACTCCACACAGCCCGAGGCTGAAATCAAACGTGGGTCCCTGGTACTGTGAGGCAGCTGAACTAACCACTCAGCCACCGTGCCGCCCATAGTTAAGGAATATTAGTGACTCCAAACCACCTCTAATTCTGAGACACTATCAGTTTTACACAGCAATTCGCGAACCAGGGAAATCGACATCAGGATTTTTGACCAGGTTAAGACAACTGCCAGAGGCATCTGACTTTGATCTAACCCTTTATGAGATGTTGAGAGACCGTTTGGTACGTGGAACTAAAGGTATAACCATGCAAAACCAACCAGCTGAAACCCAATTGGACTTCAAACAGGCACTGCAATTGGTCTTATTGTTGGAAAATGCAGCAAGTAGAGCATATGAGTTACGGGTATTCTGATGGAAGTGGACACCCTCGCCAGGCCGACTGAGCTTGGGGAACACCATTTGAGTGAAGGCAATTGTATAGCCTCACTCTGGACATATCCGGAGCAGAGGGACTCTGGGTCAGCCCACAGCAAAGCCCCAAAACAAAGTCAAGCCTTGGCCAATCGGTGGAAACTTTCTCCAGGATCTGGGCCAGCAGGCGGTTGTAGTTGCTGCCAGTATGTGGACTTGAGACAGCAAAAAAGTCCCACTAGACCTAAATTGAATAAGAGAACTCACAGGCCAGAATCCAAAATAAAATGGGAACAGATGCTGTCAGGGAAGACCACTACAGAAATGTGGAGATTGTTTAAGGAATGCATACTGCGTGTGCTCGATATGTTTGTCCCTGGTAGGCTGGGAAGATGCGGTCGAGTGAGGGAGCCTTGGTTCTCGAGAGGTCGAACGACTGGTTAAGAGGAAGAACGATGCTTATATAAGGTTTAGGAAACCAGGAACGGAAAAGGCGCTAGAGGGATACAAGTTAGCTAGAAAGGGCTTAGGAGACCTATAAGGGGGCATGAGAAAACTTCGGCAGATAGGATCAAGGAAAACCTCAAGGCTTTTTACACGTATGCGAGGAATAAGAGAATGATCAGAGAAAGGGTAGGGCTGATCAAGGAATTTGTGCACGGAGCCTAAAGAGATAGGAGAGGTCCTTCAATGAATACTTTTCTTTGGTATTCAGTGCTGAGAGGAACCTAATTGTAGGGGAGGACAGTGTGAAATTGGCTGGTTGGCTGGTAGGCTAGAGGAGGTGGATGTTAATAAGGAAGATGTACTAGGAATTTTGAGGAACTTGAAGATAGATGTGTCCCCCAGGCCTGATGGGATTTATCCAAGGGTTCTATGGGAAGCGAGGGAAGAGAACGCAGGGCCTTTGGCAATGATCTTTTTGTCTTCACTGTCCACGGGTATAGTGCCAGAAGATTGGAGAGTGGCAAACGACATTCCCTTGTTCAGATAAAGGAGTAGGGATAACCCTGGAAATTACAGGCCAGTTAGTTTTACTTCAGTGGTGGGCAAATTATTGGAAAGGGCTCTGAGAGATAGGATTTATGATCACTTGGAATGGCACAGTTTGATTTGTGATAGTCAGCATGGATTTGTGAGGGGTAGATCATGCCTCACAAACCTTATTGAATTCTTTGAAGAGGTGACTAAACACATGTGGATGAAGGTAGAGCAGTGGATATGGTATATGTGGATTTAAGTAAGGCGTTTGATGAGGTTCTCCATGGTAGGCTCATGTAGAAAGTAAGGAGGCATGGGATAGGGGGAAATGTGGCAGACTGGATTCAGAATTGGCTGACCTTTTAGAAGACAAAGGGTGGTAGTGGATGGAAAATATTCGACATGGTGCTCAGTTACGAATGGTGTACCGCAAGGATCTGTTCTGGGTCCTCTTCTATTTGTGACTTTTGTAAATGATTTGGATGTAGGAGTGGAAGGGTGGATTAGCAAGTTCACGGACAATACGGAGATGGGTTGAGTTGTGGATAGTGCGGAGGGCTGTTCTAGGCTACAAAGGGACATTGATAGGATGCAGAGCTGGGCTGAGAAGTGGCAGATGGAGTTTAACCCTGAAAAGTGTGAGGTGATTCATTTTGGAAGGACAAATTCGTAAGCAGAATACAGGGATAACGGAAAGATTCTTGGTAGCGTGGAGGAGAAGAGGGATCTCGGGGTTCATGTTCACAGTTCCCTGAAAGCTGCCACCCAGGTGGATAGAGTTGTTAAGAAGGCGTATGGTGTATTAGCTTTCATTAATAGAGGGATTGAGTTCAAGAGCCGTGAAGTTATGCTCCAGCTATACAAAAGCCTGGTTCGACCACATCTGGAGTGTTGTGTCCAGTTCTGGTCGCCTCATTACAAGAAAGATGTGGAAGTGTTGGAAAAGGTGCAGAGGAGATTTACCAGGATGTTGCCTGGAATAGAGGGAAAGTCTTATGAGGAAAGGTTGAGAGAGCTAGGGCTTTTCTCTTTAGAACAACGAAGGATGAGAGGTGACTTGATAGAGGTGTACAAAATGATCAGAGGTATAGATATAGTGGACAGCCAGAGATTTTTTCCTAGGGTAGAGGTAGCTATTACGAGGGGGCATAGTTTTAAAGTGAGTGGAGGTAGATATAGGGGAGACATCAGAGGTAGGTTCTTTGCTCAGAGAGTGGTAGGGGCATGGAATGCATTGCCGGAGAGGGTAGTGGAGTCAGCCTCATTAGGGGCATTTAAGCGGCTATTAGATAGGCATATGGATGATAGTATAAGGTAGGAGTGGAGCTTAGATAGACCTTAGGTTTAGGGTAAAAGTTCAGCACAACATTGCTGTACAGTTCCATGTCTATGTCTATGTCCAATCCAGGAGAGTGCACAGCCTGGATGGTTCATCTACGTCTGGTTACGACGGTTAAATTGTTTAGCAACATCCAAATCAGAACCAATCAAAGTAATTGTCAGTTAAATTGTCACCCAGTTCTAATAGAGGTTGATACCGGTGATTGCGGAACCAGTCTTCAACAAAATTCACTCTGGACTCCATCCCTTAACTTTGTGCAAGACCTTGGCTAGACTGAGAACTTATCCTGGGGAGCCTTTACAGATTAAGGGTGCAACTTCAGTTCTGGTCCTGGCAAAACCGAAATAGCTGGTAATGATGGGGGAAGCCAAAAGGCCGTCACAACCATAATTGAGACCTTTTCGGAACCGGAGAGACCAGATCACAGCAGAGGACAGCATATTATTATGGGGTGCAAGGATGATTGTCCCAAGCATAGTTCACCACCAGATACTGGCTGAACTCCACCAGGGTCATTCAGGGCTTTCCAAAATGAGGATGCTGGCAAGACGTTATGTTTGGTGGTCAGGATTGGATGCAGATATAGCCGCATTGGTGGGGCAGTGCCCAGAGTGCCAACAAGGACAAAAATTACCTCCAGCAGCTCCCCCACATTCATGGGAATGGCCGGGTAAATCCGGACTTGGTTATTCTTCGACAATGCAGGCTCTATCGTGGGCTCAATGTTCTTAGCAGTTGTAGATGCCCATTCAAAGTGGCTGGACGTGCATGGGATTCATTTGTAAAACGCAGGGACGACGAGAGAAAAATTACACGCATCTTTTGCAATACATGGACTCCTGGCAGCATTGGTTATAGATAATGGACCATTGTTTACCAGTGGGGAATTTGAGTATTTCCTAAAATCAAATGGTATTTGACATATAAGGACAGCCCCATACGATCCATCATCCAATGGTCTGGCAGAAAAAGCAGTCCAAACTTTGAAGGCAGGTTTAAAGAAACAGCCTACAGTTTCACTAGATACCAAACTACCCTGGTTCCTATTTGATTACAGAACCACTCCTCATGCTGGGATAACCGCAGCAGAGTTGCTACTGGGGAGAAGACTCCACATCAAGTTAAATCTGATCTTCCCGGACCTGAGGGGAGAGTGAAACGACATCAGGAATGCCAGTGCCGGACACGAGAGACATTTACTTCAGGGGATGAAGTTTGGTGTAGGATCCACAGGAATGGCCCTGCATGGGTAAGCGACATGGCCAACAAAAGCCAGGTTTGGTGACATATAAAGTTTGGGTAGATGTGACGGTCCTGACCAAGGATGTGGACCATATGAAAGCTGTAAACTTGCAAACAGTACAGGGGCAAAATGTGCCCAATTCCTCGACAGCCATTCCCACTGTTCCAGAACCTGTGGGTCCTCCCTCTCCATTCAGCGTTGAAGCTACCATGGAATCTGAGATAGCCACAACAGATGTCGCTGCTAAGATGCCTTTACTGCTTGAAGAAGAGAATGAATTTCTTCCAAAATTATTTGGGAGCAAGAGACAAGCCATTGTGCATTACACGGCCCGTATCAGAGGCAGAGTGGGAGCAACTTGACCCAGTGCTGAAATGCCCTTGGAAGAGCTGAAAAGAAAAGAAGCAGCCAATGTCCTCAGACTCAGAGGGGGAGGGATGTAGTGATTATAACAAGATCAGCCAGGTAATCCTCAGAGTTCCCTAATAGAGGCTGTTAATCTGGTCCAATCAGGGAGCCCTGGCTGATAGATAAGAACAGGAGTGTCAAAGAAGGTGTCCGTTCTGGGGAAGGGTTACTCGACCCGAAGCATTAACTCTGATTTCTCTCCATGGATGTTGCTGGGTCTGCTGAGCTTTTCCAGCAATTTCTGTTTTTGTGTCAGAGGTTCCACTCACTGAGAGCTGGCTCTGAAGGAGCTGGATCAGTATCAAGGCCTCTCCACGTGTAAATAAAGGGTGAAATGGTGATGGAATACCGGCCTCTGTGGAGTTCTTTTGAGGTGGATAGATTCTTGTCAGAAGGGGAATGAAGAGTTATTGTCGGGCAATGTGTAAAATACAAACAGATCAGACATGATCTTATTGAATGGAGGAGCAGAATCAAAGGGTGGAGTTTCTGCTCCTAATTTATATGCTCGTAGCTCTCCCAGGTCTTTGCCTCCCTTGAACTCTGGCTTCGATTTTCAAATTGCTGTGCCACTGACTTCAGCTCCTAGTACCCAAACTTTGGTATTCCCTCTCTGCCATGGTCCTTTAAGACACACCTTTTAAAAACAAACCTCGACTGTCTGTCCTGGTATCCCCCTCCACTACCAATTTCTGAGGTGGCTCGGTGTCAGATTTTTGATAACATTCCCTTGCAGTCCTGTAGGACTTCTCACTTGTTTCAATGGGCTACATAGGTGGCTGTTAGTAACACTGGCTTCTAAATGGACACCATGTTAAACAGTCAAGGGACATGGGAGGTGACAAGCATGGGGCTGAATGAACACAGCAGGTCAAGCAGCATCATAGGAGCAGGAAAACTTGACATTTCGGGCCTAGACCCTTCATCAGAAATGGGGGAGGGGAAGAGGGTTCTGAAATAAATAGGGAGAGAGGGGGAGGCGGATAGAGGATGGAGAGAGGAGAGGATAGGTGGAGAGGAGGCAGACAAGTCGAAGAGGCGGGGATGGAGCCAGTAAAGGTGAGTGTAGGTAGGGGGGGTAGGGAGGACGGACAGGTCACACCAAAAGATGTGGAGAGACAAAATACCGTCGGTTCTGATGTAATGCAGTAGTTCTGTTCTTGTGCGATCTCACGTTACAGCGAATACAGGTAAGGAAAGTTTGTGTTCTACAAATAGTGGTCTAAATTCTTCAATCACATTAAAGCCAATTCGCATTGAAGAAACAATTTGTAAAGGAGGCCCAGGAGCAGACTGCACCAATCATTGGAGGGGACAAGACTGTTTAAAAATGCAATAATAAAGTTTACAGACTTCTGGGCTTCATAAATTGAGGCAAACAGAACAAAGCAAAAAAAAAAGTATGTCAAACCTTTATAAACCCCATGTTGAGCCTCAGCTGAAGTACTGCTTCCAGTTCTGAGAACTGCACTTTCAGAAAAGTGTAAAGGTATCAGAGAGACTGCTGAAAAATCTGTTAGTCACACCTGCCATGTTTCGGGATGTTTCTGATGCTATGTCAACGCAATTTGCTATTGTTACAAAGGCCAGATTTAAGAAGGGAAGAAAGAAGTTTGATAAATGCGCGCTTGACCTCTGAAGGTGAGAGAATCAACCTGGGTCAAGTGACTACAGTGATCCCATTGGTATTTGGGGTTTGTGGAGTGTGGGTTGAGAAAGAAAACAATTCATGTTAAAATAATAGTGATAATTGCCATTTCTCAGAGAAACATTACTCAGCATCAAGAGAAACCTGTTCCAGAGACCCTGGTTGTATTTGCCCTGTTGCTTTAATGGCTGCTAGCCCCTACATGTTCAAATCATGACGGCCATAGGCTTTATCGAGAATTAAAGGGATTCCTAAAGTGGATGTTGGGACCTAAAGTGGGTTTTCAAGCAGAAATCTTTGGGTCACAAACTCTGGGCGGCATTGACCATTTGCAGAACTCAATTTGAGAGGCTCCCCTACCACTCCAAAAGCCTTCACCGAGGGGCTGTGACAATTTCGAAGCTTTAAAATGGGGTCAGTTAGGAAAAAAATTTTTCGAATTTGAGGCCAATGAAATGATTTGAGAGAGCCAAGAGAGGAGATTGCTGGGGCGTTAACCAAGATTTTTATATCCTCGTTTGGCACTGGAGGACCCTGGAGGACTGGTGAGTAGCTGATGTTGTTCCTCTGTTCAAGAAGGGAAGTGGGGATAATCCAGAAAACTACGGACCAGTGAGTCTCACATCAGTGGTTGGGAAACTATTGAATAGAATCCTTAGAGATAGGATTTACATGTGTTTGGAAAAGCATGGCCTAATCAGAGACAGTCAGCCTGGCTTTGTGCAGGGCAGACCATGTCTTACTAACTTGATTGAATTTTTTTGAGAAGGTGACAAAGGTGATCAATGAAGGTAGAGCAGTGGATGTTGTTTATGCTAATTTTAGTAAGGCATTTGAAAAGGTCCATCACAGTAGGCTCACCCAAAAGATTAAGCTTCATGGGTCCGTGGTGTTTTGGCTGTGTGGATTCAGAATTCCTCCCATGGAAGGCAGAGGGTAGTTGTGGAAGGGTACTTTTCTGGCTAGAGGCCTGTGACAAGTGGTGTTCCTCAGGGATCCATACTGGGCCCTCAGTTTGTGATACGTATAAATTGCTTGGATGAAAGTGTAGCTGGGCTAGTAAGTTTGCAGACAGTGCAGAGATCGGTGGTGTTGTGGATAGTGTAGAAGGTTGTCAAAGGATAGAGTGGGGTATAGATTAGTTGCAGATATGGGTGGAGAAATGGCAGATGGAGTTTAATCCAGGTAAGTGTGAGCTGCTGCACTTTGGAAGATCAAATGTTAAGGAAAAGTATACAGTTAATGGCAGGAATCAACAGCATTGATGTACAGAAGGATCTTGGGGTTCAAGTTCATAGCTCCCTGAAAATGGCCATGCAAGTAGATAGGGTGGTAAAGAAGATGTATGGCATGCTTGCCTTTATTAGTCGGGGAATTGAGTACAAGAGTCAGGATATCATGTTGCAGCTTTGTAAGACTTTGGTTAGGCCACACTTGGAGTATTGCATTCAATTCTGGTCGCCACAATACAGGAAGGATTTAGAGGCTTTGGAGAGGGTGCAGAAGAGGTTTACCGGGATACTGTCTAGATTAGAGTGTATGAGCTATAAGAAGAGGCTAGAAAAACTCGGGTTGTTTTCTCTGGAGCAGCAGGGGCTGAGGGGAGACTTGACAGAAGCCTATGAAATATTGAAATGCATAGATAGGGTTGATAGTCAGAATATTTTTCCCAGAGTTGAAATGCCTAATACTAGGGGGCGTGCATTTAAGCTGAGAGGGGAAAAATTCAAGGGAGATGTGAGGAGCAAGTTTTTTTTTTTTTAGGGAATGGTAGGAGTCTGGAATGCACTGCAAGGGATGATGATGGGTGCAGATAAGTTTAAGAGACTTCTAGATAAGCACATGAATATGCAAGGATTGGAGGGATACAGACCAACGGCAGGCAAAAGGAATTTGTTTAATTTGGCGTCCTGTTTGGCACAACATTGTGGGCCGAAGGGCCTGTTACTGTGCTGCAGTCTTCTGTGTTCCATTTTGCTACATCTATGGAACTGGCACAGACCCGATGGGCCTAGTGGCCCCTCTCTGCATGATATGATTGTATGAACAGTTGAAAGTGAGCATTTAACAGCTCATGGTTTACTGAGGAAAGCGGAGGCAGAGTGGGCCTCAGGCCTACCCCAATCCATACAGCCTAGCAACCGGCCTTCAGTACGTACTGGCCACAGAGATACCAATGGCAAAGTCTCACACGCTCCCAGAGCACATAGGACAGCTTTGGACTGAGCGAGAAGAAAGTGAGAAACATTCTTTCAAATTCCCTGCAATTTTGTCACAAGTAAAACCCATCTGTTTGACTGAAGTAAACTAACACTCCATCTCATTCTTACCTGTCTGCAAGTTTCATATTAACACATTCAGAGGTGTTTCATTGGCAATGAAATTACTGGATGAAGGTTTTCCCAGAGGTTTGGTTTCCCAGGAGAATATTAAGTGTTTCTCAGCATTCCCAGATTCTAGATTTGTTTGTGACTTGGGCCTTCTCTTCAGAGCTTGGCTGAGTTGAGAGGAACGGACTGATGGTAGGCTGGCGTCCATCTTAATGCTCCCTAAACATATCTTTGGCTCAGCCGCTGTGGCCTTCTAAACCAGACAGCTTCAATCCCCGCTCTCAAGACTTCATCCTCTAGGTAAAGGGTTGCTTAATGATCAGAGCTATGGTCGTTCTGATGTAACTTCAACTAACCTCCCAGCAGAGGCGGTTAATCAAAGATCCCATGGGACTATTTTGACAGTCTCTCGAATGCCTTTGTTCCGTTGGGAGTTTGGCATAATGCACTTGCACTTGTAATTTCAGAGTCCCAGACTAATGCCCTGGAGGGGTTTGGGGGTGGGGGAGGGGGATATTGTTGAGGCAGCTGTCAAAGGAGCTTTGGTGAGCTTCTGTAGCTCATCTTGTAGATAGTGCTGCTGCTGCTGAGCATCAGTGGTGGAACGAGTGGATATTTGTGGATGTGGTATTAATCAAGCAGGCTGCTTCAGCCTGGATGGTATCAAGCTTCTTGAGTGTTGTTGGAGCTGCACTCATCCCTTGTAGATGGTGGACAGGCTTTGGGATGTAAGGAAGTGAGTTACTTGCTGAAGGATTCCCAGCCTCGGTAGCCACTGTATCTATGTGATGTGTCAGGTTGAGTTTCTGGTAACCTCGGGATGTTGATAGTGGGAGGGATTCAGCGATACTAAGAAGCAATGACTAGATTGTCTCTCATTAGAGGAGGTCATTGCCTTGCTTTTGTGCGGCATGAATGTTAAGCATCTTTTTAAAATTCATTCATGGGATGTGGGTATTGCTGGCTAAATTTATTGCCCATCCCTAATTGCCCAGAGGGCAGTTGAGAGTCAACCAAATTGCTGTGGGTCTAGAGTCGCATGTAGGCCAGACTGGGCAAAGATGGCAGATTTCCTTCACTAAAGGGCTTTAGTCAACCAGATGGGTTTTTACAAGGGTCCACAACTTTGTCATCGCTTGGGAGCCTCAATAGAGGACTCATCACGTCCAGACTTTTATTAAATTCAGATTTCATCATTTGCCATGGTGGTATTTGAACCCATGTCCCAGAGCATTAGCCTGGGATTCTGGTTTACAGCCAATGACACTACCACTACACCCCTTCTATGGAGTCCTGTGTAAGTTCACTGCCGCTGGGCTACCTGTCCTCACCAACAGCAAATCAAACAGTCACTTCCTCATCCACTTCAATCATTCTTAAATGTCGGTCAAATAATCTTTCTAATCCACAGATTCCTCGTTGTTGTGGGATTCGTTGGCGAGCTCTTTCCAAGAGCCAGGAGCTGTGGCAAATGGAGTTCGATGTAGGCGAGTTTGAGGTTATTCATTTTAGATTGAAAAAGGATAGATCAGGGTACTTTCCAGATGGAACAAAGTTAAATACGGTAGATGTCCGAAGACACTTGGGAGTTTAGTGGTTGGATCTTTAAAAGTGTCATAAAAGGGTGCTGAAAATCATCAAGAACGCTAATAGAATGCTGGCCTTTTTATTTGGAGGACTGGAGCTCAAGGACTTGTGCTGCAGTTATACAAAACCCTGGTTAGATCCTTCTTGGAGAACTGAGTAGATCTGGCCACCACACCTTGGGAATGATATATTGGCTTAGGAGGGAGTACAGTGTAGGTTTACGAAAATGATACTTGAACTTTAGGAGTTAAGTTTTGCAGAAAGATTACATAAATTAGGCCTGTTTCTCTAGAATTTAGAAGGTTAAGGGGTGATTTGATCAAAGTCTTCAAGACTAGGGTGGCACTGCTGTCTCGAAGTGCCTGGGACCTGAGTTTGACTCCACCTCGGGAGACGGTCTGTGTGGAGTTTGCACATTCTCCCCGTGTCTGCGTAGGTTTCCTCCGGGTGCTCTGGTTTCCTCCCTCAGTCCAAAGATGTGCAGGATAGGTGATTGGCCATGCTAAATTGCCCCTAGTGTTCAGGGATGTGCAGGCTAAGTGTGTTAGCCATGGGAATTGCAGGATTAAGGAATGGGAAGGGGCTGGGTCTGGGTGGGATGCTCTTTGGAGGGTTGGTGTGCACTCAATGGGCCAAATGGCCTGCTTTCACACTGTAGGGATACTATGATTCCAATGATATTAACAGGAAAATGCAGGATTTCTACTGTTTGGGGATTCTAGAACTAGGGGACATAGTCTGACAATTAGAGCCAGACTGTTCAGGAGAGATTTTAGGAAGCACTTCAACACACAAAAGGTAGTAGGAGTTTGGAACACTCGTCCACAAATGGTAGTTAATGCTAGCTCAGTCTGGGATAGATAAATTCTTGTTAAACAGAAGTATTAAGGGCATATGGACCAAAGGCAGTTATGTGGAGTTTGGCCACAAATTAGCCGTGATCTCTTTGAATGGTGGAACAGGCTCGAGGGACTGAATAGCTTACTCCTGTTCCTTTGTTCCTTTAAGAATGAGGTACAGATCAGATGGTTCAAATGGCCGGTGACTTTTCTCTGAGATTCCACAGAAGAGAGTGCTGGAGGTAAGTAAGATGCCCTGCAGGTTGCTGGAGATCTGAAATCAAAACAAAGTGCTGGACAAACTGGGTGTCTGTGGACAGAGAAACAGTTAACATTTCAAGCAGGTATGGACTCCTCTGAACTTGCATACCAGACTCAATACATTTAACTATGTTCTTGTCCCTCCGCAAGAGCTGCCAGACCTGCTGAGTTTCTCCAGCATTCTCTCTCTGTGTTTCAGATTCCCAGTACCCACAGTGCCTTTTAGTACAGGGACTGTGTAAGATGTGGGTTATGCAATGAATAGACCCTGTTGTTTGTTCAGGGAAATGGGGAAGGATGCATTAAGGCAGAACATCCGGCGGTGAAAGAAAAAGTTTTGTTTTACAATTTCTGTGATCTTTTGACTTTCACCTGGACGGACACACACACACACACACAGACGCACACTGTCTGAGATACACATGCATAGATTCACACACACTCTCATACACACTCATAAACACAAACATACTAACTCATTCACACAAACATGCACTCAAACAGGCTCACGCACACCGATACAGCACTCACACCAAAACACACACACACACGCACAGTCTGAAACTTACTCTCACAAGTACACTCACTCACACAAACACACAGAGACAAACACAGACGCGCAGTACTTTCCCCCTCCTCCACTCTTTTCTCTTTCTCTTGCACTCAATAGTTCTCTGTTGTGGAGCATTGGCTCCAGAGTCAGGGGAGGGGGGTTTAGGGAGGGAGGGTAAAGGTTGAGCTGTTGGGTTTAAACCATTTCACTTGGCAGGGCGACAGCAGCTCTGTACAGCCATCACAACCCTGGCCCCCTCTTGCTCTTTCATTGCCGGAATGCCTGGCAGCATTACAGCCTGCACCATGCACAATGTGTCCCCTTGTCCTGCTCTGCTTGCTTGCATTTTATTCAGTCCCCCCACCTCCCATTCCTTCGAATTCACATTTTGTTTTAATTGGACTTTAATTTGCTTGAAATGGGGTGGTGTAAGTGAGGGTAATTTGTGAATGCAAACCACTGGGACCCTGATTGGAGCTGTGAGCAATCATTTCCAGTCTGGGTCTTGTGCAGCCAAGAATATATCACAACCAGAAGCACAGGCAGGATTATATGAATCCATCGGGACTAACGTTCTCAGCACATTCCCGCGAACAGAGGAATGGTGACTTCCCAGCACTGACTGAGGAAACCGTGTTAATTTTATAATATAAGCAGACACGTTATATCCATGACAAGCAGTGTGTTATATCACATACTTGAGCATCGTATAATTATTAGAATATGTATGATATTATACCATGATGCTGACAAATGTTACATCCGGTGTGTTATTATATAATGAATACTGTGCATTCCTGGGTGTAGCACTATGTTACATAATACATACAGTCTGCACCCACGAATGCAAGTTGTGTATTAAATAATATATACAGTAGTCAAGGCAGGTTGATAGCATTCTATGTATTCAAGTGAGGCTTTGTGACGGATACTTAGACAAGATTTTCCTGAATGGCAGACCAGGCCCGATAGGCTGATTGGCCTAACCTTAGTTGTATTTCCACACAGCGTAATATTAAATAATAAACTCAGTTATATTCCCAGTAAAACTTGTTATTCAATATTACACCCAGTTAGAGATCTGTTGTACAATACACAGTAATAGCACCCGGTTGTACACAATGTGGTCATTTTTTTTAACCGTGATTCAATATGTCATAGAATGTCTACAGTGTGGAAACAGGCCATTCAGCCCAACAAGTCCACACCACCCCTCCAAAGAGCATCCCACCCAGATCCATCCCATTCCCCTACCCTTTCCCTGTAACCCTGCGTTTCCCATGTCTAATCTACCTAATTTGCACACCCCTGGAACACTATGGGCAATTTGGCATGGCCAATCCACCTAACATCCACAGCTGTGGACTATGGGAGGAGACCAGAGCACCCGGAGGAAACCTACACAGACACAGGGAGAATGTGCAACCTCCACACACACAGTCGCCTGAGTGTGGAATCGAACCCGAGTCCCTGGCGCTGAGGCAGCAGTGCTAACCACTGAGCCACCATGCCGCCCATATAATCAAACGTGTGATATATTGTGTAAACGAATGTGATAACCTGCTATGTAATATGTACAAGAGTATGATAACTTGCTATAATATGTACAGGAGTGTGATAACCTATATAGTATGTTCAGGAGAGTGATACCTGGCTGTGTAATATATACAGGAGTGTGATAACCTTGTATATAGCATATACAGGAGTGTAATACCCAGCTATATAGTGTGTACAGGCGTGTGATAACTTGGCTATAAGGTATGTACAGGAGTGTGATACCTGACGCTATAATTTGTACAGGAGTGTGATACCCGGTTATATAATATTTACAGGAGTGCGGTACCCGGCTACGCAATGCGCTCAGGAGTGCGGTACCCGGCTACGCAATGCGCACAAGTATATGATACCCAGCTGTATAATGAATGCAGCGGAATGATAACCTTCTGTACAATATGTACAGGAGTGCTACTCTTCTTGTGGCCTTATACGATAACTAAAGAATGATATTGTAACAGGTGTTTACAATTTCCAGTAAAAATGTAAAATGGGTTGCATTAGATTGGATGGTCATTATTGACTTCTTTCAATTCTGTTCTGTGTACCTTTATTTGATGATGGTTATTCTGCTTGTGGCAAGGATTAACCGTGTGTGGTGTTATTGAATGGGGAATACCTCCCAATGCAGTATCGAAGCTGCGTGAGATTTGAGGAAATTGGTGTCTCTTGCATTTTAGGACAGAACATCAACTTGTTGCTCCAGTATGTGTAGATGCCTCTTATTTATTCAGACCTTGACTTGCTCAGCATTTTAGTTGCCTGCCGTTTTGACATGAATTGTTCTCAAAGCAGGGGCGATATTCTGTGTCTTGTGGCTTGATCACTGACCCCTAAGGCTGCTCAGTCTCTTTATTGCAAGGGATGAAATACAGGAAAAGATAAGCCCTGCTGCTGTTGTATGGAGCCTTGTTGAGACCAAGGCTGGAATACACTGTAGTTTCAGTTGTGTTGGATAAGGATATACTTGCATTGTGAGGGGGGGGGGGGGTTGTGATCCCTACCTCTGGGTCAGGAGACCGAAGCTCAAGTCCCCCTGCTCCAGAGCTGTTTGTAATGAGATATGCCTGGATGGGTTGATTAAAGATATCTGTGCTTGCACTGAGAGGCAGTATGATAACAGTTTCTCAAAATTGGTCCTTGGAATGGGAGGGGTTGTCCTGCATTGAATTGGGCCAATAATCTCTGAAGTTTTGAAGAATGTGTGGTGACTGTATTGAAACAGGTTTGACAGAGTGGACATTGAGAGATTCTTTTCCCCTCAGGCCTGGATAATTGAAGGATAAGGAGTTAGCCATTTTGGATTGAGATGAGGAGAAACATCTTCTCTCGGAGGGTTGTGAATCTTTGGAAATCTCTCCCCTGGGGGTTTGGAGTTTGTAATGTTGAATATATTTAAGAATGGAACTGACAGATTTTTGGTTTCTTGGGGAATTGATGGGACATGGGCAGCAGATGGAAAATGGAGTTGAATCTCCAGATCAGTCATGATCATATTGAATGGTGACGCAGGCTTGATGGGCCAGATTGACTGCTCATGGTCCTATTCTTCATGTTTTTGAGGCTTTATGTCCCAATTAATGCCCCATGTTTCCCTGACCTGCATCACATGTAATCCCCTCCACCAGAGCAGAGGTTTAGTGTACAACTGAAGGCCTTGCCACATCAGAGGGCATTTACTGTCAAGCAAACTCCCAGAAACAGCAATGTAATAACGATAAGATAATGTGTTTTGGGAGGGTGGTCAACAGATAGATATTGGCACCAGTACACTACTGTGAACCTGCCTCACCTCCTCCCTCCCCCCAACCACCAACTCTCCCTTGAGATGTTACTGTGCCTTTTTTAACATTCATCTGAGTGTATGACTAAAGTGGTACCTCCTGACAGCACAGCATCAGTTTTTGCTGCACAACAGACGGCAGTAACTTTACTCATCATAGAATTGGCCATAGAATACAGATTGATTGACATGAGTTTGGGATTTGAAGCCATGATCTTAGTGGTTGAGGATTATCATATTGGCTTTGACCTCACTGAATTGCAGAACAGACTTGATGGACTGAAGGCCTTTGTCTGTCATATGGCCTGTCCAGTATCTAAATGATGCAACAACCTGCATTCATACAGTGTCTCAAAAGCAGTGCACAAAATGTTTTTCTTGAAAGCCCTGATTACACACCTCTCGGTCTGAATATTGACAGCTCTGTCCAAATGCCAATTAAACCATTTGATTTGTATTATATTGAAAATGTGCACCTGATTGATTGCTTAATGACCCTGGGTTTCATTTAGTGTCTCTGTGCTTCTTTTATGCAACTAGGATGGTTGTGGCTCACTGCCTAGGATGGGTCCTCTCTTTTGAGGGTACCTCTCTGCCTCTGAGGTTCCCAATTCCAGCTGGTCAGATCCATGGAGGTTCCTGAATAAGCTTTACTAAAGGTCTCCATTCTCTTTTCAGACTCTTAGTCAAAGCCTTATCCTCTGTGATAACAAGGTGTAGAGCTGGATGAACACAG
>JAHRHZ010000189.1:652748-667182 GCA_024137785.1 Ginglymostoma cirratum | reverse complement strand
TTGTGGCTTCCTCTACATCGGGGAAACCAAGCGGAGGCTTGGGGACCGCTTTGCAGAACACCTGCGCTCAGTTCGCAACAAACAACTGCACCTCCCAGTCGCCAACCATTTCAACTCCCCCTCCCATTCCTCAGATGACATGTCCATCCTGGGCCTCCTGCAATGCCACAGTGATGCCACCCGAAGGCTGCAGGAACAGCAAATCATATTCAGCCTGGGAACCCTGCAGCCCAATGGCATCAATGTGGATTTCACAAGCTTCAAAATCTCCCCTCCCCCAACCGCATCCCGAAACCAGCCCAGCTCATCTCCACCTCCCTAACCTGTTTTTCCTCTCACCTCAAGCCACACCCCCATCTCCTATCTACTAACATCATCCCGCCCCCTTGACCTGTCTGTCCTCCCTGGACTGACCTATCTCCTCCCCACCCCCCTACCTACACTCACCTTTACTGGCTCCATCCCCGCCTCTTCGACTTGTCTGCCTCCTCTCCACCTGTCCTCTCCTCTACCCATCCTCTATCCGCCTCCCCCTCTCTCCCTATTTATTTCAGAACCCTCTTCCCCTCCCCCATTTCTGATGAAGGGTTTAGGCCCGAAATGTCATGTTTACCTGCTCCTATGATGCTGCTTGACCTGCTGTGTTCATCCAGCCCCATGCTTGTTATCTCCATTTTAACAGTGCCCTGATTCCCCAATCTAGCCCAAGCTCCTTTCCCACGGACTGGTGAGAGTTAACATCCAAATCCCATCTACCCTGCTGGGCAGAGTGGGTCATCTGTTGAACCGCATCATCTAGATCTTTGCACATTTGGAAGGGGCAGGCTGGAAGTGAAGGTGAGAGCTGGGAGCGGAGCTCCATTCTGAGGGAGAGGCTGGATTCATGTTGCTCATGCACTTTTATGCCCCAGAAATTGTCATGTATTGCTATGATCTCCATCATGAATGAATGTATTGCCAATGTGCCAGGAAGTGTCACACTTGTATGGGATTATGCACAAGCCAGGTTTCCTGTGAGCTGCAGATTAAAAATAGCTCCGTTTGGATCCCACAGCCTATTTAATGCTTCATTCCATAGCTCAACTCAAACAGAACCGGCAAAACAAATAATAAGTTTATAGCCTGTTGGATTGATAGTTCCTCACCACAGAATGAGAACAGTGTTTGCAGTCAGAGAATTGGGCAGAGCACAGATTTAGATGAGCATTCCAAATGAATGAGGGTGAATGGGAAGGGGTTTTGACCCATTGGCAATCCCCACAGTGTGGATGCAGGCCATTTGGCCCTTCGAGTACACTGACCCTCCAAAGAGCATCCCACCCAGACCCACCCCCTACCCTATCCTGGCATTTCCCACCCTAGACACTATGGGCAATTTATCGTGGCCAATCCACCTAGCCTGCATATCTTTGGACTGTGGGAGGAAACTGGAGCACCCACGGGGACACAGGGAGACAACAAGGTGTAGAGCTGGATGAACACAGCAGACCAAGCAGCATCGGAGGACCAGGAAAGCTGACGTTTCGGGCCTAGAAAAGGGTCTAGGCCCAAAACGTCCGCTTTCCTGCTCCTCCGATGCTGCTTGGCCTGCTGTGTTCATCCAGCTCTACACCTTGTTATCTCAGATTCTCCAGCATCTGCAGTTCCTACTATCTCTGGGACACGGGGAGAATGTGTGGAGTTTGCACAATCAGTTGCCTGAGGGTGGAATCAAACCCTGGTCCCTGGTGCTGTGAGGCAGCAGTGCTGACCACTGAGCCACCGTAGAATTGGTTTAAGATGGACAGGGTTTAATCCAATGGACTTCAATGCAATGGGAAGGAGTTTGAGTTTGTTGGTATATACAATGGAAGTGGTTTACTCTAGCGTGATATTTAATTTTTGGAACCAATAGATAAGGATGTAGTTTCTGTTCACGATAGGCTGGGGCTTGGGCCAAGAGGATCATTTGTCTTTTGCCTAATGGACCTTACAGAAGTGCCTGGCAAGAATTATTCAGTGCAGGGTCCAGTGAGCAGAGGAAGCTCCAAGTGCCCTAAGTTCAAAAATTTATTATTGCGCAACTCGGTTACTGGCTTGACTGTCTTTGGGAGCACCATCAAGGGTAGGTGAAAGGGCAAGGGTCATAGTGCAAATACCTTTAAGCTAGAACTGAGAGAAGATTCAATGGAGGTAAAACATGTTGGTTAGAACACAAATATTTGGAGTTGAAAAGCTAGCTGATACTTAGGAGAAAGGAATGTGGAGAGACGTCAGAAAAGTTTTGAGAGCCTATTTGAAGAGCAAACGTTGAGTAGGAGATGGTGTAAGTGTCTTCATTCCAAAACAGTGAGGAAATTGAGAGTGCCAACCCTCCTGCCTTCACCTTTAGTTTTGGGGGACCAAAGTTAAGTTGCAGAGTAGCTAAGACCAGAGTGTTGAAAGCTATTGAACCTTTTCAGTCTAACTCAAAGGCACTTGTATTTTCATTAACAACAGAAAGATTCCTTGGTACTGTCTCCCTTACGTAAACAGACCATCAACACTCAGGAATGGTTCCAGCTGATGTGTAAACTCTGGATATCAGGGAGAGATTCATAAAATAAGAATGTGGAGTTACTGAGCATTTAGAGTCAGGGAGAGGGAGGGAGCACTCTGGTTGAGAGCTGGGAGAGGATTGGTTACCTCAGGTCGGTCAAAGTGTACAGATCGGATTAGACTGTTTCTAAGGTGAATTCAGTTCAAAATTCCCAAGGGGATTCTTATTTGACCTGTTTACATGGTCCATGAAGTAGCATTCCCAAGGTTCTTGCTTCCTGTCCATATTCCTTGTTTCCTGTACCCACTTTTCAGAGTCATGCTTTACAGCCACCGTTCACCTCATTCTAACATTGCTGAGTCAATGTTGCAAAGTCAAATTCTGAAGTCTCTTCACACCCTTCGCCATCTGTTAGCACCATTTTATAGGGAGGCACGAGTGCAGTATTAATGTCACAAACCCTAGTAAGCCAGAACCCAAGCAGATGTTCCTGGGACATGGGTTCAATCCACCATGACAGATGATGACATTGAAATTCAGTACATTAAAAAAATTGGCTTGTCTATTGGTGCCATGTAACCACTATTAATTGTCATAAAAACACATCTGGTTCACTAATATCCTTTGTGGAAGGAAATCTGCCATCCTTAGCTGGTCCAACCTTATAAGTTCATAAGATATAGAGGCAGAATTAGGCCATTTGGCCCGTTGAAGTCTGCCATTTGATCATGGTGATACGCTCCTCACCCCCATTTTCCTGCCTTCAACCCATTACCAATTAAAAATCTCCTTAAATTTATTCATTGTACCAACATCCACCGCACTTTGGGGTAGCAAATTCAACAGATTCACAACCCTTTGCGAGAAGTAGTTTCTCCTCAACTCTGTTTTAAATTTGCTACCCCTTATCCTAAGGCTATGACCTCTCATCCTAGAATGCCCCATGAGAGGAAGCATCCTCTCCATGTCTATTTTATCATCTTGAATATCTCAATTTGATCTTCCTTCTTCTAAATTCCAGAGAGTATAGGCCTAAACTGTTCAACCTCTCTTCATACGACAAGCCCCTCATCTCTGGAATCAATCTAGTGTACCTCCTCTGAACTGCTTCCAATGCCACTACATCTTTCCTCAGATTAGGGGATCAAAACCACATAATACATGTGCCCGCACACGATCCAGACCCACAGCAATGTACTTGACTCTTAACTGTCCCCCTGAGCCATGAGGGATGGGCGATAAATGTTGATCCAGCCAGTGACAGCTATATCCAGTAAATTTTAAAAAAACCGAACAGGTGGGTGTCAAAGTGGATTTTTTTGCAAATTTTATGCACCATCATTGAGATTTTGCTGAGAGAAATATTGTGTTCTGCTCTTATGTTCCATTTGGAGTATTTTATCTTCATATTTAGCTTTGATTGAGGATGTATTATTGGTGATTGATTGGCAAGGTCTGTGATTAACAATTCATATAACAAGTCACCTTTGGTTCAAAAGGTCATGCTTATGTCTCTGAGTCATTGAATCCAAACTCCTTCCCATTCACTTCCATTGTGCGCCATCCAAATGGACCCAATCCTATCCCTTTTGCCCTATTTTACACATCTAAATGGACTCAAAACTCTTCCCATTCACTCCCATTGTACATAATTCCAATGGATCCAAATACCTTCTCCTTCATTCCCATTGTACACCATCCCAATCGACCCAATCCCATCCCATTCACTCCCATTGTACACAACTCTATGGACACAAAATTAATGGAACCAAACTTTTTCGCATTCACTCCCATCTGACACCATCCCAATAGACCCAAATCCCTTCCCATTCACTTCCATTGTACACCATCCTAATGAAACCAAACTCCTTCGCATTCACTCCCATTGCATATGATCCCACTTTATCCAAACCCCTTCTCATCCACTCCCATTGTGCACAATCCCAAGGGAACCAAACCCCTTCCTGTTCACTCCCACTGTACACAGTCTCGATGGACCAGTCCCTTCCTTTTTGCTCACATTGTACACAACCATCAATGTGCCAACCACCTTCCCAACTACTTCCATTGTACGCAATCCCAATGGAACCAAACCCTTTCCCATTTGCTACCATTGTGTGCAATCCCAATTGACCTGGGCACAACGGCAGCAGAGTAACAGCCCAGCATTCAGCCTCCTGAGCCCAGAAGCCCAGAGTTTGTTTGCTCTGTCCGCTTTTCCCATTATTCTCTTCCTCTTTTTTTAAAGCTTCAACCTTCCTTACTACTTGAGGAGAGATCGAACAGCATCAGGGTGTCCAGTATGGCAAGAGTCAAGGTTTTTTTCCATTGGTGGTGGAAGGACGCATGTTTGGGCCCAGTGCCAGGTACAGGACCTGGCAACTTCAGCAGTGGTTGCATTTCCATGATCATCCAAGTGCAGTCTCATGGTGGCGACATTGTCAGTAGAGGCAAAATGGTGCTGAAGAATGGTGACACGGTTCTGTGGCGGTGACGCAGTAAAGGGACTTAAGGCTGGCCAACTGCTTTGTGCTGACATAGGTCTCAGCTTTGGGGTGGATGAGCCTGGAACCAAGCCCATAGCTAAGCACTTAATAAGGGTACAGTGGCTCAGTGGTTAGCACTGCTACCTCACAGTGCCAGGGACCTGTGTTCGATTTTGTCCTCAAGCGACTGTTTTTGTGACGTTTGCATATTCTCCCCGTGTTTGCATGAGTTTCCTCTGGGTGCTGTGGTTTCCCCCTACAGTCCAAAGGTGTACGGCTTAGGTGGATTAGTCATGCTGAATTGCCCATAGTGTCCAGGGATGTGCAGGCTAGGTGAATTAGCCATGGGAAATGCAAGGTTACAGGACTAGGGTAGGGGAGCGAGTCTGGGTGGGATGCCCTTGAGAGAGTCAGTGTGGACTCGATGGGCCGAATGGCCTGCTTCCACACTGGGGATTCTGTGATTCTTTGAAGGACTGTCGTGTTGAACTTTTAACATTATTTCTTTATTTTTCTACCATTATACTCTGGTTTATTTCTGTGTTTTAAAGTGGCCCTGGAGAGTGGCAACATTGAACTACACTTTTTACTGTGTATGTAACAAATATACATTACAATCAATCAAACCCTTCCCATTCACTCCCATTGTACATGATTACAATGGACCTATACCGCACATTGGCTCCCATTGTGCACAATCCCAAAGAATACACATCACTTCTCATACTCTCGTTGTACACAATCCCAATGTATCCAAACCCTTTTCCGTTCTTTCCCGTTGTACACAATCCCAATGGACCCAGATCCCTTCCCAATCACTCCCATTGTACGCAATATCAATGTATCCAAACCCCCTCCTTTTCATTCCCATTGTATACAATATCAATGCATCCAAACCCCTTCCTATTCATTCCCATTATACACAATCCCAATGTAACCAAACCTCTTTCCATTAACTCCCATTGTACGCGATATCAATGCATCCAAACCCATTCCCTTCCTTGACATTATACACCATCCCAGTGGAACTAAACCCCTTCTCATTCACTCCTAGTGGATGCACTCTTGTTAGAGTGAAATTCTTTCCTATTAGTCTGAATACTTAGAATTCTTGATCCATGTGAAAAGCATGGTACATTATCTCAGTGTTGGTTGTTGAGTATAATTTGAACCTTTGACTTGATTCGGGCAGAAAGGAGCCAGCTCATTTCAAAACCTGATTTGTTTGGGCTTAAAGTTTCTGGTTATTGCTCAGTTTTTCCAGAACTCTGTTTAAGTGGTCAGCTGCCCGTGGAGACTTACTGATGCTAACAGGATGAGAGCTATAGATTTCTTATTGAATTCACCAGTGCTTACCAGGGTGCCACTGTTTCAGCACCCATCCCCCTCCCTGTGTGACCTCCTTTGATACCCCCAGGTGTCTGTCACACACAGTGAAGTAATTTTGACTATGTTTCAGTTTCAGTGCCAGCTCCAGCAGCTGGCAATGCCCCTTGATGTTTGGCAGGTCGATAGTGGTGTGCATTTACATGTCTCAGTTTGAATGCATACAAATGTATCTATGTGTGTGGTAAATGTGTACTCTAAAAGTACTGTGAGCAGTTTTGGTCCCATTATGTAAGGAAAGATATTATTTCATTGGAGGCAGTTCATAGAATCTTCATGAGGGTGATTCCTGGTATAGAGGAATTGTTTTATGAGCAACAGTTAAACAGGTTGGGACTCTACTCACTGGAGTTTAGATGGATGAGAGGAAGTTTCCCCTCATGGGAGAGTCTAGAACCAGAGTCATAGAGACAAACAGAACAGAGGCGACCCTTTGGTCCAACTCATCCAAGCTGACCAGGTATCCCAAACTTAACTAGTCCCATTTGGCCCATATCCCTCTAAACCTTTCCTAGTCATGTACCTGTCCAAATGAGGGCATAGTCTCAGAATAAAGGGGTGCCAGTTTAAGACAGAGATGAGGAGGAATTTCACCTCTCAGAGAGATAGTAAGAACTGCCGATGCTGGAGTCTGAGATAACAGTGTGGAGCTGGAGGAACACAGTCTTTGGAACTCCTTGCTACAGAGTAGTTGTGAGGGCAGAGTCTTCGTGTATATTTAAGGCTGTGAGAGATTGTGATCAGTAGGGGAATCAGCAGTTACAGAGAAAAGACAGAAAGGTAGATGTAAGGAATGTCAGATCAGCTATGATCGTATTGAATGGCAAGCAGACTTGAGGGGTCAAACAACATTTTCCAATTCCTATGGTTTTAAGGTGATGTATATGAACATGTGACACAAAATTGTATACTGATGTAACTTACACAATACATAGATATGTATGTTAATTCACCTATGGCCCACTCGCCCAATGCATGCTCGACTTCTTTATTGATCAAAAATCTGTCTATCTCAGCCTTGAATATTTCCAGTGCTCTCTGGGAGAGAGATGAATGACACTCTGAGAGAATAAATTTCTCCTCATCTCTGTCTTCAACTTTACTTTGAAACTCATCCCCCAGGTGGAAACATCCTTTTAGAATATATGGGTTTGTTTTTGCTGTGACTGTGTATGTATCTGCAGATGTGATGTATGGACATAGGAAATGGGATTAGGAGCAGGACATTCAGCCTTTAAAGCCTGTAAGATAAAATTGGGGTTGACCTGATTGTGGTCTTCAACTCCACTTTAATATCTATCCTCTGACCACCTTGTCAGTCAAGAATCTATGTGCCTCTATCCATGAGCTAGCCTCCTGTTTGGGATTGTGTACATGCCTATGTGTGTGTAATATGCATGTAGATTTGTCGTGTGTGTGTGTGTGTGTGTGTAATTGTATTTTCTTTAAGTGTTGAGTGAGACTTTGCTATTTATTGCTCATCCCAGTGAGGAAACATTCCCAATTGTAGGCATTCAATGCCGAGTACAGAACGAGCGTAATAAAACAAAGCAGTGACAGTGAGCTGGTGTGGCTACAGGATTCAGATGTTTCAGAGGTTTTTACAGTCCATGAGATACATTTGAAGTGTGGCCGCTGCAGCAAAAGCAGCAAGTTCCTACAGAGAACACATCCAGATAATCTTGTTCCGTTGGGTAACTAGAGGAAACAACTATCATGAGAGAGGCTGTTCCTGCAGCCCACTATTGCCCCTTTATCCCAGAAGCACTTTTCTAACCTTGTGCTGTTGTGTTCTGGGAGTGTTTGATGGGGACAGTGTAGAGGAAGCTTTACTCTGTACCTAACCCTGTGCTGTACCTGTTCTTGGAGCGTTTGATGGGGACTGTGGTGGACATTCAGTGCAGTGCTGCCGTGCAGTGTTGCGTTGCTGTTTGGGAGCTGAGCTCCAGCTGCTGTGGGCTCTGAGCCCAGTTGCACATTAACACCTGTCATTTCCATCAGCTGGAAAGGTCACACGAACTGGATCCCTCTTCACATTGAGTGCAATTTGTGGCTGAGTTATGTCTTGGTCTGACCCACTTTCCCACATTCTTCAAACGAAAAGTGTCTAAAAGCTACTTAAAGCCTGACCTTAAAAGTAACGCCATGGTGAGGGATTTGATTTAATGGTAAATCTGTCTTTCTGTCCATTTTGAATGTGATTCAGTCGAACCCAAAGGAGCTGGGGAGTGGTTTATGACAGTCAGAGGTTTGGTCCATTTTGTCATCCATTTCCAGCGCTCCACACATGGGAGACAGAATGTTGTGGGACTGTCGCCAGGCTAAAAATCCAGAGGCCAATGCTCTGGGGACATGAGTTTAAATCATGGCACTGGTGCAATTTAAATTCAGTTCATCAGTATGGAGTTGGAAGCTCAATCCCATGGCAGTAATTGTGACAACCATCACTGCTGTTAAAAAAAAACTGACCTGGTTCTCCTTATAGAAGGAAGGTCCTTACATGTGACTTGAGACCCTTACTGGTGGGCTTGACTGTTAACTTCTCTCCGAAATAGTCGAACAAGCCACTCAGTTCAAATCGCAATTGAGGACAGCCTTGCCAGTGATGCCCACATCCTATGAGAGAATAAACAGAAAGTCCCTTTGTATCCAGGAATTGAGCTTGGCCAAAATGCCTGTTGTCCGCCCCAGCCGACACTTCTTCACACACAGACCACTAGCGTGTGCGACTCGAGGGGGTATCCCCATATCCTCTGTCACCACAATCCCACCCCCCCACCCCCTACCCCATCACCCATTTACTTTCTGACATTATAACCCCAACAGCACCAGAAAACACACCACAGGCCAACTATAATACACTTGTGAATAATCCTTAGCACCTTCATCTGAAATGCGACCCATATCTCTGCTCCCCACTCCCATCCTGAGCCACTCGAGGAGATAGGCAACTGCAAGCTTAGTCGGAGAGGTTGGCTTTAAGGAACGTCTTCAAAGAGGAGAGAGAGAAAACGTGAGTTGGAGAGGTTTAAGGAGAGAATTCCAGAGCTCGGGGCCGAGACAGCTGAAGGCATGACCTCCAATGGTGGAGAAATGGGAATAAGGGGAAGCCAGAATTGGAGGAGTGCAGAGCTCTTGGTGGGTTACTGAGAGAGAGAGAGAGGGGTGGAGGCAAAGTTACAAAAGGCATTGCACAGCAGTGCAAGGCAGTGAGGCCGTTAGGAATGGAGGAACTGGGAGATGATACAAAAGTGAATCAAACTTAGACAATCATTTTTTGAGATGATTAGACCCTGGGTAGATATGCTGGCACGTTAGACTGTACAAAGGAAAGGACACAGCAAGTTGACAGTAATGTGGAGTGCAGGAGATGACGTTGGAAAGCATAGGGTGCTGGGCATGGCAATTGCAGAGTTGGGGGGTCTGGTGGGAACCTGCTCCACACTGCTGCTCTGTTCACTAGCCCACACCTCACCTTCTGTACAAGCCACCCAGTCTGTAAGATCAGATTACAAAACATTTTTTATCGAGAGAAAGTCAGTCGCCCTGGCCTGTAATTCTCAGAATTCGAAAGGGATGGGGCCCACAGTGAGGATGGCTGAGAGACAAAGTTTGTATGCCAGAGTGTTCCAGCAGCAATGTCTCTCGCGAGTCGGCATCCTTTCAAGATCCCCACTCTCCCTGCAGCCCATTTCGTATTAACCCATTCCAGTCCTTCCTCGGCTCCTGTTTGAACAGTGCCCAGCTCTTTCTCTAACAGACAGTCACCTATCTCTTTTTGTGTCATTGAGTCAGAAGGTGGATTCGAGTCTCTGGGCCCTGAGATTTGCACACAACGTCTAGCCAGCTACTTGGACGGTGCACTGTGCCAATAGGAGGTGTCGTCTCCCCTTTCCCCTCTCCTTGGGGGGGGGATAGAGAGTTTTGAAAAATAGATTCGTACAGTCACTGTTGGGAAAAGAGCTTCCCTAGTGTTGCTGGAGGCTAATATTTATCCCCTAACCCACCCCATCACTGACAAAGCAGATGATAAGGTAGTTGTGGGATCTTGCTGTGTGCACATTGACCGTCAGATTCCTGCAAGTCATTAATTCTTCTGGTTGTCAAGGTGGCAAGTGTCAGAAAGCACACGGGGGTTGGGGGTGGGGTGGGGAGCTGTTGTGGCCATCTGGGAGGTACAGTGGAGGCCACTCAAGTTGCACAGCCTCAGGGTCTGGACCAGTGCCTCAGAAGTACCGCATTAGCCTGCTAGCTGCTTTGGGACGTTCTGTAGCTGTGGTGGGCGCTACAGGAATGGATGTCATCGAGGCATTCGATATGATCAAAGGGAGTTGCAGAGAAATTGCTTTTGCCTGGGGCATGAGGGGGTTAAAACCCAGAACAAGAAGGGGCACACATTCCACCTTCCATTTAAAAATTCAAGATAAAAGGTACAATAGAGTTCAGACAAATCTGAAGCAAAGTTAGATATCTGGAGTTAAAGTACAAGCTGAAATCTGCCAGGCTGAATGGCCATCTCCTGTTCCTATCTCAGTCTTTTGCTCACTTTGTTTTCCAAATGGCTAGTGATTCTTGGAAACTAGGGAGAGCATCAATACCAGACAATGGCTCATAAATCTGAATGGGACTTCAGGAGAGTGGAGACATTGTGGAACTCACTCCAGAAGCAGTGGACGAGGGAGGGAGGAGAGAGAGAGGGAAAGAAAGACAGGGTGTCATGTCGAGAGAAAGTCAATGAGAGAGACTCATGGGTGAGTGAGAGAGAGAAATCAGAGAGTGTCATATAGAGAGAAATTCATAGGGAGGGAGAGAGAGACTGTCAAAGAGAGACAGAATAGAGTAATAGAATCCCTACCGTGTGGAAACAGGCCGTCTGGCCCATCAAGTCCACACTGACTGTTCAAACAGCGTCCCACCCAGACCCACCCTGCTACCGCATCCCTGTAACCCTGCATTTCCCATGGCTAATCCACCTATCCTACATATCCCTGGACACTATGGGCAATTTAGTACAGCCAATTCACCTAACCTGCACATCTTTGGACTGTGGGAAGATACCGGTGCACCTGGAGGATATCCACACAGACACAGGGAAAGTGTGCAAACTCTACACAGACGGATGACCAAGGCTGGAATCGAACCTGGGTCCCTGGCGCTGTGAGACAGCTAACCTAATACAGAGAGTTACAGAGTGTGTCATAAAGAGAAAGTTGTAGAGGGAGAGAATCATAAAGAGGAAGAGAGAGTCATAGAAAGAATGAATGTTAGAGACAGAGAGACGGCCGTAGAGAGAAGGGTGTAGAGATTGTCATAGAGAGACAAAGGGAACATCACAGAGAGAGAAAGAGGCATAATGAAAGACTCACGGAGTGATAGAGTCCTAATGAGAGGGAGCCATAGAAAGTGGCATCTTAAAAAGGGGCTCATACTGAGAGAGATGCATAGGGATAGGGAAGTTGTAGAGAGTCAGAGAAATGAAGAGAGAGACAGATGTTCAGAGAGAGGCAATAGGAGTATCATAGAAAGAGAGGGAGAGACAGTCAGAGAGAAGGACTTGGGGACGGAAGAGCCACAGAGAGAAAGATCCAGAGAGAAAAAGAGAGGGGAGAGTCATACAGAGCAAGGGAGAAAGAGAAAGAGAAATTCAGAGAGAGAGAACATTGTAGAGGAGGTTGGAGAGAGTGTCATAGAGAGAGGGATAGAAGAGTCATAGAAAGAGAGGGAGAGAGAGTCAGAAAGAATCATAGACAGAGAGAGGGCAAGAGAAAGAGTTATAGAGAGGGTGAGTTGTGGAGAGAGAGAGAGAGACAGAAGGAGAGAGAGAGTGTCAGAGAGACAGAGTGTCAGTCAGTGCAGAAGAGACCCTTTGGCCTATTGATTCTGTGCTGCCCTATCTCAGTCCCACTTTCTAGCTCTTAGCCCATAGTCTTGAATGTTATCAAGAGCAGAAAGCGGTCTTGTGGTATTATTGCCAGGCTATTAATCCAGAAACCCAGGTAATGTTCTGGGGACCTGGGGTTTGAATCCCACCATGACAGAAGGTGGAATTTGAATTAAATAAATATCTAGAATTAGGAGTCTAACAATGACCTTAAAACCATTGTTGATTATCAGGAAAACCCATCTTCTTCACTGGTGTCCTTTAGGGAAGGAAATGGCCACCCTTACCTGGTCTGGCCTACATGTGACTCTAGACCCAAGATAATGTGGTTGACTCTTAACAGCCCTCTGGACGGTTAGGGATAGGCAAGAAATGCTGGCTTAGCCCGTCCGTGACTGAATTTTTCAAAAAATGTACTTGTGCATGTACTTTCAAAGGTTGAAAAGAAAGAGTGCATAAGTGGGAGAGGAGACGTTAGTTGAGGTGATGAGTGTTGATACATTCGGTATAAACACATGAGGGACAAAGGAATAGGAGTATATACTGATAGGGGGAAATGGTGAGAGGATGGAAAGAAGCTTATGTGGAGCTACCAGCACAGAGGATGACAATGGAATGGCCTTTAATGCGCTGGAAGGTCGTCCGGCAAGCCAAAGGGACGGCACGGTGGCTTAGTGGTTAGCACTGCTGCATCACAGCGCCAGGGTCCTGGGTTCGATTCCACCCTCGGGCGACTGTCTGTGTGGAGTTTTCACGTTCTCCCTGTGTCTGCGTGAGTTTCTTCCGGGTGCTCCAGTTCCCTCCCGCAGTCCAAAGACATGCAGACTTGGTGGATTGGCCATGCTAAATTGCCCATAGTGTTCAGGGATGTGTCGGTTAGGTGGGTTATAGGGGACGGGTCTGGGTGGGATGCTGTGAGGATCGGTGTTGACTTGTTGGGCCGAAGGGCCTGTTTCCACACTGTAGGGATTCTATGATTCAAGGTAATACTTGGAGAGGTGGCCCAGAGTTCAGTGAAGAGTGACTGCAGAGGTTCCTGAGGAGAGGCCCTTTCCAAATGTGGGAAACCCTGTGGCCTAGGATCTGGTGGAGAGGAGAGCAAATGATGACAGTGAATTTGGCAGCTGGCATGTGTGCTTGCAGAGCATCCTCCTCTGGTTGGATTTCATCCTGGAGGGTTCATGAGATGCCCCTACCTGCACAAACCTGCCTTTTGTCTCCTGGCAACATCCATCCTTGCTGTGCCCACCTCCAATCAGAAAAGGAACAGAGAGGCCTATTTGTTCGGATGGACAATTCCTAACTGTATTGACCGGCTCCAGTCCAACCAAGGTCACTGAAGGCTAGCAAAGCCTCCTTACACTTTTTCATTTCTCCTGTCTTTATTCACCAGTATCACCCTCCCCAATCCCCACCCAGATTTGGCAATGTTTTTTTAATCCCTGGGGGTTTCTTTGGGCCATTCCCAGAGGTTCGGTTCCCCCCTTCTCCACCCCCACCACCATCCAGACCCATGTAGCGTGTCCGAGAGCAGGTTGTGCATCAGAGAAGCTGAAGTGGACAAAGCCTTCAGTAGGCCCGAGCTATTTCACAGGCCCAAGTGAGGAATCCTGAATATGCCCATTAACCCAAGACAGAAATTATGACTCATATTCCAAACATCCCATAATTCAGGACCTTGTGTCAGATAGTGTTTCATTCATGTGGCAAATGTATGGCTGTCCGTTTAACAGCACGCCCCACTTTCCATGAATCACGTACAGATTTAGCTTTGGTAGGGTGGGATATACTTGATGGATTTATATATAAACTTATATCCCTTTCAGTGCAGTGCCTATTTTTAATGTCAGTCATGCTTGAAATCAGGACGGTTAAAGTCTTACTTGGAAGACTTGAGGGCAGAATGCATTCCCAATGCCAGAGTTCACTTTTAGAGCCAGGGTTTTGGATGGGGCATTTAAAACGAGACCCCCTCCTACCTTATTCACTGTTGCTGGGTCAAATCCATCAATCTCAGACAGTCCGTAATAAATCCCATTGGAAATTCAGGACAAAATGCCTTCACCCATAGAGTGGGGAGAAAGTGGGATTCAATCCCACAGGGAGTGGGGAGAATGTGGGTCTCGATCCCGCAGGGGGTGGAGAGGACGTGGGTCTCGATCC
>JAHRHZ010000189.1:634859-652738 GCA_024137785.1 Ginglymostoma cirratum | reverse complement strand
ACGTGGGTCTCGATCCCGCAGGGGGTGGAGAGGACGTGGGTCTCGATACATTGAAGCTGAATATATACGGGGAGAAAGGAATAGGAGGATATGCTAAGAGGGGGAGGAGGCTTGTTTAGAGCAGACACCAGTACAGAGCTGATAGGCTGTATGGCCTGTTACTTTCTTGGTAGCGGGGTGTTGGAAAAGAAAGACTTGCATTTATATAGCACTTTTCTTGACTTCAGGTGGACTTAAGTTATAACGTTTTGGGTGAGTCTGTGTGTGTTTGTGCACGTGTCTGTGTGCGAGTTTGTGTGAGCCTGTGTGCATGTGAGAGTTTATGTGTGACTGTGTGTTGGTGAGTTTGTGTGTGTGTGTGTGTGTGTGTCCCTGAAAAGAACATTTGCTCAAACATGGGTGAGGTCCCGGAGGACTGGAGAATTGCTAATGTTGTCCCCTTGTTTAAGAAGGGTAGCAGGGATAATCCAGGTAATTATCGACCGGTGAGTCTGATGTCAGTGGTAGGGAAGCTGCTGGAGAAGATACTGAGGGATAGGATCTATTCCCATTTGGAGGAAAACGGGCTTATCAGTGATAGACAACATGGTTTTGTGCAGGGAAGGTCATGTCTTACCAACTTAATAGAATTCTTTGAGGACGTGACTAAGTTGATTGATGAGGGAAAGGCTGTAGATGTCATATACATGGACTTCAGTAAGGCGTTTGATAAGGTTCGCCATTGGCAGGCTGATGGAGAAAGTGAAGTCGCATGGGGTCCAGGGTGTGCTAGCTAGATGGATAAAAAACTGTCTAGGCAACAGGAGACGGAGAGTAGTAGTGGAAGGGTGTTCCTCAAATTGGAGACCTGTGACTAGTGGTGTTCCACAGGGATCTGTGCTGGGACCACTGTTGTTTGTGATATACGTAAATGATTTGGAGGAAGGTATAGGTGGTCTGATTAACAAGTTTGCAGATGGCACGGAGATTGGTGGAGTAGCAGGTAGTGAAGGGGACTGTCAGAGATTACAGCAGAATATAGATAGATTGGAGAGTTGGGCAGATAAATGGCAGATGGAGTTTGATCCGGCCAAATGCGAAGTGATGCATTTTGGAAGATCTAATTCAAGAGCAAACAATACAGTAAATGGAAAAGACCTGGGTAAAATTGATGTACAGAGAGATCTGGGTGTTCAGGTCCATTGTTCCCTGAAGGTGGCAACGCAGGTCAATAGAGTGGTCAAGAAGGCATACGGCATGCTTTCCTTCATCGGACGGGGTATTGAGTACAAGAGTTGGCAGGTCATGTTACAGTTGTATAAGACTTTGGTTCGGCCACATTTAGAGTACTGCGTACAGTTCTGGTCGCCACATTACCAAAAGGATGTGGATGCTTTGGAGAGGGTGCAGAGGAGGTTCACCAGGATGTTGCCTGGTATGGAGGGCGCTAGCTATGAAGAGAGGTTGAGTAGATTAGGATTGTTTCCATTAGAAGGATGGAGATTGAGGGGGGACCTGATTGAGGTCTACAAAATCATGAGGGGTATAGACAAGGTGGATAGCAGGAAGCTTTTCCCCAGAGTGGGGGAACTGAATTACTAGGGGTCATGAGTTCAAAGTGAGAGGAGGAAAGTTTACGGGAGATATGCGTGGAAAGTTCTTTACGCAGAGGGTGGTGGGTGCCTGGAACACGTTGCCAGCGGAGGTGGTAGACGCAGAGACGTTAGTGTCTTTTAAGATGTATCTGGATGGGTACATGGATGGATAGGGAGCAAAGGGATACAGACCCTTAGAAAATAGATGACAGGCTTAGACAGAGGATCTCGATCAGCGCAGACTTGGAGGGCCGAAGGGCCTGTTCCTGTGCTGTAATTTTCTTTGTTCTTCGTTTTGCACAGTTGTAATGAGCAGAGGGTGGGTTACCCTTGACCAGATACTTACCCAACAATATTACAATAAGAAGCTCATTACATGTTAATGCACATTTACGCGTGTATGTGAATGTATATCTGTGTGATGGCCTGTGAATGTACATGTGTGTGTTTGTGCACCTGCGTGTGAGCATATGTATGTGTGCACCTGTGTGTGTGTCTGTGTGTGTGTATGAATATGCATCTGTGTGCATGTATGTGTGTGTGTCTGCCTATATATGTATGTTATGTAGGCATGTACATTATTGTATGGATGTATGTGTAGACACTGCATACATATGTGCTTGGGTGAGTCTGTGTGTGTTTGTGCACGTGTCTGTGTGTGAGTTTGTGTGAGCCTGTGTGCATGTGAGAGTTTATGTGTGACTGTGTGTTGGTGAGTTTGTGTGTGTGTGTGTGTGTGTGTGTTTCCCTGAAAAGAACATTTGCTCAAGTCATGTTAAAGTATTTTCTTTAGAAAGCAGCTGCAGACCAGGACATCAGTGTAGACGGAATGCGGTTCCATTAGGATAATATTTCATAATTCCTGCTGAATTGTTTTTGGATTATAGTTTGGGGCTGAAGATGTGAAGAATGAGAGGCTGGTGATGGTGTTTGTCAGCTGCTGGGAAGACATGGTCAATGCACTGGACAATGGCCCAATTTGACTGGGGAAACTGACAGTACATGGTGTACCAGATTTTAATTAATAAATGCTGGTCGCAAGCTTGTGCCAGAGAACTGAGGGCTGAGGCAGCATACAGATCCTGAAAATTAAATCAATACAACAAGGACATTTTACAACTTGGTAATGTGTTACTGCAGAAAACCTGTCAAAACAAGAGAGGAACTGTCATCCATTTGGTTCTTTCATGTTAGTGCAACTCTACTTCAAAACCTTTCATTCTCTTCTTCAGATCACTCCGGGGCCTCATCCCCTCCCTATTTCAGTACTCTCCTCCAGACCCTACACCCCTCCTTAGCTCTGTAACCACCCCAGTGTACACTCTCCCTGTCTCTGTAATCCCCTGTAGACCCTACACCCTCCCTAATTCTGTAACCTCCTCCAGTTTCAACATCTTTATCTATTTAACCTTCTCCAGCCCCACACCCCTCCCTATCTCTATACCCTATGTCCCGCCTTAACTGTTTAACTTCCTGCAGTTCCTACACCCCTCCCCATCTCCATACCCTCCTCCATCCCCTACACCCCCCTCCCAATTTCCGTAACAACCCCCAGTCCAAACCCCACCCTAACTCTGTAACCTCCTCCAGCCCCCTACACTCCTCCCTATCTCTGTAACCTCCTCCAGCCCCAACATCTCTATCTCTGTAACCTCCTCCAGCCCCAAATCCCCTTCCTATCTCTGTAACCTCCTCCAGCCCTACACCCCTCCCTATCTCTCTTAGCTCCTATAAGTCCAACTGCTTGAGCGTTCCCATTGCTTTTCCCCTGTCTCCTCGTTCTTCAAGACCTCCTCAGAAAATATTTCTTCACTCATCTGGGATAGTCCTCCTTACAGGGCTTGGTGTCTATTTTCATCCAGTCATGTCCTGCCATTGTACTGTGGGTCAAGGGGACATGACGCGGTTTGAAGTTGTAGCTGAGAAAACGCTCATAGAATATACAGTACAGAAGAGGCCCTTCTGCCTGTCAAGTCTGCACCACCAGGTTCTTCGACCTGAGGCAATACCTGCTTTAAACCCCAGTCATATTAAGATCCAAAAAAAGATGTCAGTCCCATTGCCCATTCCCTCATTTGACAATAGACCAAAATGGTTCTGCTGAGGTCACTGTCATGCCCACGTCTGTGTTTTGTCCAGTATTGGGAGTTTCGGCACTCGGGTTGATCCATTCTGGGGAATCTCCTTTATAGGATCTCTCATTGATCCAGCCTTCCTTCCATTGACCAATGCTACAGACATCTGCAAAGGGATCAGAGGCCTGTGTAACTGGATTGAATGATTCTTGAAAATCCCTCCCCTCCGCCCCAATCAAAGATGTTTGGGTTTTTTATAACTTTTACACTTTATACAACTAACAAACTGTTGAAGGAAATCGAGGTGAACACGGTTAGGTTTAGTGTGGGTTTACAGGCATGAGAGGGAGGGGTTTGGCATTCCATGAGCTTCCATGGGGGAGGGTTTGCCATTGGCCAGGTCTGGTGTTCGCTGTCCCCCACCGTGCCAGGGTTGGGGAGGTTTGCAGAAGGGGGAGGTTTTAAAGGGGAGAAAGGAGGGAGAAGGAAGGGGTCTGCAAAGGAGAAAGAACAATTTCAAACCCTTCAACAAAGCAATGCTCAACCACCTGGGAGCCAGGAAAACTTGAAAACTACTGAGTTAATTATTGAAGGCAAATGTGGACTCTCTAGCTTAAGGCTGCATAAGTTCAGAAGTTACAATAGATGGAAAAAAATTGTCATAAATGCTGTTGGATTAGTCAGGAAACTAAAAGTTATGATTGGTTTAGTACTAACCAAATGAACCAGCAAAGGTACTTTGAATATATGATTATATTCAATCATGAAATGTTAGTTTCCCAGCTGATCCTACAAAGTTATTCTAATGAAGTTATTAAATTTAAATCTGAGATTGAATTCTGAGGTGCCTTAAAAATGTTAAAATGTTTCAGGTTTGTGGATGTATCATGGAAATGCATGAGCTGTGACCTCACCAGTCTGTGGAAGGTTTGTTTAGGAGATGGATTTTTTTTTAAACGTAGAAGTGTCTATCAGTTATTTTTTTAAAAAAAGACTTTTCTCCCTAACTTTGGTCTGTTGTCTTGTGCCAATTAAATACTGTATTATCTAGGAAATTAATTATTTCCTTGTGTGCTGTGGCTTTTAAGTTGAATGGAGGATTGATAATTATTAAGAATCCTGATGAATTCTTCTAATTCTGCTTTTGTGTGAATCCAAATACCCTGTGTGACAGTTCAAAAGAAATTGTTACAACTTGACTGCATAAGTGAATAAATAAGTGCATGAGAATAAAACAGGAACCCTTGAAAACAAAAGAAGTAGCTTTTTAACATAATTGTTTTGATGTAGGGTCATGTTCAAAGAAGGGAACCTGTTTGCATAAGATGAACAACCAAGTCGTGTTTAATTGTCTGACAAAGCCATGGTTATAAAGTCTATCACTAAGCTATCAATTGCTTCATAAACAGTGGCAGAGAGTACAAAGAAGCAAAGAAGTTTTGCTGAGCATGTCTAAAATTATTGAATCCCATTGAGACTGTGGTTCCCAATTCTGGGCACCAGACTGTTGTGAAGGCCTTGTTGAGGGTTCAGAAGTGATATACTGGAATTGCTTCAGGAATGAGGGATTACAGAAAAGCTAGGAAGGTTGCCCTTAGAACAAAGAAGCTTGATGGAATTTTATGAAATTTGAGACTGTTTTCAATGGTTGGAGAGTTGGTAATCCATTCTATAGGTGCCCAGTGGAGCTTGACAAAGAGAGAGGAGGTTGGTCCTGGAGAGCAGTAGTGTATTGGCAATGTTACTGGGTTAGTAATCTCATGGTGCAGGAGTTCAAATCCCACCTTACCAGCTGATGTAATTGAAATTTAATATCAAGTATAAATTAAGCCATCAGCAATGGTGACATTCAAACTAACATTGATCCATTGTTAAAACTCATCTAGTTCACTCATGCTCCTTAAAGAAGGAAATTCCCCTTGCCGGGCCATGAAGAGCCAACCATGTTGCTGTGGAGTTACAGTAGATTTCTTTTCTTGAAGGGCATTAGTGACATTGATGACAAATGTCATCATCATTGAGACGAACTTCAATTCCAAATTTTATTAGTTGTATTTAAATTATACCATTCACTTCCCCCCAGCCTCAGAGTATTAGCCCGGATTACCAGTGACATTATCACTACACCACAACCTCAGTTTGATGCAGTGGGATCTGACTTTGAAATCTGCGCTGTTAATTTGTTTTATGTTTGGCTTGCTTTAAAATTAGATTGCCTTCAGGAGTGGGCAAGACTTCAATCATATCGATGTGTAAAAAGAGGGGCCAGCTGTACCCAGCTAACCTTTGGGCTGCAGCCTGAGGCTGGTGCTCGGACACAGTTCACAATATCATTATCTTAACAAGCATTGTTTGGTTAATTAATCAGATACCCACTGTTGACTGGCATGATGCTGTTTTGCTAGGGCAGTGGTTTCTGCTACAATTGGCAATCCTATTGCCATGGTAACTACAGAGTTAAGGCCCTGTCTAAATTTGTTGTTCTTCTTCTTCAGATTGTTGATATGGGCCGCTCCCTTGCTTTCTGAAGCACTGAAGGAACATTCTTCAGTCGAGCAACCACTCTCACCTACGTCCCCTCACCCTCAACCAACCAAACAAACCTCATTCGACCCACACTTACCCCCAAGGAACAGTCTTCAGCCATTTCAAGCTACAGCCAACTCACCTCAGGAGCTGGACTTCACAAATAACGTGGTACTTTAACCCTGTACATCAGGATATTGTGTGTCGCAGACTTACCCACTTCCTGTTTTGAACTGCCTCTTGGAAGAGGAGAAGTGGATGCTTGGAGGAGTGTGAGGGGTTGTGGAGGGAAGGTCGTGAGAATAAATAAGGTGGCCTCACCAATCTTCAAAGTGACAAATGACCCATCAGTCGGGAACTGGACCAGCTTCCTTTGTTGATTCCTCGCGCCTGGTTACAGGCTGAGATAACAAAGTGGAGGGACATGTGCAGGAAGCCATGCCATTTGACCCAACACCACCCACACTACAACAGCTGAATGTTTTGCAAACTACCGTCGCCTAACTCAAGAATGTCGCCGTTGTGTCTGTCTTTGATGCTTTTCTTTAACGTTGCCTGTTAAATCAGCTGCAGTCGGCTTGTTACGCCTTTTGTGTACAGCGAGAGCAGGTGTCAAATCGATCAGTTTGAACTTTAGAACTCATGCCCTCCCTCTCCCTACCATCTGCAACTAATCACAAGAGAATCCGTAAGAGATGCAGTGCTGAAGAGGTGACACTCCTGGTGCCTTCTGAATCCAGCTTTTCTCGGACGAAGATGGCCGCTTGCCTGGACTGGCAAGGGCCTGCTTCAGTTACCAGCTCAAACTTCACCAGCACCCAGTGACTTCACCAGCCAGTGCCATCTTGGCGTCATGTACCCTGTACACAGAATCGGACCCTCCTACCAAGGAGTGTGTGTGTGGTTAGGGTTTCATAAAGAGCAGCACTGTACGTTTTTCCGCTGGGTAGCGGGTTCTCGCCACAACCAAAGGGACCTACAGCAAGTGTCGCCAACACTCACCTGGCCATATTCTTGGCAGGTTCACCATATAATGACCTCCAAATGTTGTACTTTCCTGCCATTGGTCACCCAGCATGTTCATCCTTGCAACACCCTGATTCCCTTACTGATTGGTTAATCAGCAGAGTCTCAGCTGATTGAATGATGGTTGACAGTGATCCCTTTTATCCCGATATCCTATATATTCACACAACTAATAAATGTTAAGTTGAATAATTAAATGAATCACTTCTTTTCAAGCCGCCCTGGTTTTTTGTTTTTTGCCAATCGTTACAGGGGAGCAGGTTTGTGGAAATGAATGACCGACTCCTGGTCCTTCAGACGCAGTATTATACCCAGGAGCCACTGGGTGCCTAGTTAGCAGGAAGACATGGTAGAAGGGTGTAAACACAGCAGAGGCTGTTTTTATGAAGTTTTAATGCCGTCCACCTGAAGCTCTTTTATTTTGCCACAGCTAAATCGACTTTTTAGTAAACTAAAGAACTGTGAATGCTGAAGATGCGAAACAAAAACAGAAATTGCTGGAGAAACTCAGCAGATCTGGCAGCATCAGTGGAGAGAGAAACAGAGTTATAACATTTCAAACCCAGTGACCCTTCTTCAGAAGGTTCTGAAGAAACTAAACCCAAAACTTAGCTCTGTTTCGATCTTCACAGATGCTGCCAGACCTGCTGAGTTTCTCTAGTAATTTGTTTAAGTTTTGATTTTTTTTTTGTAACTGTGCTGGGAGTATTTATTGGCAAAATATCTAAATGGCAGCTACATGGGATGCATTACATCAAAGGGCTTATCCTGGTTGTCCATTAACATTCTCTGCAGCCATTCAATGAGATCATGGTAGCTCTGATGTACTAGGCTAGGCCATCCCTAGTTGCTCAGAGGGCGGTTAAGAGTCAACCATATTGCCGTGCTCTGGAGTGACATGTAGGTCATACCAGGTAAGGATGATAGAGTTCCTTCCTTGAAGGACATCAGTGAACCTGAATGTGATATTTACAACAATTAACAAGGATTGCTATTAGCCTGACTTCATTCCTGATTTTTAGTGAATTCAAATTTCATCATCTGCCACGGTAGGATTCAAACCCCTGTCCCCAGAACATTAGCCTGGGGTTCTGGATTAACTGGGTCCGATGACAATAACATTGCATGACAGCCCCCTCATCAATTGGCAGCCAATAGCCCCACAGTTGGAGGCAATGGCATCTATCAACCATCACCTTTTGCATCCCATTCTAAACCTAATCATGTTTTTTGGAATAGAGACTGTGTTAGTTTTACCAATGTACATTTATTTGCCAGGTTAATCTAACCAGTAATGTAGCTGAAGAGCATTTAGGTTGTTTGTTGGCACCTATTCCCATCATTACTCAATCCCATTCGGACACTGCTCATCCATGTTCACCTCCTCCTTTGCTCAAAATATTATCTCTTTCTGGGCTACAGATTTAAACGAGCGCCAGCCCCCCATTACCTATCACCAGATGACTGCACCTCATGTTGAAAGTGGGCATTGGGTTTTGATGAGCAGTTTGCCCACGATGGGGGGAGTCTCTCCAGATTTAGAAGTGTCTTTCACATGTTCCCATGCTTCTAGCTGGTGTAGAAACTGTCGACTGGGGAGTTTACCCCGGCTGATTCACCTCCATACCATCCCTCCCCAGAGCAAGGGCACAACAGTATGTTGTACCATACCACTAATACCAGCTAATTTTATATCAGCTTGTGTACACGAGCACCATGTTGGGAACTCAAGCTAACCTCCCGACATAAGACACTGCGTCCACGATGGTGCTGTTTTACCTACAGTGCTTTCCACGGTGCCTTCTTTGCCTCTTTCTGAAAGGTTTTGATCACTCATAACAGAAGTAGTCTTAAAATCATCTATGCTGCTACTGCTCATTTCAAAATCCATTTATGGAATGTGTGTGTTACTAGCTGAGCTCAGCATTTACTGCCCATCTCTAATTGCCCCGAGGGCACTTAAGAGTCTACCACATCTCTGTGGGTCTGGAGTCATGTGTAGACCAGTTAAGATTTCCTTCCCTAAAGGACATTAGTAAACCAGATGGATATTTACAAAATTTGTCAATGTTAAGCATACCTTTTAATTCCAGAATTATGTTGATTTCAGATTTTATCAACTGGGATTCTCCATAACATTAGCCTGGAGTTCTGGATTTGTAGTCCAGTGACATTATCACTGTGCCAGAACCACCCCCAGTTTACTCACCCAGTGAGTCTTAAATCATAAGCTTCAACTAAGTCCACTGACCAGTCGTAGGAATCTCTCCAGCTGACATTTATCTTTTTTACCACCAAGTCCCCCCACCCACCTGAGGCAGCCCCATCATTTGTGTTACATTGGCAATGGGTGCCACATTTTCTTCATATCCATAACACCAGAGGAAATCAGAGCAGAAGGAGGCCATTTGGTCCATTGAGTCTGCACTGGTATTCAGTGAGATCATGGCTGACCTGATAATCCTCAACTCCGTTTTCCTGTCTTTTCCCCATAACCCTCTGTTCCCTTCCTGATTAAAAATCTGTTCATCTCAACCCATCTTCATCAGAGTCACTATTGGACACAACCTAGAGCAGGCAGGCAGCCATAGGGGCTGTCACATGACCCTCTCCCCTTCTCCTATTGGTAGCCCAATACATTTATCACCATAGAGCCCTGCTGCTGATTGGGCAGCAAATTGAACCTTCACTCCTGATGATTGACACAATGGCAGTCAGTCAAACCACCATTTTGGCCGTGCGCCAATCTTTGACTCTTGTAATGTACATAAGCACAGAGGAAATACTAAAAAAATAATAAAAACAACATTTGGATTGTACGACTTCTCTCTTAGTTTGCTAGCTGCAGCAGAAGGTCTGCCCACTATCCTTGGAGGTTGGGAAGCCTTATCAACAATCCACCTCCTCCCTCACACCTTTACAAAGACAGTTTCCCAATTCGAATGCAGTAAGGTTTTCTCAAAATAGGAAGAAGCAAAACCAAAATCCTTCAACCTCTGAGCATCACATTAGCCTGTGGCCTACCCAACATGCGACTGAGAAAGCAAAAAAAAAATTCAACTGACTCTCAAAAGTGCCTATCTGGAGGACCACAGTGAATACATACACGTACATTTTCCTTATCTCATCCCTTCTGCTAAACTCTGATGTAAAAATGCATTGAGGATCTATACAGGGCGTTTGGTTTCTCCTCATCCAGCTCCATCCCATTCTGCCTACTCAAAAACTGTGTATACTTGACATGTCAAAAAGTTAAAGTCATGTGAGCCTGGATTTTTACTGGCTGAATGACTTCTAATGCATCTTGTGCTTTTTTTGTACAGAAACCTGGAGTGAAGTATATAACCGTTTCTTTTTTGTCCCTTAAAAAAAAATTGCATTTAAATGTCTGGGGAGAAATGCGATTATCTGATTTTTGGGCAGATTTCCATAAAGATGTGGTCAATGCTTGGAGCAAGATATTTTATGTTTTAAATCTTGTTGATGTCACCAATGCTGTTTGGCAATAAAGTTTTCTCTGTATTACTGGCATTGTTTGGCTCTGTGTTTTTTCTGTTTTACCCTATTCATCAGTAAACCTGTGCATTGAAGTTACAGAAAGAAAATGACCATTCTGCCCATCTACTGTGTCCTGGATGTACATGAGCCTCCTTCCTCCCCACCTCTTCCAGCATATCCTCCTATTCCTTTCTTCCTTATGTGTTTATATGCCTTCCCCCTTCCAGTTTATCAACACTCAAGAAGCTTGACACAATCCAAGACAAAGCAACCCACTTGATTGGCACCACGTCCACAAAATCCACTCCCTCCACTACTGACACTTGGTAGCAGCAGTGTGTATTATCTACAAGATACACTACAGAAATTCACCAAGGCTCCTCAGACAGCACCTTACAACGTTTACCATCTAGAAGGACAGGGGCAACAGATACATGGGAACACCACCCCCTGCAAGTTCCCCTCCAAGCCACTCACCATTCTGACTGGGAAATATATTGCCTTCACGGTTGCTGGGTCAAAATCCTGGAATTCCCTTCCTAACTGTATTGTGGGTGTCGTTATAATCCACAGAACTGTAACAGTTCAAGAAGGCAGCTAATCACTAACTTCTCAAGGGGCAATTAAGATGAGCGATGCACACATCCCAAGAGTGAATAACTTAAAAAGTATGATTCCCCTGGTCCTCAACAAGTATTGTCTGAAATTTAGAGTGAGACATTCGCAATTCCAAAGGATGAGCAATGAGGAAATGTTTTGGTGTGTCTAATCACAGTTACAGGATATGGAACTGATTATTTACATAAGCAATAGGAACGGAGTAGGACATTCAGTCCCTCAAAGACTGCTTCCCCTTTCCCACTGTCAAGTATTGATGTACTTCTCTCGTGACCTATCACCCCTTTAACAACACTGATCTTCCTGCTCAGGATTGCCTCGATTTGACAGAGGGTTTAGGACCTCTCCTTTGATTCTCCAGCTTTACTGGAGGCTTTCAGAACAGAAGAATTGTTTTTAAACAAATTTGAGGAGACATTGATGATTCTGTGAGAGTTCATCCTGTTCAAACCAGGTCACCACACCAACCGCAAACTCCACAAAATGTCAGGAAGAGGGAATGTTTCTGGTTATGACAGAGACACCATTAGGATAGTGACAGCCAGCAGACACTCACAGAAACTCTACTGTCCACAGTCAGCACCCAATTCAGGAAGGGAATCCCACAATTCCAGGCCCAGACAATGGAATCCATAGCTGCAAGTTGGACAGGGATGAAAATTAGGAATTGGACTTCAAAATCAGAGGAAGGCAGAGACCCTAGAAGGTGCAGGGGCCTGGAGGAGGTTATGGAGATAGGGAGGAGTTGTAGGGGCTGGAGGAGGTTACAGAGAGAGGGCTGCATAGAGTTTCAAAGATGGGGAGGGATGTAGTGCTGAGAAGGTTACAGAGATGCAGGATAGTGCAGGAGTGGGAAGGTGTTATAGAGACAGAAGGTGTGTAGTGGCCTTGAGGAGTTTACAGACATAAGGAGGGGTGTAGGGACTTGGAGGAGATTACAGAGATATGAAATGTGAGGTTTTCTGCCTCAACTACCCTCCCAAATAGTGTATTCCAGAACCCTCTACCCTCTGGGTGAAATTTCTTTTCCTCAAATCCCCTCTAAACCTCTTGCCTTTCACTTTAAAATTATAATCCTTTGTTATTGACCCTTTGTCTAAGGGAAACACCTCCATTAAGTCCCCCTCAAACTTGTATGCTCCAAAGAAAACAACCTGAGCTTATCTAGCCTCTCTTCATAGCTGAACTGCTCCAGTCCAGGCAACATCATCGTAAACCTCCTTCTGAGCAATCACATCTTTCCCACAGTGTGATGACTAGAACCCCACACAGTACTCCAGCTGTGACCCAACCAGAGCTCTGTACAGCTCCAACATAACCTCTCTGCTCCACTAATGTACACCACAACTGACAAAGGCAAGTGTGTGCATGCCTTCTCAACCAACTATCTCACCAACGTGCCTAAATCCTTTGGTCCTGATGTCGGCAGTCTCCATTCCTCTCCGTCCGTGCAATCTACCCCAGAACCTCAACCCTCATGATCTCTGCCCTCCTCCAATTTCAGCCTTGATTTCTGTTGATCCACCATTGGCAACTGTGCCTTCAACTGCTTGTGGCCCTGAATTTTGCTCACCTTGTACCTCTCCCTCTTTGTTTCTCACTCAGTCTGCCTCTCTCTCCGTCTCTCTCTCTCTGTATCTTTGTTGTTTTTCAGTCTGCCTTGCTGTCAGTCTCTCTCCCTTTCTGTGACGTCTTTCAGTCTGCCTCGCTGTCAGTCTCTCTCTCTCTCTCTGTCTCTCTCTCTCCTCATTTCAGATGCTGCTTTAATCTGACCTCTATTGGTCACTTGTCCTAAAATCTTCTTAAGTGTCTCAGTGTCAAAATGAGTTTGACAATGTCTCCTGCGAAATTGGCCCGGAGGCTTTACACTGTTAGTGGAACTATATAAACACAAGTTTTTTTTCTGTGCCATCTTTAGAGGGATTAAAAGTTTATAAACCCCCATCTAAACATAAACAGTATCCCACATGAAGCAGCACTTTTTGTTTAGTGACATTGAGAACAATGGTAGGATCAGCTCAAGAATTATAAAAGGAAATATATTGACACCCAACAGGCTTCCTGAATTTCAACAAGAAGGAAGCAATTCAAATCCCAAAGGCAATTCAAGGGAAAACCGGAACATGATCAAAGTTTTGAGCTTGATCTCCCAGCTAACTCAGCTTCCCCTTTTACTGGTGAACTTATGATGTGGAGGTGCTGGTGTTGGACTGGGGTGGACAAGGCCAGAAATCACATGACACCAGGTTATAGTCCAACAGGTTTGTTTGAAAACACAAGCTTTTGAAGCTACTATCTCTTTTGAAGCTTCGCTCCTTTTCAGGTTTTAGTGAGAGAGGTGGTATCCGACACAGAATTTATTAAAGATCAAAAGGTCACACCATTGGTGAGGATGTATTAGATTGCTGTTAAATCTTAAATCAGTTAGAAGGTTTTAATTGATTAGTATGTATATATGATTTCTGACCTGGTGAACTTAGAACATATTGGTTTTAAATAAGAGAAGCAGAAAAAATGGATTCCAACTTTCATGACCTTTTAAGAGATTATTTTCCGAGAGTTTGAGTTCACAGCTAGAGTAAAAGGTTCATTCAGCATTTGGGAGCGAAACAAACTTCAGACACAAACACAGTCAATGCAGTGGACAGGACGGGGTTAACTAAGAGTAAACCTCTGCCTAACCTTCAGCTGAAAGTAAAGCTCCCTCTGCTCTTTTTAATTGGAAGTACAGCTTTCTTTACACTGTCCCTATTAAACAATCCCAGCATGCGAAATCAAAAGAATTGCAAACGCTGGGAACCAGAAGTAAAATAGAAATTGCTGTAAAAAATCTGCAGGTTGAGCAACATCTGTGGAGAAAAAATGTGAGTTAATGTTTTGGGTCCAGTGACCCTTCTTCGGAACTGATGGTAGCTAGGGAAAAAATGGTATTTTTGCAGAAGATGAGGCGGGGGGAGGTGGGAGGAGTGAACAATAGGTAGACATAGAGCCCAAAGAGAGAGAAAAACAGCTGGACAGACCAAGTACTGGGAGAATGTTAATGGGGACTATTAGCAAATAACAATGGGTCTTATGTGATGACAAGGCCTGGTGTATGGGTTTTGGGGTAAGGACGTGGGAGAAGGTGCTCAAGCCCTAAAATTATACAACTCAAGATTGAGTCTAGAAGGCTGCAGATTTGCCAAGTGGAAAATGAGATGCTGTTCTTCCAGCTGGTGTTGAGTTTTGCTGGAGCACTGCAGTAAGCCTGAGATAATGATGTTGGCCAGGGAACACTTGTGTTGAAGTGACAGGTAACGTGAAGCTCAAGGTCATTTTTTGCAGACAGAACGCAGGTGTTCTGCCAAGCAGTTAGCCAGTCTGTGCTTCATCTTCCCTATGTAGAGCAGACCTCTACCTCTCAGGACAGGTACAGCCCACCAAACACTCCTAGAATGGGGACAGCATGGGTATAGATACAGAGTAAAACTTCCTCTGCTCTTAACCTGAAAGGAAATCTCTTGAAACTGTCCCCATAAAACTGTCCCAGGAAAAGGACAGCATGGGTTAGATACAGACTAAAACTCCCTCTACTCATTTAAATTGAAAGTAATGTTCCTTCTACTGTTTTACAAACTATAAAACTCCTTTGACATTGCTCCCATCAATCATTCCTAAGACAGTGACGGAGTTTAATACAAATGCTACAACAATTTGTTTTTATCATTCTCCTTTAATGTTGTGATTTGAGAAATGGTGCACCAAAAAGTGTAATCAAGGCAAGGCATGGCTCCAAACTGTGTGGAATGATAATGCTGAGTGTTCACCAGCTCAGTCTGCCAGGTCATCACTTATGGAGTATCCTAAAGGAAGTGACAAATAGAGAGAGAGGTTTAGGGAGGGAATTCCAGAGCTGGCACAACTCCATGCAGTGGCTTTGGGTGTCCTGTCAGGGGCAAAATAGCTGAAATCATTGACTGGGAATGCGAGGTTGTCACAGGAGCTGACAACAAATGGCCCTTGGTTTATTTCAAAGGCTTGATCTGAAGATGTTTTAGCTCATTTATAAATGGCCAGTGAGTTTTTGGAAGCAGCAGGGCTTGGGTTGAAATAAGCTTAAAATTCTCGTAAAGATTTTGAATGGTTACATTTATTTAGTCAGTTCATGGGAGATACCTCATTCTTATGGTTGAGAACAGATTGTATTTGAAAGGGTGCAGAATATGAGATTGGATTAACAACCTGATAATGCCCTAAAACTTCAATTTCCTCCATTCCCACTGTGATCTTTCCATTCATTCAGATCTTGAATACCAAGACAATGAAGAAACATTCTTCTGGGAAACACATTTGCACTCCCTGACTTGTAGATCTGGCTAGAGAGGGGGCAGAGGGAAACACAGCTGGGACAGGAAAGAAGGTGCACAATGAAAAGGGCTGGGGAGAGATGGAAGGATATGTTGAGGGAAGGGTATGGAAGAGGAGAGCTGGAGGAAGGGAGAGAGGTGTGATAGAGGAAAAACAAGAGGGAAGTGAAAATAGACTAAACAGAGAGGATGGAGGGAGATGGGTGATGAAGTCAAAGAAAGAGGGGGATGGAGTCCTGGGAGCAAGAATGAAGGAGACAGAGGGAGAAGGGAGGGAGAAGGTGGGAGAAGAAGTAGGCAATAGATGAGGGAGAAAGGGAGGCAAGGAGCAAGATAAAAGGATGGAGGGAAGGGAGATGGAGACAATGGTTCAGATAGACAGAATAAGGGAGAGAAAGAAAGGAAAATGTGAAAGAGAAAACATGGGGAGGAGAGAAATAGAGAGAGACAAAAAGAAAAGTGAGAGAGGAAGGACACTGAGAAAGAGAACGAGATACTGGTGAGGACAAGTATCAATTCCCTAACACCAATTGTGCTTTACAAACCACCACATGGAAAAGTCATCCAGCACTGCAACCACTGAGCACTCACTGACCCCAGGGAAACTGACCCCGGACCCTGATCCTGGGAAAGTCAGCTCGGGAAACTGCCCACCAGGACACTGACACCCGAACACTGACCCTGGGACACTGACCCCTGTACACTAATCTCAGGCGCTACATCCCTCCCTATCTCTGTTACCTCCTCTATCCCCCATACTCCTCCCTATCTCTGTAACCTCCTCCATCCCCCACACCCTCCCTATCTCTGTAACCTCCTCTATCCCCCATACCCCTCCCTATCTCTGTAACCTCCTCTATCCCCCATACCCCTTCCTATCTCTGTGACCTCCTCCAGACCCTATACCCTTCCCTACATCTGTAACCTTCTCCAACCCCAAAACCACTCAAAACCCCATCTCTGTAACTGCCCACAGTCCCTGCATCCTTTCCTACCTCTGTGATCTCCTCCATTCCTTACACTTTGATGAGCATTTCAGATGTCATAACATTCAAGGCTGTGGTCCCAGAGTGGGAAAGTGGGACTGGTGTAGATTTAGTGTAGTACTAAAAAAAACGAAAGAGTTCTGAGCAAGAGTCGCTTGACCTGAAACGTTAACTCTGATTTCTCTCCACAGAATGTTGCTAGACCTGTTGATCTTTTCCAGAAATTTCTATTTTTGTTTTATATTTAGTGTAGCTTTGGCAGTAAAGATTCTATGGGCCAAAGGGCACCCTCTGTACTTAAATGATTTTATCAATATAAAGGAGAGGGGATCTGAGCTATCCTGTGATGAAGCTGCGGTCTCAGTGGACTGAGGAGGGTTATGAATCCTAGGATGAGATTTTGAAACATCGAGACATTAGGGAAACAGAAGCTAATGTGGTGGACCCGGGGTTAGGGGTGGGGGCTGGTGGGGAGGAAGAGTTGGTAAATGCTGGTCTGTGAATGGGATGTATAGCAGCCTCAGACACAGCACGGGACTGTTTTGGAGGCTTGGAAAGTGAGAGATTATCCAGCAGATCTTTACACTGGAGTTTAATATTGGTGGGAGAAGCCTCCAAAATAATGAGATAACGAGGTGTAGAGCTGGATGAACACAGCAGGCCAAGCAGCATCAGAGGAGCAGGAAGGCTGACGTTTCGGGCCTAGACCCTTGACCCGAAACATCAGCCGCCCGAAACGTCAGCCTTCCTGCTCCTCTGATGCTGCTTGGCCTGCTGTGTTCGTCCAGCTCTACACCTTGTTATCTCGGATTCTCTAGCATCTGCAGTTCCTACTATCTCCCTCCAAAATAATGGTCGGATTGCTGCCTTCTTACTCTGTTTAATCAAATCCTGGAATGTTATCAGGACAATGATGCCATTCACCCCATCAACTCTCTTGTCATTCCTTTGTAACACTTTCAAATTGTTCCCACAGGTTGTTTTTCTCCAATGGGAAAGGTTACTTGTCTTCACCACCAGATGGTTGGCCTCGGTTTTTCTGCTTGAGCAACTCCAGAAGTAGCAAGCGTCTTCGTCAAAGCAAGATTTTAAAGATAAGGAGAAATATGGGGGTGGGGGTGGTGGAGGGCGGCTGGTAGATTAAACTGCAGCAAGATTTCACCTTTATTACTATTGAGGCTCTGTTGGGATTGTGCACAATGGGAGTGATTGGGAAGGGGGTTGGGTCCG
>JAHRHZ010000189.1:581926-624292 GCA_024137785.1 Ginglymostoma cirratum | reverse complement strand
GGTCAGTCCAGGGAGGACGGACCTATCTCCTCCCTACCCCCCTACCTACACTCACCTTTACTGGCTCCATCCTCGCCTCTTCGACTTGTCTGCCTCCTCTCCACCTGTCCTCTCCTCTATCCATCCTCTATCCGCCTCCCCCTCTCTCCCTATTTATTTCAGAACCCTCTTCCCCTCCCCCATTTCTGATGAAGGGTTTAGGCCCGAAACGTCAAGTTTTCCTGCTCCTGTGATGCTGCTTGACCTGCTGTGTTCATCCAGCCCCATGCTTGTTATCTCGGATTCTCCAGCATCTGCAGTACTTTTTATCTCTCATCCAATCAAATCCCATTTCCAGCATTGGACTCATAACCTTGTATGCCTTGGCATTGCAAGAACACATCTAAATACGTCTTCAATGCTATGAGGGTTTCTGCATCTGCCACCATTCGGACCACTGTCTTGGTGAAAACATTTCTCCTGGCATCTCCTCTAAACCTGCTGCACCTTCCCTTAAATACATAATCCCATAGATATTGAGCCCCCTCACCATGGGGAAAAATTTCTTCCTGTCTACCCCATCTCTGCTGCTCATTATTTTATTGTTTTAGAATAGAACCCCTACAGTGTTGAAACAGGCCCTTTGGCCCAACAAGTCCCCACTGACCCTTGGAGCATCCCACCCATACCCACCCCCCATAACCCTGAACACTATGGGCAATTTAGCATGGTCAATCCACCTAGCCTGCACATCTTTGGACTATGGGAGGAAACCGGAGCACCCGGAGGAAACCCATGCAGACATCCACCTGAGGCTGGAGTCAAACCCAGGTGCCTGGCACTGTGAGGCTGCAGTGCTAACCACTGAGCCACCATGCCTCCCTTTATACAGCTCAATTATCTCCCCTATGAATCTCCTCTGCTCTAAGGTAGACAATCCCAATCTGTCTAATCCCACTTCACAATTAAAACTCTCTGACTCAGGCAACATCCTGGTTAATCTCCTCTGCACCCTCTGCAGTGCTGTCATGTCCCTCCTCTAATCTGGATTTCAGAACTTCACACAGCAACACTCTAGCTGTGGCTTAACTAATGTTTTATACACTTTCAGCATCACCTCCTCACTTCACAAACGGGTTACACGCACAGCCATCCTTTGAGAAATGGCCTCCAGTTGTAAATCAGCAGAAAACCGAAGTACAGGAATTTGGGGGAATGGGGAAGGGGGTAAGATCAGGGTTGAGATGAGGTTGAGTTGTGATTCAACCCTACAGCTGACAACAGCATCTCTGACAATGCACTGCCCACCCTCAGTCCATCCTGGGAATGTCCATCTAGAATTTGTGCTATTTACTCACAGGTTTTGAAATGTGAAATGAGGTTCAGGTCAGTAATCAAAGGAGTCAGAGATTCAGGAGAATCGGTGAATGAACCTAAGCGGGCTGATGAAGTGAATGTGATTTTGATGCAGGCAGTTGTGATCTGGAAGCAGGTTCAACAGGTGATTTGAAATGGGAAACTATAGAAATATTTGAAGGGACAAATTAGGAAGGCACTGAGCAATTATAGCACATATTTCTTCAATGGGATGGCAGCTACAGCGTGGGATGAAAGGTCTCCTTCTGTACTGAATCATTCCTTGATGGAAGAATAAGGGTTTAGATTTATAATCTTTAACTACCGAAGACACAGTGTTACAGAGACAGCACCATCTAGATTCTCCACATTCCAGTCCCTGGGGTGACCCAGAACAGAACAGTTCATTATGTGCAGTATGGCATTATCTCACATTGGTCTGTTACTTACTGTCTACATCAAACCCTCTCAGGACAGGGAAGCATGGGATTGGATACAGAGTAAAGTTTCCTTTACACTGTCTCCATTAAACACTCCCAGGACAGGTACAGAATGGGGTTTAATACAGAGTAAACCTTCCTCTACACTGTTCCCATCAAGCACTCCAAGGATAGGATAGCATGAGGTTAGGTACAAAGAGGAGCTCCCTGTACCGTGCGCCCATCAAATACTTCCAGAACAGAGATAGCATGGGGATAGATACAGAGTAAATCATCCTCTATATCTTAAAACTGACCTCTACTGTTTTAAACTGAATGTAAAGCTCCCTCTGTACTCTATCTCAATCAAACACTCCCAGGACAGGGATAGCACACGTTTATACACAGAGTGAATTATCTTGTACACTTTTAAACTGAATGTAGAAGTTCCTCTAATCTATTAAAGTAAAACCTCCCTCTACTCTTTTAATCCCAGTAAAGCTCTCTCTATGTTATCTCCATCAAACACTCCCAGGACAGGTACAACACGAGGTTGGATACAGAGTGAAGCTCACTCTCCACTGATTCGCTCTTACTGCTATGCAGCACTACCTACTGTCTCAGTGCTCTGTCCTGCCAGCTCTGCGCACCTTGGACTCCACTTTATTTCTTGGCTTCACGTGCAGCTGGATGTTCGAACTCTTCATGATGTTGCACTCATGCCCATCATTCCTCACCCCCCTTTCATGGGGGGCCCTCTTTGCCCAAGAACCCTTCAGGATCTCTGCAATGTTCGAATTCTGGCCTCATTAGCACATCCCCAATTTCTCCATCAGCAGTTGCCACGCTCAGCCACACTCCTTCTCAACGACATTCCTGAAACCATCCCCCTTTGGTAAATCTCCCAGCCACTTCCTCTCTATGTTGCCTGAAGAGGGACAGTTTTCAATTTCTGTGCCCTGGTCATTCCTCCTGGGAAGTCTTTCTGCTATATTACAACTGATAATTGTTAGATCAATTAATATGAGCAGCTAGGGGTGAAAATAAATAGCAGAACCAAAAGGGTAGTCAGCTCTGGATCACTACCTGAGCCACAAACTAATTGACAAACAGCAAAATAAATTAAAGAGGTAACTGTGTGGCTTAAAGATTGCCATGGGAGAAATTGGTTTGAATTCATATGACATTGTGAAGGAGGAGCTGCACTTATGGACAGGCTCCACCTGAAGCATACTGTGACCAGCATAACTAGACCTGTGGTTGGGACTTTGAACCAAAGAGTGGAGGTGTGAATTCAGTTGAATGGAAAATTACGGAAAATGTTAACGTGGGTGGAGATTGCTTTGGGGAGGAGTGCTCGCCAGAGGTTATTAAAGTTTCCAGAACAAGTAACAGGACAGGGAATATGGAAAGGGTCAAGAATCTAACTTCAGGTACAGCAGATAAGAGGCTAACTATGAGAAGCGGGCAGTCAACGCCTGATGAAACATCAGGCAGGGGGAAAGAGAGCCAGGTCACTAAGAAATGAAATTGATGGCAAGAAGTGATGAAGAATCAGATGGTATAGAATCTGTATGGGTGGAATAGAGGACACACAGAGGAGAAAAGACCCTGATGGGAATTGTGTACAGACCTCCCAACAATAGTCAGGATGTGGGGCAGAAGATAAATCAGGACATATTATGGAGGACTTGAATATGCAAGTGAACTGGGAAAATCAGATTGGTAGTGGGCTCTAAGAAAAGGAATTCATGGAATATCTATGCAATGATTTTGTGGTGTAGCTTGTGTTAGAGCCCATCAGGGAACAGGTAGTTTTGGATGTGCTTAAGATGAAGGAACCCCTATGGCAAAAATATGATAGATAACATCCTGCAGTTTGACAGGAAGAAGGTTGAATCAGATGTAATGCTATTACAATTGAGTACAGATAACAAAAACACAAGGGGGAGGAGCTGTCCACAGTTGATTGGAAGGGAAGCCCAGCAGGGAACATAGAACATATAACATTACAGCGCAGTACAGGCCCTTCAGCCCTCGATGTTGCGCTGACCTGTGAAACCAATCTGAAGCCCATCTAACCCACACTATTCTATTATCATCCATATGTTTATCCAACGACCATTTAAATGCCCTTAAAGTTGGCGAGTCTACAACGGCTGCAGGCAAGGCATTCCATGCCCTTACTACTCTGAGTAAAGAATCTACCTCTGACATCTGTCCTATATCTATCACCCCTCAATTTAAAGCTATGTCCCCTCGTGCTAGCTGTCACCATCCGAGGAAAAAGGCTCTCACAGTCCACCCTATCCAATTGTCTGATCATCTTGTATGTCTCTATTAAGTCACCTCTTACCCTTCTTCTCTCTAACGAAAACAGCCTCAAGTCCCTCAGCCTTTCCTCATAAGACCTTCCCTCCATACCTAGCTTCCCAGAGAATCCTAGGATAGATCCCATCCGGCCCAGGGGGCTTACCTATTCTCGCACTTTCCAGAATTGCTAACACCTCCTCCTTATGAACCTCAATCCTGTCTAGGAAGATAATGGAGCAGCAATAGCAGAGGTTTTAGGGGGTAATTTGGGAGGCACAGCAGAAATTCATCCCAGGGAAGAAAAAACATTAAGGGGAGTATGGCGCAACTATAGCTGACAGGGATAGCCTAAAAGCAAAAGAAAAAGCATAAAATCTGGTGAAGATTAGTGGGAAGCCAGATTGAGAAGCCTTTAAAAAACAAACAACTAAAAAAGGCAATGTTGGTGGGGTGGGGGGAGGGGGAACGAGATGACAGCAAGCTAGCTAGTAACATTAGAGAAGATCCAAGAGTTTTTTAAAGATATATAAAAGGTAAGAGAAAGGCAAGAGTGGACATTAGGCTGCTGGTAAATGACGCTGAAGAAGTAGTGATGGGGAACAAAGAAATAGCAGGGGAACTGAATAGGTACTTTGTATCAGTTTTCACAGTGGAAGACACAAACAGTATACCAGAACTTCAAGAGAGTCGGGGGCAGAGGTGAGTGCAGTGGCCTTCACTAAGGAGGTGGTGCTGGGAAAGTTGAAAGATCCTAGGGTGGAAAAGTGACTCAGACTAGGCAGACTACGCCCCAGAGCTCTGAAGGAGATTGTAGAGACGTCGGTAGTGATCTTCAGGAATCATTGGAGGCAGGATGGTCCCAGAAGCGAAGCAGCAGTGCTAACCACTGAGCTGCTGCGCTGCCCCAGAATATATTCAGTGACTTGGCCTTCAGAATCTTCTCTGGAAGAGAATTCCACAGGTTGACCACCCTCTGAGTGAAGAAATATTTCCTCATCTCAGTCTTAAATAGTCTTCCCTATATCCTGAGACAGTGTCTCCTGGTTCTAGACTCCCCAAATGGGGGAAGCATCTGTCCCTCCAGCCCTGTAAGAATTTTATACATTTCAATCAGATTCCCTTTCATCCTTCTACCCTCTATTGAGTACAGATCAGATCAAACTAATCTCTCCTCACCGGACAGTCTTACCATTCCCAGCATTAGCCTCGACTCATTCTGAACTGTCATCGATCAGCTAGCTTCAACATTCCAGTGCCAAATGGAAAGCCAACTTGTCTCTTCCTGACATGTCAAGTCAAACGGTCCTCTCCCCCATTTCCAATACTTCACAAACACTGCACCCCCACACATGGCTGACTGACAAAAATCCCATGAGCTGGTTCAAACCATTCATGCTTCATCTCAAGTTCCCCACCCTCTACCTTGGCACTCCTCTCCCCCCATATGGAGTAACCTCCCTTAGCTAGATCTCTCAGTATACATCCTTTGTATCGTCAGTAAGGAATGGGGAACAGAGGAAGTCTGGCAAGACCCATTTATCAAATGGCAGGCTTCAAAGTGCCATGGTGAGAGTAGTCCTTCCTCAACAGGTACAGGACAGACCAGGGCATCTACACAAAATAAAAACTGAAAGAACTGCAGATACTGTAAATCAGAAACAAAAACAGAAGTTGCTGGAAAAGCTCAGCAGGTGTGGCACCATCTGTGAAGAAAAAAATCAGAGTTAACGTTTCAGGTCCGGTGACCCTTGCTCAGAACTGGCATCTATCCCCACGAATGGGACCTCACTACAAACTCTATTTCATAGAATTGTTATGGTGCAGTAAGAGGCCATTCAGTGCATTGTGCAAACACTGGCTCTTCAACGATCATCATTACCTCATGTCAATCTCCAGCCTTTTTCCCATATCCCTCGAACCATTTCTATCCAAATAATCCTCTGATGCCCTCTTGAATGTCTCAGTTGAACCTGCCTCCACCACATTTCCAAGCAGTGTATTCCAGGCCCTAACTACTTGCTGTGCAAGAGATTTTTTTCTCACTTCATTTGCACATCACTTTAAATCTATGCTCCTCTCACTCTTGTTCCTTTTACAAATGGGAACAGCTTCTCCCGACCTATTTTTTTCAGCCTGCTGATGACCCTCTCAGCTTTCTTCTCTCCAAGGAGAACAGTCCTAACTTCAGAAACTGAAGTTTCTCATTCCTGTAAATACTTCTGCATTCTCTCCAAAGCATTCACATCCTTCCTATAATGTGGCACGCATAACTGTACAAAATACTCCAGCTGAGGTGTAACAAGTTTCATGTACAAGTCCAACATCGCCTCCTTGCTCTTGTATTCTTGTCCCATTTTTAAAAAAGGGGTAACAGGGATATACAGGCCTGTGAGCCTCATGTCAGTGGCAAGGAAATTATTGGAAAAGATTCTCAGGCACAAGATCTATAATCATTGAGAAGCAAATGGACTGATTAGCAATAGTCAGCATGGTTTTGTGTGGAGGAAGTCATGCCTCATTAACTTGATTGTGTTTTTTGAAGAGGTGACAAAGATGATTGATGAATGAAAAGCAGTTGATGTTGTCTACATGAACTTTAGTAAAGCCTTTGGCAAGGTCCCTCATGGCAAACTGGTACAAAAGGTGAAGTCACATGATATCGGGGTGAGCTGGCAAGATAGATAGAGAACTGGTTTAGTCATAGAAGACAGAGGGTAGCGGTGGAAGGATGTTTTTTGGAATGGAGAGCCGTGACTAGTGGAGTTCTACTGGGATCAATGCTGGGACTTCTGCTGTTTGTGATCTTCGTAAATGATTTGGAGGAAACGTTGATGGTCAAGTACAGGTGGAAATTATACAGTGAATGGCAGAACCCTTACGAGTATTAATATCCAGAAGGATGTGTGTGTGCAGGTCCACAGGTCACTGAAGGTGGCAGTGCTGCTAGATAAGGTAGTTAAAAAGGCTTACGGCATGCTTGCCTTCATTGGAAAGGGCATTGTGTATAAGGAAAGCCAAGTTATGCTGCTGCTTCGTAGAACTTTAGTTAGGTTAAACTTGGAACATTGCATAAAGATCTAGTCACCACACTATTGGAAGGATGTGAATGCTTTGGAGCGGGTACAGAAAATGTTTACCAGAATGATTTGGGGGATTTTAGCTTTGAAGAAGGGTTGGAGAGACAGGGTTTGTTTTCACTAGAATGCAGGAGTTGAGGGGCGACTCTCAATAGATAGAAGCTTATAAGATTGTGAATGGCATGGATAGAGTGGGAAGAATGAGACTTTTTCCCAGGCTGGAAGGGCCAATTACTAGTGGATACAAGTTCAAGGTGCGAGGGGAAAAGTTTAAAAGAGATGTTCAAGGCATGTTTTTCACACAAAGGGTGGCGAGTGCCCGGAACACGCTGTCAGAAGATGTGGTAGAAGCAGGCACAATAGCAGTATTCAAAAGCACCTGGATGAATACATAAATAGGAAGGGAATAGAGGGATATGGATCCTGTAAGTGATGACAATTTTAATATGGAAGGGCAAAATGTGTCAGTGCAGGTTTGGAGGGCCGATGTGCTGTATTGTTCTTTGTTCTTTTATTCTATGCCCCCATTAATAAGGCTGAGGATACTGTATGCTTTATTAACTGTTCTCTCCATCTATCCTGCCACCTTTAATGATCTAAGCACATATATATCCAGATCCCTCTGCTCCTGCACCCTTTTAAAAATATATGAAATATGGGGTCTAATTCTAATATCCTTCCCAATGAAGTGCATCACCTAACAATTTGTTGCATTGAACCACATCTGCCACCTATCCAACCACTCCATCTATTTGTCCTTCCTTTTGAAGTTTCATACTGTGATTGTCACAGTTTACAATTCTTCCAAGTTTAGTGTCATCTGCAAACTTGGAAATGATCTCCTGCACACCAAGATCCAGACTAATCATATACATCAGGAATAGCAAGGATCCCAATATCAGCTCATGCGGAACTCCACAACAAACCACCCTCCCTCGCAGGGAGATGCAAACTGTTACCAAGGAGTACTCCCCACTGCTTACCCCAACAGCAGAAGTCTTGACCAATCAACCTCAAATGCAGCAAAGACGAGGCAATCGCTTGGCTCGCAGGATTTACCTCCAGTAAATAATGATCCTTGTTTCAAAAAAAAATTAAAATTAATTTAAAAATGTACTCCAGCCAATTTAATTGCTGTCCTCGAGATCAACTGTTTGAGTCCTGGAGGCACCAGTCCAATTTGTTTGACAATCCTCTTGGAAAGAGGTCTGCAATGACCCTAATGACACAGCTTCCTCCGGGATTCTTTCTCTTTTTGTTCACGGGGTGCGACATTACTACCAAGGCTGGTGTTTTTTTCGGCCTGCTCCTAATTGCGCCTGAACTGATTGGCTTGCTCAGCAGTTAAGAGTCAACCTCATTGCTGTGGGCCTGGAGTCACATGTAGGTCCAGGCCAGGCAAGGATGACATTTCCTTCCCAGAAGGGCATTAGTGAACCACATGGGTTTTTTTTAAGCAATTGACAGCAGCTTCAGTTACTGTTAGAATATATTTCTTAAATCCCACAATTTATTAATTAAATTCAAATTGCACCATCTGCTGTAGTGGGATTCAAACTTTTGTCCTCAATGCATTGGTCTGGGCCTCTGGGGCACAGCTTCAGAACAAGGCATCTTCTATTTGGATGGAGATGAGGACGATTTATTGAATTTAACTTAAGGTGGAATCCGACCAATTCGCAATTGATGAGGGAGTCAAGAATTAGGAGGGAGAGGTGGGGAAGTGGAATTGAGGCCACAACCAAACCAGACATGATCTTACTCATAAATTAGTAAGACAAACCAGGCTAGGGCTCTAGCAATGGTGTCGAACAATGACCTAGGGTGCAGACACATAGTTCCTTGAAAGTGGCATCACAAGTAGGTGTGGTGAAGACGGCATTTGGCATGCTTGCCTTCATTGGTCAGAGCACTTGAGTACAGGAGTTGTGATATAACGTTACGGCTGTACAAGACATTGGTAAGGCTGCGTTTGGAGTACTGTGTACAATTCTGGTTACCCTGCTTTGAAAGGATTTTGTTATTAAATTGGAAAGAGTGCAAAGAAAGATTTACAAGGATGTTACTAAGACCGGAGAGTTTGAGTTCTGAAGAGAGGCTGGAAATTTTTTCACTGGAGTATAGGCTGCTGAGGGGTGACCTTATAGAGGTTTATAAAATAATGAGGGACATAGATAATTAACCAAGACCTTTTCCCCAGGGGGAAAGGGAGAGTTCAAAACTAAAGGTTAAAAGTGAGAGGGTAAAGACTTAAAAGGGAACTGAGGGGCAACATTTTTACACAGAGGGTGGTGGGTACACGGAACATGCTGCCACAGCAAGTGGTAGTGGTGAATACAATTACAACATTTAAGACCTTTAGAAAGATACTCTGAAATGAGGGGAAGGGAGGAGGCAGGAAGAGTAGGGAGTAGGATGAGTGGGAGGGATGAAAATGTTTATGGAGGGACTTTCAAAGTTTGGGGCCCAGGTAGCTAATGATACGCTAGAATTGGAAGAGAACAGAGATTCTCAGAGGGCTGTTGGGGCTCAAGGTGGTTACTGAGAGAGGGAGGGCTATAGGGGTTGGACGTGGTTAGAGATGAGGTAATTGTAGGGTTGGGACGTGGCTAGTTTGGAAGGTTTGTAGTGGGTGCTACCGGATACAGGGTTACAAGGGCTGGAGGGGGACACAGAAATAAAGAAGCTTGTAGGAGCAGGACAAGGCTTGAGAGATAGAGGTTACAGATGCAGAGGTTGAAGAAGTGCTAGAGGTAGGAACAGGAAGGAGGTATTGAGGGGCTGATTTAGTAGCAACAGTAGGGAGACAGTTCTTAACAGTTTAAACTCCTTCCTGATATTGGGTCCCTCGATCAGGCACAACTCCTGGCAACAGAACAGACTCCCGACAATAGGAGCCTGCTAGCAAAGGGCCTAAAAGCAGCAGAGCATTCCGGCCTTGAATTTAATCAGGGCATTAGAATGCACCTTGCAGCTGGGGTTGTTTTAGTAGAGTCTGATCCACATCTTCTTCAATGATAATGTTGGCCCAATATCAAACAATTGCCTTCTGGCAGTTGACAAATAGTCTGGAAGTGGGGCTTATCAAGCATGGTTTATCAAAGAGTCAAAACATAACTGGTTCCTGAACTATTATTCTGATCTTCCCAGCCTTTGAAAGTTAGACCATTTAGACAGAACCAATGATATCCAAGAATCATGCAGCTTAGAGATTAATCACACCAAGGGCTTATGAGAGCAGTTGAAGGAGGACTTAATTCCCAGCAAGAAAGACAACAGGTGAACTTGAAAGTGATGAGACTTTCATAATGAGCCTCCATTTTGAGGTATACAAGTCAGGCCAGTATGTCCCATTAACAAATGCTAGAGCCCCACTACTTTCTCATCAACCAAATGGAACAGGAGGTTGGGCTTTAATCCATTGTTTTTATACTTGGTTCAAAATTGACTTAAAGTCTTACTTTGCCTCCAGAGGGGAAGGCTGGACTTCTGGCTTGTAAAATGCCATCTGATTTGGCCTTAATGTTTAAAACCTTTGTAAGATGCACATTTTCCTTTCTTCAAGTCCATTCTTAGTTTTTTTTTAGATTGTGGTTTTCAATGAACTTTTCCCATTGAATTTCTCCATGTCAAAACTTCTCATCTCAACGTATCACATCGATAACTCGAATGCAAGACTTAAGTATTTTGGACCCAGGCGGGTGTTGATCTCTCCCTGATCCCTATTCCTCCTTATTGAATAACCCCTCTCCACCTCCCATAGACTGTCCATTACCATGACTTGCCGTCTGATTAGACATTGCAGCCAAGTCAAAAATCAGTCCCATGACATATTGAAGGCCAGGACACAGACATATAAGCACAAAATACACAGGCTTAATGAAGGAATCAATGAACCTTGTTCCATTTATATGAGAAGAAATAAATTAAAAAATAAATAATTGGAATGACTGTATAAGCTTGTCACATACAATTTTCTTTTTGCAACCACAATCATTAAAACTCAAAATTATTTCATCATAGGGTACATAAGATGCATTTTTGTAGTTGTTCTATGTGATACAGTTTGGCAGATTTTAAAAAATTCTTGTAATTGTTATTTAGTTCAGATAGGGTTGCTTAGCAACAGAACCAAGACCAAACCTGTTGGCCAACTGAAGTATTTTTCTCTGGGTGAACAATGTAAGAGATTGATTCATAGGCTGGAGAAGGCCAGGGTGAGAAGTGCTGCAGGTACAGGGATCTTACTTTCTCCCCATTTGACTCTAAGTTTATCCCCCACCCCTCTCCACCCACCAGATGGAGATGGAAGGTACTGATCCACTTCAGATAAGATGCATCCATTCCCAGTCACATTTATTCACCTGTCATTATTTAGTGGGTCCCATGGATGACCACCACTGCATTTACCACCCCCAACTGGGTTTTCTCATTCCCCTCTCCCACACCCTCAATCCCAACCACTCCCTCCCCACCAAGCGGTTTCCTAACTTTTTCCCATGAATTCCGAGTATTAGCCATCGTTGTGACAGGGAAGTACCAACAGCTGCTTAAAATGGAGTTGGTAAGCACCAGAGTTCATGAACCATAGATTTGCCAACTAGGGCCAATGAGGAACACAATTAGTGATTTTTGATGACTTCCAAACACTGAGTTAATGTTGGGGGCATTAAAAAGTGAGAAACAGGTTGGGAGGAGAACTCTGACCCTTAATAAGGAAGGAGTTGATGTGGTGATAAAACGAGCAGAAGAATGTTCTGTTTGTTGCCAGACAGACACTGGCTCTCATGAGTATTCACATTTAAATACACTTAGTATATACAGATATATATATTTAAATAATGCAGACATCTTTGGTTGGTGCAGGCGAGATTGGAAAATTGGAACCTGTTATAAAAGATCACAACCTCCCTGTACTACCCAATACTCGTGAGGTACCCATCTCATTTTGTTGACATAGCTCAGCGTCTAGTCTCCCCCAGTCCACCTTACAGTACAGGGCACCCAGCCCAGGGTTCTTATTGAGATTTCAAACAGCAATGATTAACCTTCATAACTAGGCCTGAAGATTGTGCCTTCCTGTCCTTGGAGAGATTGGGGGGGGATAGAGAGAGAGAGCGCGAGTGAGGGGGGTGGGAACACTTGAGAAGTCTCACAAGAATCATAGAGGGACAGTGTAGCTGTGAAACTTCAGATTTGAACTCTGAAAGGCCTCAGTCAGCATCAAATTCAATTGAGGCTTTTCATGGAACCAGCCTGACTGTGGTCTCAGTCAGGCTTAACCTCGACAAGACCTTAGTCAAGCTTGTTTTTGAAACACTTCAGGCATGACAACAATAGAGAGTTAGCCAATACCTCAAATGCTGCAGAATAAAATATCACGGGCAAGGGCCAGTACTTCATGCTCTGCATCCTATACACTATTGAGAAACCTCCTTGATTGAATGGTACTTTACATGTCAAGAGTCAGCCAAATTGCTGTGGGTCTGGAATAACATGTTGGCCTGACTGGGTGAAGACAGCAGATTTCCCTACAGGTAAAGGAGATTAGTGGCCATTCAGATTTTTTGGACAATCTGGTAGTTTCATGGTCAGTGAGCCTTAGCTACTTATGCTAGAGGTTTATTTAATTAATCAAATTTAAATCACTCACATCTAGTTGTCGTGTCAGGATTAGAACATCCGTCTGCCAAATGTTTGTACCTGCTATCAATTACTATAATTGCTCTGCTAATTCGCACTGTCCCCACCAGGAATTAATCTGTGGGACTATAGTGGTTTATCAGAGGAGATAACCAGTTTAAAAAGAACCACTGGAAATGAATGCACTGGTCATGCGGAATCTCCATTTTGAGATGAGCAAGGCAAGTTAGACTAGCACCAGCAAATGTGTGTATCGTTTGGAATTAGGGATGTAGCAGAATAGCTCTATAGTTATTGAAAGCAAAGCATCAATGACCAGTTGGGACAGGAAGTGCCACCTCTTGTTGTAGAATAGCTGGCATAGATGCAGGTTAAAGACAGGTTGCTCAAATGCACCAGTTGAGGATAGCAAGTAATGATGGGAACCACCCAGCCAGCTGAGGTAGGACCCGCAGAAGTGGGGAGCTAGAAAATTCAGTGCAATTTAGTAAAATGTCCAGTCAAATATGTCAGATGGAATTCGTCAACCAGGGCTTGGGGTAAACACATGAGTAAGTATTGGGCAATGAGTAGGGTGATTGGTTCTGTTTCATTTGAAAAGTCACAGATCAGCAGCACAGTGAGGCTTCAGTATACTGTAGATGGGATTGAAAGGAGGCAGGAGGGCAAGGTTCACACAGCCTGAGACCAGCCCGGTTCATGCCTCATATTGTGAGACTCCCAGGATATGTGGGTTTTTTGGGGGTTACGCTTCCCCAGCACCTTGATGCACATGTCCCATCAGATAATGAACACATTCAGTTACATGTTGTGTTTACTTCTTCATGGGATGTGGGTGTTGCTGGGTACTGCCAACAATTATTGCCCTTTCCTAACTGCCTCTTAACACTGTCTGAAATGGCTGAGCAAGCCACTAAGTTTAAGAGTCAACCTCAAATGCTGTGGAGTTACATATAGGTCAGACCAGGTAAGGACAGCAGATTTCCCTCTCTAAAGGGCATTTAGTGAACCAGATGGGCTTTTAAGAACAGTTGACAAGAGCTGACATGGTTGCCAATTAAATAGAGACAAGCATATGTGTACAAAGATACATAAGTGGACATACTGAAAAGACACACATACAAAGAGAGATGGGCAAAGATAGACACAGGTGCACAAAAACAGACAGAGTCAAACAAACACATACAGATGGACACCGATACAGTCAGGCATTGACTCACAGGAAGACAGAGATAGACAGACATTGATAGACACATACACAGACTGGGAAAAAAAAAGAAGGGTCAGATACTAATGGTAAAACAGACACATGGCAGATTCAGTTAGATATAGTCTCATGAAAGGCCTAGAGTGAGAAACAAAAAGTGGTTTAACATGACATTTATACAGAGGAAGTTTTCACCAATCCCTATAGATTGGGCCCCAAGGTGTTGTAGATTTCCAGATGTCCTGGCCACACTGGATCAGGAATGTAGGGGTCTGGATCAGTGCCAACCCTGCACCATTCAAAGCAGCTCACACCCACAACAGTGGAGCGAGAGGACAGGGTTCACAGGATAGTATAACAAGCATGATACCCAGGTTGATTTTATTCATTATTGCCTTGATTACTGAGGCCAATTATATCACAACTCACTGTCCCCATCACACCAAAAGCTGTCTTGCTGGCTGAGGACTAGAACACATGCCTCCACACAGAATTTGTAAATACTCCCAGTAAACACTCCTAAGACAGGTATAGCATGAGACTAGTTAGATGAAAATAAAGCTTTCTCTACTCTTTTAAATAGCAAGTAAAGCTTCTTTGATACCATCCTCATCAAACACCCCCAGGACAAGCACAGCATGGGGTTAAATAGATTAGAGTTTCCTATACACTTTTAAATTTTACATAAAGCCATCTCTAAACTGTCCCCAAACACACCCAGGGCAGATAATACCACTGTTGACTTTCTCCATTTCAGCACCTTCCAAAATCTTTTTGTTCTGAGGGAAGTGAATTTAGGACTGAACATTCTCTATCACAGTGGCTGTTAATTCCTCAGTGTTTCCCATGATATCCATTATGTTCTCGAATGCACATCACTGTGCTGAACAACAATGGCTGAGGCTGTTATTGATTGCAGGGAGTCCCGCTTCTTTCTTTTTCTCTCTCATTCCCTGACTTTAGGTCATGGCACTCCTTGTCCAGCCCTCTTTCCATTGGCACCACATCTGATTTTACCCCCTTGTACTCACTGCTCTCACTATATTACTTGATGCCCAGTTCTCATGCAGGCCTCAAGTTTGATATCACTTCATTTGCCAGACTCCCATTTCAAAGCAGACTTGCTCAATAAATAACTGGCCCGAGTCATTATAGACAGGAGGGTAATCTGGGATGCAGTGCTAAGGGTTTGGACCATTCTGGATTTTTAATTGGCATAGGCGTGGCAGCTGAGATGGGGGATAGGGTTGGCGAGATCATTGGAGCACTTTTTCCCCTGTATGAGGCGGGCCAAAGTCAGCGACGTGTTGTCACTGACAGAGGGACTGGCCTAGCTATCTTCTATGTCTCTCCAGTTCTTCGGACATCAATAAACAATCAAGGTTCTTGCCCTCATTTTCTGACTCATTAGCAAATCAATGTGTCAAATATCAAGCACCAGTGACGGCTGATCTTTGTCCTCTGTGGGTGGCAACAAGCTGTCTGTACAATGGACATGCTTTCCACCACTTGCTTGCATTGTTTTCTCATTATCGATTGGTTAGTTCAGTGTGACATGATACAGAGATCACTTGTTGGGCCTGTTAGCCTGGGTTTTATTTTTGCTGATATATGCATGTTTTCTGAAGGCTCATTCTGTTTCAGAGAAGAAATAATGAAGGGTTCAATGGAGGGAGTAGGGCAAGGGGGTGAGAATTGGTGAAGCGAAGATTGAATTTTGGGGGTTGGTTTGTTATCAGGGAGTCTCCCAAATGATTTACAATCAGGGCTACTTCAGGCCCCATGACGAAACCTGATGACCTACAAGCCCAATGATAGAGTCTGTGGAGTTCCAAGGTTGCAGGCTTGCCCTTTGCTCCTAGGTTTGGGGTGGGGGTAAGGGCAGAAGGAAGAAACTGGCACTGTCAAATCGCTGTGTCCCAGAGGACAGTGTGTTGCCGTTGGCATGGAGGTGTCCCGGTTTTTCGAGAATCAGAGCCTTTCTTCCAACTTGGGAGGATAGGCATACTGTCCTGTTTGCATAGGCTCCTTTCTGGCCTTCGTCGCGCTTTGATCTCCTTGCACAGACATCGTTTATGCTCAATAACCTCCAGGAGCTTCCCATCCTTCTCTCGCAGTGCTTGCTGCTGAAGACCCTGTCAAGGTAGAAAGGAACATGTGTTGAAGCTTTTCATTTTAACTCCGTTCAAAACTCAACCGGCAAAACAAGAGATTTAAAACAAAAGCTGTATTTAAGCACCAGTCAGACCCTGTCTGGAGCACTGCTTCCTTAAAATTTCTGAAACAGACCGCTCCGTCTAACTAACAGACCACACACAAATGCATATCTCCTTTAAAACTCTGCATAATGATCTTAAAGGGCCAGCACACTGCACCCAAACAGCATTAATACAGTAAGCAAGTATCATTGGGTTTAGCCAGGGGTCCGCTTCTCAGGCGAGGTATTGGCCTTTGAGAGGGAGCATTGCTGAGTCACCAGAATGATGTGGAAGTTCAGAGTTAAATTGCAAGGTAAGGTTGCACAGCCTCTGCTTGTATTCCTGGTTTAGAATATTAAAGAATGATCACAAAAGGTTCAAACAAACAGAAAATTGGAGCAGGAGGGCGCCATTCGGCCTTTGAGCCTGCTTTGCCATTCTTCATGATCAGGGCTGATCATCCAACTCAATAGCCTAATCCTGCTTTCTCCCATAACCTTTGATCCCATTCGCCCCAAGTGCTATATCTTGTCGCCTCTTGAATACATTCAATGTTTTGGCATCAACTACTCCCTGTGGTAATGAATTCCACGGGCTCACCACTCTTTGGGTGAAGAAATGCCTCCTTATTTCTGTCCGAAATCTTCAACCTCGAATTTTCAAACTGTGAGCCCTGGTTCTGGAAACAACCAATGTCGGGAACATCCTTCCTGCATCTACCCTGTCCAGTCCTGTTAGAATCTATATTAGTCTCTATGAATCTGTTAGTCTCTAGGAGATCCCCCGTCATTCGTCTGAACTCTAGCAGAAATAATCCCCAACCTAGTCAATCTCTCCTCATAAATCAGACCCACCATCCCTGGAATCAGCCTCGAGATGATTAAAAATTTTAAAGGGCTGATGGAGAGAAACTATTTCTTCAGGTGGGTGTGGGCAGGACGTCAAAATCTGAATCAGGCCATTGGGGTTGATGTCAGGAATATCCCCCCACGCAAAGGGGAGTGGGAAAATGGAAACTCACTCCCCTAACAAGCTGTTGAGGCTGGTGAAGTGGGGGTCAGTTGGAAATTAAAAAAACGTGGTTGATCGATTGCTGTTAGTCAAGGGGGAGTCCGCGTTATGGGACCAAGGTAGGGACAAAACACAGACCAGCCCAGATAACAAGCATGGGGCTGGATGAACACAGCAGGTCAAGCAGCATCATAGGAGCAGGAAAACGTGACGTTTCGGGCCCGAACCCTTCATCAGAAATGGGGGAGGGGGAAGAGGGTTCTGAAATAAATAGGGAGAGAGGGGGAGGCGGATAGAGGATGGATAGAGGAGAGGATAGGTGGAGAGGAGGCAGACAAGTCGAAGAGGCGGGGATGGAGCCAGATGCTGGTTGACCTGCTGTGTTCATCCAGACCCATGCTTGTTATCTCGGATTCTCCAGCATCTGCAGTACCTTTTATCTCTGATACAATTATCACAGACCAGCCCAGGACAGGTTTGGGAATCTGAGTGGCCTCCAATTCCCATGTCCAATACACAATACAGCTGCCCCACATACGGCAGTCAGTGTCTGTAGATCACGCATCGGACTTATGAGCCCCTCAAAGCCTAGAGTGCAAGCAAACCAAGATTCAATTCTATTCCTCCACAAGATTCATTAACCTGCCTATGTTGCCCCATGCAGAGATAAGAGGGCCTCCAGTTTAGAGGAATGTCCAACTGCAGTGGCTCACAGGTGTGGGATTCCAATCTAGGAGTCACTGACTTCTCCATACAATTAGTGAGGAGGAAAAGACCTGTATTTATTTAGTACCTTTCATAATCACAAGACATCTCAAAATCCAATGCAGTCCTTTTACTGGGATGCAGTCATTGTTGTAACGTAGGAAAAAGGACAGCCAGTGTGAGTACAGCAAGATCCTAACCAACTCTAGCATGACCAAGAGATAAATACATTGCTTCATTTTCATTCTTTGACAGGACATGAGCACCACCACTTAGCCTGGCATTTCCAACATTACATGTCCTGGAGAAGGTGGTGCTGAGCTGTTACAACTCTTGGGGTGTTGGGCCACTCAAAATGCTTTTAGGGAAGGAGTTCCAGGATTTTGATAGAAGGAATTGCTATACACTTCCAAGTCAGGCTGGTATATGGCTTGGAGGGGAACTTGCAGGTGATGGTGGCTCCATGTATCTGCTGCCTTCACCCTTCTAGATGGCAGAGATCATGGGTTTGGAAGCGGCTGTTGAAGGAGCCTTGGTGCGTTATGTCTCGTAGATGGTACACAACACTGTTACTGTGCATCCGTGGTGGAAGGAATGGATATTTGTGGATATGGTGCCAATCACATGGGTTGCTTTGTCTTGGATGGTGTCAAACTTCCTGAGTGTTGTCGGAGCTGCACTCATCTAGGCTAGCAGACAGTATTCCAATGTACTGACTTGGACCTTATAGGCTGTCGGGAAGTGAGCTACTCACTGACTCCCAGGTTGTGACCTGCTTTTGCGGCCACTGTATTTATACGGTTGGTCCAGTTAAGTTTCTGGTCAATGGTAACTTCCAGTATGTTGATAGTGGCAGGATTTAGTGACGGTAATGCCAAAGAATCTAACTAATATTCATTCTTGTTGGAGATGGTCATCATCTGGCACTTCTGTGGAATGGATGCTATTTGTCTCCCCAAAGAAAAGGCTTAACAATGCAGTCCAACCTCAGTTACCACTGGCATATCAGCTTGGACATAGTGTTATAATCTATTGGATGGGACTTGAACTTATGATCTTCTAATGTAATAGCTGATCCCTGACTAATACTGGAGCTGACTATTGGGTAAAACTCAAACTTCTCTTCTTTTCATGTGCTGTTTGTGGGAAATAAAATGGTTGTCATATTTCTGCCTCACATAGTGACTATTCTTCAAAAACAGTTCATTGATCTTTAGGAGATGTTACCTCTCCCGCTGGCCCTCTGACCACTTATCTTTCTCTTTCTGCTTCCAAAAGACTACACTGATTGATCTCTCTCTCTCCCCCTTCACTTTATCACTGGGTCTCTGTCTCTATTTCTTTCCTACCTCTTTCTTGTCCTCTCACTCTGTCCCAAGTATCTGTTTCACACTGTCTCTCATGTCCATCTGTTTCACCTAATGTTCATGCACTGCATCCTTCTCCCTCTCTCCACCCCTCTATCTTTCTCTTCATGTTTCTGTGTCTCTACTTCTCTCTTGCTGGTCAGTTTCACTGTTGCTGCTGGGGAGTCAATTGTCATTCCTACCTGGCTCGGAGAGTCTCGGGATTGGCTGCACTGTCGCTGCAGATGAGCAAGAGGGTGACGTGCACCTGAGGTGGAGGCTGAACGACCGAGGCGATGGCTGAGTGCAGAGTCTAGAAGGGAAGAAAGAGGGGGAAGAGGGTCAAGCAGAAATGTGAACAAAGAGGATCATGGAGAACTCAAAACCAATGACCTGTCCTGGACTACCCACCTAAATGCGACAGTCAAGGCACAACAATGCCTGTTCTTCCTCAGGCGACTCAGGAAATTTGACACGTCCATAAGGTCCCTCACCAACTTCTACAGATGCGCCATTGAAAGCATACTGTCTGGGTGCACAATGGCCTGGTATGGCAGCTGCTCTGCCCAGTGCCGTAAGAAATTACAGAAAGTGGTGTGCACAGCCCAGACCATCATGGAAGCAAACCTTCTATCCAGGGATAACAAGGCGTGGGGCTGGATGAACACAGCAGGCCAAGCAGCATCATAGGAGCAGGAAAACTTGACGTTTCGGGCCTAGACCCTTCATCAGAAATGCTTTTTTAATGTAACGGAGGAAGAGGTGGGGTTTAGGGCCAGTGTAGGTACGGAAGAGGGATTGTTCCACGTAACCTACAAAGAGGCAGGCATAGCTTGGGCCCATGCGGGTACCCATGGCCACCCCCTTTTGTCTGTAGGAAGTGGGAGGAATTGAAAGAGAAGTTGTTGAGGGTGAGGACGAGTTTGGCTAAGCGGATGAGGGTGTCAGTGGAGGGGGATTGGTCAGTTCTGCGGGACAGGAAGAAGCGGAGGGCCTTTAGGCCATCTGCACGGGGAATACAGGTGTATAGGGACTGGACGTCCATAGTAAAAATGAGGTGTTGGGGACCGGGGAATTGGAAGTTCTGGAGGAGGTGGAGGGCGTGGGTGGTGTCACAGACGTAGGTAGGGAGTTCCTGGACCAAGGGGGTGAAAATGGAGTCTAGGTAGGTGGAGATGAGCTCGGTGGGACAGGGGCAGGCGGAGACAATGAGTCGACCAGGGCATTCAGGTTTGTGGATTTTGGGAAGGAGATAGAAGTGGGCGGTGCAGGGTTGGGGAACGATGAGGTTGGAGGTGGTGGGTGGGAGGTCACCTGAGGTGATGAGGGTGTGGATGGTTTGGGAGATGATGGTTTGGTGCTCAGGGGTGGGGTCATGATCCAGGGGGCGGTAGAAGGTGGTGTCAGAGAGTTGGCGCCTGGCCTCAGCAATGTAGAGGTCAGTGCGCCATACTACGACTGCCCCTCCCTTGTCCGTGGGTTTTATGGTGAGGTTGGGATTGGAGCGGAGGGCTGCACGTTCTGCGGTGGAGAGGTTGGAGTGTTTGAGAGGGGTAGAGGGGTTGAGGCGATTGATGTCTCGACAGCAGTTGGAGACGAAGAGGTTGAGGGAGGGTACGAGGCCTTGGGGGAGGGCTTGTGTTGGAGGCAGGAGAAGGGGTCAGTGGAGGGAGGGTTAGATTCGCGGTTGGAGAAGTAAGCGTGGAGGCGGAGGCGGCGGCGGCGGAAAAACTGCTCAACATCCAAGCGTGAGCGGTATTCGTTGATATGTGGGGGGAGGGGGACAAAGGTGAGCCCTTTACTGAGGACTGACCGTTCATCCTCAGTAAGGGGGAGGTCTGGGGGGATGGTGAAGACTCAGCAGGGCTCAGTGTTGCTGTCTCCTCTGGAGCTGCTGGCTGTGGAGGCAGTGGGCGGAGCGTTGTCGGCGTCGGCTGTGGGCAGAGCTTTGTCGGCTTTGGCTGTGGGCGGAGTTGCGTCGGCATCCATTTCTGGTGAAGGGTCTAGGCCCGAAACGTCAAGTTTTCCTGCTCCTATGATGCTGCTTGGCCTGCTGTGTTCATCCAGCCCCACGCCTTGTTATCTCCGATTCTCCAGCATCTGCAGTACCTTTTATCTCTTCTATCCAGGGACTCTACTTACATGGCTCGCTGCTGCAGAAAGGCCTCTATGGCCTTCTGCATCAATAAATTCTACAGATTAGCCACCTTCTGGCTGAAGAAATTCCTCCTCATCTTAGTTCAGAAGGTCATCTCTTCACCTGGAGGCTGTGCCTCTGGATCCTAGTCTCTCCTACTATTGAAAGCATCTTCTTCACATCTATTCTATAAGTTTCAATCAGATCACCTCTCAACCTAGATTCCATCGAGTACAGAGCCAGAGTCCTCAACTACTCCTGACATGACAAGCCCTCTATCTCTAGGATCATTCCTGTAAATCTCCTCTGGATACCCTCCAAAGTCAGCACATCTTTTCTTAGATACCAGGACCAAAACAATATTTCAAATGCTGTCTCATCAAAGACCCTATGCACCCTGCTAATGACCTCCTACAACCTCTTCCGTCAGGCAGAAGATATAGAAACCTGAATACACACAATCAGGTTCAGAAACAGCTTCTTTCCGGCTGTTGTCAGACTGTTGAATGGACTCTAGCCTCAAATAATGTAACCTGTATGCCTCTAAATTTTTTTTAAGAGGTATCTGTACATCCTTTGCTTGCTGTAATCTGCCTGTACCGCTTGTAAACAAAGCTTTTCACTGAATTTTGGTACACTGACAATAAAATTGATCAAACCTCCTCAGTTACTTGCTGAAAGGGGGCATGAATTAAACAAACTCAAATCTGAGCTGAGGTAATATGGAGCCCATTTTACGATTAGATCATATATCTGATATATCTTCAGATGTGAATATCACTGGCAAGATCATGGCTTATTGTTCATACACTACTATCCTACTGTGTTGACATAACAGCTTACATTCCCTGGCAGTGTTAATAAAGCAAATGAGAGTTTACCAAACAAAATTTGACACTGCGCCACAGAGAAATTTAGGACAGATGACCAGGGTGAAGGAAAGAGTGTGCATAGGGTGGGGTGGGGGAAGACTGCGCGCACAGTGGGGTAGAGAGAGGAGGGAACACAAACATTGGGAGAGAGAGGAGGAGGAAGAGCGCACATGGAGGCAGCATGCGCAGAGGGATGGCGGGAAGAGCATATGCAAGGGGAGGGGAGGAGGGTAGGATGCACACTGGAGGCCGGGGGGGGTGGGGAAAGAGGAAATAACGTGCATGAGCCAGTGAATGGAACAAGGTATAACCTCATGGAGAAATGTTGCAGAATATCCATGATTTCATTCAGGAATTGAGGGGGCTGAATGGCCACTTCCTTTTTTTAAAGAAAACAATACATTTAGATTTGTTATCATTCATAATTAAGCAGTTACTTTAGGCTGGAGACTGCAATTGCAGGGTGACATGTTTAGATAGGAATTTACAACAGGGAAAAAATAGAGACAAAGGTGTGATGGAAAAAGAATGTGAGATTGCACAGACAGAATATGCATTCAAATTAGTTAGGTTTTTAATTTGAGTGTTACCCATCCTTCACAGAGGGTGGTGTCTCTTGCTGAAAGGAGAGGTCAAAAATCTCAAGAACAGCAGGTGAGTACTTCTTCATGGATTTGGCAGGAGGGGGGAGCTAGAATATTAATCATAAATGACTGTTTGGCATCATGTCATTTGGATGAGGAAGGGTCACCGGACCCGAAACGTTTTCTCCTCCACAGATGCTGCCAGACTTGCTGAGCTTTTCCAGCAAATTTGTTTTTGTTCCTCATTTGGATGATGTTGAGTGGTACGGAGTACAGAGGAGGATGGGGCTACCCTGCAAATAGTTACATCACCTGACCCAGGAAGCAGGCAAACAAAATAGGATGGAGATCGAATTTCTGATCAGTATCCACAAGACTACAATGTCCCACACATTACATAGTGACCCCGTATGGGTATACCTATGGCAGATTAACAAATATGTCTTCCAGGAGGGATGCAGAACAATGAAGTGGGGTTGGGAGTGAATGGAGGTGTTAATTGTCCGTCAGGCCACTTTAAAAAGTTGGCCAAGCAGTTAGCCAATAGCACTGAGCCAGCCAACCTACCTACACTTCGTTGGCAAGTCATTGGACAGGGTTGGGGCAGTCCCGATCGCGAGGGTCCCTTGACTGTACAGCCCTCTGCTCCCTGAGTTTTCAGTGGTATTCCCGAAGCACTCTCCTCCTTGTCAATGGATTCGTTGGCTCCACTCCAGCCAGGGGCACCTCCTGGTGGCAAAATGGAAGCACTCTCAAGTAGTTCAACAAGCAAGGGGTGAAATAAACTTAACTTGCACTTATGAATGCCTTCGAAGTAGTTATGGGGAGAAAGGAGAGTGAGACTAATTGGTCTCTTTGGGTGCTGTCACATTTTAACTTGGTAACTTGTGGGCTGGAGTAATCGAGCCTCACTCTGGCTGTGGGAGGATTGGCCACGCACTGTCAGGACGGCAGAGGCTCAGCAGGGAAGATCTCAAATCCACCCTGGCGTGCTTAGCCTTTGAAGGAAGCACTCACCCACCTCAGAGAGTCTTCCCACTAAATGGCCTCGACTCCAGCATGGCAATGCCTGAGTGACACCTGCATCCCCAGATCAGTCCGGCTGCCTGACCGCTCCTCTGGGAGGGTTTAGACTGGAACATGCCATTTGCAAGACAAGAACAAATTTTGCAATGTTGAATTTAACTGAAAATTGGCCAACAACAATTTTGACTAGGTAGCTCAAGGTCAATATCCAATGGGAGCATAACCATACGGGTGGGTTTGTGTGATTTCTCAATCGGTTGCTAACCCGCTCTCTTACCTGACCACACTGATACATGGAGGAATACACATGCATGCAGACAGACAGAAAAACCCACTGGATAATCACCAAAAGGACTGCCCTGTCTAAATGGCCCTTTTCCTTTACTCAGGCATGTAGGACCCTATTGTGACTGTCAACTCATGATCTCCTTCCAAAAACTAGTGAAGTCATATTAGGACGTGGGCCTAACTGTGGCCACCTGCTTGCTCAATGACCGATTCCTCATCATCCCTGAGAATCAAACAGAATCAAATCAGAAGACACTGACTCAGCCTGTCCTCAGCAGAGGGCTGAGATAAGAAAGGGCTAAGTTGTTTGGCAATTTAGACCTGAATCCTACTGTAAATAGCAGCAAAAGAATTCCTCCTACAGAGGTAGTATGAACTGCAGATACTAGAGAATCTGAGATAACAAGGTGTAGAGCTGGATGAACACAGCAGGCCAAGCAGCATCATAGGAGCAGGAAAGCTGACATTTCGGGTCTAGACCCTTCTTCAGAAATTCCTCCTACATATCAGAATGAACACAAGAATGCCAAATGGCAAATGATCACAACAATTTGGGTGGCATGTGGCTCAGTAGCTAGCACCACTGCCTCTCAGCACCAGGGACCCGGGTTCAACTACACTCTCAGGCAATTGTGTGGAGTTTGCACTTTCTTCCCAGTGTCTGCGTGAGTTTCCAGTCCAAAGATGTGCAGGCTAGGTGGATTGGCCATGCTAAATTGCCCATAGTGTTCAGGGATGTGTAGATGAGGTGGGTTATAGGGGGATGGGTCTGGGCGGGATGCTGTGAGGGTCGGTGTGGACTTGTTGGGCCAAAGGGCCTGTTTCCACTCTGTAGGGATTCTATAATTTATGGAAGCTGAATTAGGCCATTGAGCCTTTTGGGTCTGCTTTGCCATTTGATAATGACTGACATGTTTCTCAACCTCATTCTCCTGCATTCTCGCCATAACCTTTGATCTTTTAACTAATCAAGAAATCAAAAGTACAATGATTTGGCCTCTATGGCCTCCTGCATCAATGAGTTCCACAGATTAGCCACCTTCTGGATGAAGAAATTCCTCCTCATCTTAATTCAAAACGTCATCTCTTCACCCTGAGGCTGTGCGTTTGGATCCTAGTCTCTCCTACTATTGGAATGTCTTCTTTACATCTATTCTTTTCAGTCCTCTCAGTATTCTATAAGTTTCAACCAGATCACCTCTCATTCTAGATTCCATTGAGTACACAGCCAGGGTCCTCAACTGCTCCTGATATGACAAGCCCTCTATCTCTGGAATCATTCCTATAAACCTCCTCTGGACACCCTCCAATGCCAGCACATCTTTCAAAGAACAAAGAACAAAGAAAACTTACAGCCCAGGAACAGGCCCTTCGGCCCTCCAAGCCTGTGCCGATCCAAATCCACTGTCTAAACCTATCGCCCAATTCCTAAGGATCTGTATCCCTCTGCTCCCCACCTACTCATGCATCTGTCCAGACGCACATTAAATGAATCTACCGTGCCTGCCTCTAGTACCTCTGCTGGCAACGCGTTTCCTTAGATACTCGGACCAAAACTGCTCACAATATTCCAAATGCTGTCTGACCAAAGCCTTGTACTGCTGGGGTTACATATCTGCTCTTGTATCCTAGCCTTATTTAAATGAATGCCAGCATTCCATTTGACTTCCTAACCACTAACTGAACCTGAATGTTAACCTTCAGAGAATCCTGAACGAGGTCTTCCAAGTCCCTTTGTGCTTCAAATATCCGAAGCTGTTCTCTGTTTAGAAAATAGTCCTCACCGCTATTCTCCCAATCACAACGTATAACCTCAGGTTTTGCCACATTGCATTCCATCTGCCACTCCTTCGTTCTTCCACTTATCTTTGTGTCATCTGCAAACTTAGCAAAATGTCTTTAGTCCCTTTATAAAGATCGTTGATGTATAACGTGAATAGTTGTGGTCCCAACACCAATCCCTGCGGAACTTTACTAGTCATCAGCTGCAATCTGAGAAAGACTCCTTTATCCCCACTCTCTGGTTGACTGGCAGAAGGCAATCCTCTATCCAGGGAACTGTTTCATAAACAACACTAAGCCGTGCAATGGCTGATCAAATCAAACAGCACACTTTCATGTCTGTCCTATTTATCATGCTATCAACCACCAGCTCCCACATACTATAGCTGCAACACATTGAATGGAATAGAACTGGCTGGGTAGGCAATGAATTAATTGGGATATTAAATATATTAAAGGTGATTTTTTTTTAAACTGTAATCTTTGCTTTAAATCAGGAGACATTATTGAAGTTAATCAGCTCAAAAAAAAAGAAGTGGATGAAATACCCACCAAGCTCATCTTCCTGTTATGTCACATATTAGTTCTCATCAGAAAAAACAAGTTGAAGGGCCGCTCTTACTGCTCTCCTCACAGATATGCTCTTCGCTTTATGAAGCAGTTGATTCTGCTCTATTTCCTCTTTATGAAGCTACTGTCTCTCCTCTCATCCCCTTAAGAAGCTACTTTCTCCACATGCTCGTCCTGTTTTAGAAGTGCAGCTTCCTCTTTTCTCTTACTCAGTCTGTTCCACAGTGATGCTGACTTGCTGCACACACCTCCCAGTCTGTCAGAGTCCAGACTGTACTCAACTAGCCCAGGCTGGCAAATCCCAAATCAAAATTCTGCAATTTGCTGAACAATCCCATGCATGCTTGTGGCAACAACAGCCAATTTAAGAGAAACTGCTGAGCTCTCACCGTCACACATTTACACTCGCTAGGGGTGATGTACATTCAGATGCCAAGCCCCGTTCTCTACAAATAAAAGAACACATTTGAGCCACATGCCTCTTTGGGATTAACCATTTATTTTGGGGACATGTATTTCCTTTTGTTTTTCCATGGTAACGCTTCAACCAATAAATCAAGTTAGAGTCATAGAGATATACAGCACAGAAACAGACTCTTCGGTCCCACTTGTCCATGCCGACCAGATATCCTAAATAAATCTAGTCCCATTTCCCAGCATTTAGCCCTTCTCCTTGTAAGGCCATTCCTATTCATAAACCTATCCAGATGCCTTTCGAATGTTGTAATCATACTAGACTCCACTACTTCCTCTGGCAGCTCGTTCTATACACATACCACTCTCTGCGGAAAAACGTTGCCCTTAGGTCCCTTTTCTGTCTTTCCCTTCTCACTTCAAACCTATGCCTCTAGTTTTGGGCTCCCCCATCCCAGGGTAAACACCTCACTTATTTACCCTATCCATGCCCTTCATGACTTTATAAACCTCTAAAGGTCACCCCCTCAGCTTCCGACACTCCAGAGATAATAGCCCCAGGCTATTCAGCCTCTCCCTGTAGCTCAAACCCTCCAACTCTGGCACAACATCCTCGTAAATATTTCTGAAGCCTTTCTAGTTTCACAGCATTCTTCCAAAAGGAGGGAGACCAGAATTGCATGCATTACTAGAAAAATGGCCAAACCAATGTCCTGTACAGCTGCAACATGACCTCCCAATTCCTATATTCAATGCACTGGCTAATAAAGACAAGCACACCAAATGTCTTCTTCACTATCCTATCTACCTACAACTCTACCTTCAAGGAATTATGAACTTGCACTGCAGGGTCTCTTTGTTCAGCAACACTCCCCAGGACCTTACCATTAAGTGTATGTCCCGCCATGATTTGCCTTTCCAAAATGCAGCACCTCAACATTTATCTAAATTAAGCTCCATCTGCCATTCCTCAGTCCATTGACCCATCTGATCAAGAATCCATTGTACTTGGAGGTAACCTTCTTTGCTGTCCACTACACATCTAATTTTAGTGTCATCTGCAAACTTACTAACCATACCTCCTAAGTTGCCAACCAAAGAACCCTCTTTTCTGCAGTTGTATAAATAGATCTGAAGAAGTATTACTGTACTCTAAATGTTAGCTCTGCTTTCTCTTCACAGATGCTACCAGACCTGCCAAGTTTCTCCAGCAATTTCCGTTGTTTCAGATTTGCAGCTTTTGCAGTTCTTTTATTTTATTTTAGTATGAACTGTTGTGATTGTTTGAAGTTTGGCATCCTTCTATTTGCCCTGATAAGTGCAAGATGGAAAATTGTGGCAACATGTCTCTCTCTTCAGCATTGTAAAGGAATGGTATTCCAGAATGTCCCAAATCATTGGAACCATAGTTGCTGACACAGGAATTGTGTTAGGGGAAGAATTCAGGCTGAAAATTGTCCACTGTACATTGCCTTAATGCATTCTACACTTGCTTTAAACAGAAGGGCAGTGAAACTATATCACCTGTGCCTTAAGCTTTGGATGCACCTGTACCATCAGTCGCCGGTGCAGATGTAAGTTCGGCCTTCTTAAGGGTGAACTATGGAAAGTGATCAGCCCAGATGGAGGCCCGGGTTGTGTACTCAGATCCTGTGTGGACCAGCAGGCGGGAGTATTCACAGATATCTTCAACCTCTCCTTACTATGACCCGAAGTCCCCACCTGCTTCAAGAAGACCACCATCATCCCACTGCCGAAGAAAAATCACACAGCATGCCTCAATGACTATTGCCCGGTGGCTCTAACATCCATAATTATGAAGTGCTTTGAGACACTGCTCTTGGCTCACAAACAACTCCAGCCTCCCAGATTGCCTTGATCCCTTGCAATTTGCCAATGGCAAAACAGGTCCATGACAGAGCCCATCTCCCTGGCCCTACATCCACCCCTGGAATACCTGGACAAGAATGCTTACATCAGGTTTGTACTTATTTACTATGGCTGTGACTTTGACACCATGATTCCAAACAAACATATCTCCAAATTCTGGGAGCCAGCTCTCCGCTCCCCACCTCTGTCATTAGGTTCTTGATTTTGAGAACCAACGGACCACAGTCAGTAAGGATAGGTGAGAACACCTCCTCCATGATAATCCTCAACACTGGTGCCCCTTACTATGCTCCTTATACACACACGACCGTGTGGCCAAGTTCCACATCCAACTCCGTTTACAAGTTTGCTGACAACACCGTTGTTGTGGGTCCGATCTCAAACAACGAGACGGAGTACAGGCAGGAGATAAAGTACTTAACAGCATATTGTAAAGAGAACAATCTCTCCATCAACATCAATAAAACTAAGGAGCTGGTCATTGACTTCAGAAAGCAGAGTGAAGGGCACGCCCCTGCCTGCATCACCGGTGCTGAGGTGGAGGTGGTTGAGACCGTCAAGTTCCTGCAGGTGATAATCACCTACAATCTGTCCTGGTCAACCCACATTGATGCTACAGCCAAGAAAACACAGCAATGCCTCTAGTTTCTTAGGAGGCTAAGGAAATTTGGCATGTCCATAAAGACAAATTTTTTTTTTATAGATGCATTACAGAAAGTATCCTATCTGGGTACATCACAATGTGGTATGACAACTGCTCTTCCTAAGACCAAAATAAACTACAGAGAATTGTGAACACAGCCCAGTCTATTGTGAAAACCAGCCTCCTACCCACTGACTTCACCTAGACTTCCGCTTGCATCAGGAAAGCAACCGACATAAAAGATCCCTCCCACCCTCTTCTGTCTGGCAGAAGGTTTCTATTCACATACAAACAGATTCAAGAACAGCTTCTTCCCTGCTGTTATCAGACTTTTGAACGGACCTCTCAAAATGTTAATGTTGATCCCCCTCTGCACCCTCCCAACAGCTGTAACATTATATCCTGCACTCTATTACCTTGGTGCACTTGCATAATATGATCTGCCTGTAAAGCACGTAAGACAACACTTTTCACTGTACCCTTAGTACATATGACATTAACATATCAAATCATATCAATCCAATCAAGCTTAGGATCATGTCACTTAATCCCCACGTCTAACTGCACCCCACCTCCCTCAACATTGTTCGAAACACTCAAACCTTTCCCAAGTCACTTTACCTTCTGGGTCCTGTGCTTTCCTGCTGCAAGGCAGATTTCGTTGCCAACTGTGCCCAGAGCTAGCCTCCCCAGGGGGGCTTCGGGCCTCTGAGTTGGTGACTGAACGGGGGCAGCAGATGCTGGTGAAGGCTGGGGCTCTGTCCTGTCCTTGGGTCTTCACCGTCGCATGGTAGACAGCGGGGCAGACCTTCTGGGCTGAGCTAGGCTTGAGACTGTCATAGGCCGGAGGGCGTTTGCAAGCCAGCGGGAGGTAAGGCCACACCAGGGAGCCTGGGCCAGGCAGGCCAGGGTGCTCCAGTAGCCCATGCGCCACAGGCATCTTATAGAGGCTGGACAGAGGCCGGGAGGGGGTGCTGGCTTTACTGATGGAGCAAAATACACTTTGTAGACTTGAGAGTTCCTTGTCCATCTTCTGGTCACCAGAGGCCTGGGTGAGCAGCGAGTGGGTCGTGACTTTCACGGAGGAGCACATGACACTGAGTGAGGGGGGCTTGTCCCTCTCAGCCTTCTGATAAAGATGGGCCTGAGGGCCTGCTGATGCTGACTGGGCCAAAGCCTTCATGGTGTGGGAGGTCGGCAGCTCCTTATCTGCCCTGTGCTGACCAGATGCTTGTGGGGGAAGGGGTGTTGAGTGGCTTCTCGCCCTCCCTGAAGGCACCATGGCACCCTGTTGCGGCCCGTCCTCCTTCTGCACTCTGAAAGTCGGCTGCCCAGCAGACTGGGCACCTCCTGGGGTGGGGGCTGAGTCACCATGCTGCAGGACAGGGAGCTTGGAGCCAGGCTGGCTGGCGACAGCAAGGGGAAGGGGAGCCTTGCAGGCCTTCTGGGAAACGGACTGAGGGAAGGCCAAGAGAGGTGGACGGTGCAGGAGAAGGTTTGGAAAAGGGGGAGGAATGTCGTGGGGTGAGCCTCTGGAGTCAGCCTGGTAAGGGTCCTTGGGAACCCCTTGGCTCAAAGCCCTGGTTGTATTGGGTTTCTGGAGGACAAACTTGCTCCATTTCGCTTCCCGTGTGGCCTCCTCAGGTAGTGGGTACTTCATTTCCTCGTAGATGGCCTCACCGTGGTCTGAATCTTCATCAACTGCACTCTGCTCTTTGAAAACATCTCCGACCATTTCAATGTAGACTGGTTCCTCCTCTCCCTCCTCCTCATCTTCCACCTCTTCCTCTGAGCCACGGGAAGGCTCAGCAGGTGTACTGTACCTGGGCACAGATGTCACAGGGTGAGAGACTGCCCTGCCAACAGAGGGTTCATCGAAGGACACGGAGAGCTGGGTGTTGGGGCTGCGCTTCGGCTTTAATGGTGGCATCCTCCGCCCGCTGTCCACTGCCTCGAGGCTCGGTCTCTGTATCACTAGAAGGAGAAGAGAAAGACAGGTAACTTCTGCTTTCTGGACAGAAACCATGGGTGCCATGTTGAAGAGACCCAAAGGAAGCGCTCACCAATCTTTAGCACCTCTCTCCACCCTTTACCCTCACAAGCATCTTTCAGCCAAAGTTACTCATCCGGAAGTGTTACTAGGAAACACTGCAAGGTCCTACAAACTTCAATGGCCAGTCACCTTGGTTTTTAATATGGTGTCAGGTGAGGAATGAACATTATCCACAGAGCACTGGCGTGAATTCGACCCTCATACTCTTCTTACAATAGTGGCTATGGGATCTGAAGTTATCAACTGTCCTACTTCTGATTATGAGTGTGTTTACTATTGCTGCTCACTGTATTGGATTGGTTAAGCCTGTTGTGGACTTGGAGAACAGTAAGCAATGCTGTAGAAAGGGCTGGAAGCTAGAAGCATGGAGAAGGCATTCAAAAACAGTGAATAAAGTTCTGACACACATGGCGTGGTACGTGGTCCAGTATTTCTCACCTTTCTCACCCTTTGATCCAAGTCCTTCGTCTCCACTGCTGCTCCTGCCCTCAGGGCACAGGCTGAGTTTGGTGCTGGGATGGCGCCTGGGCTTGCTTGGAGGTTTCCTGGTGCAGGAGTGTTCACCGTTCTCCACACTACCCACTGAGTGAAGTGACAGCGAGCGGGTGGTCATTCCGCTGGCACATGGGTGTGGCCCATGCTCCTGGGAGGCTGGCATGGTCATGAAACCCATTCGGAAGTGCTTGCGGAAGGAAGCGAGATCCCGCACCCTTCCCAGTCCCCCATCCTTGCAGACACTTGGTTGGGAAAAGGAGAAAAAGTAGGGGGGGGGGAGGAGGGTGGAAGAAGAGTGAGGGAAGGTGAGACAGAGAGGAGGGGTGGAAAGGGGCAAAGGAAAGAGAGACACAGACAGGGGCAGGGAAGGAAAGTATTAAGGAATGAGGGAAATGGATAGAAAGGGAAAATATGGAAAGTGTGAGGCAAGAGTGATAGAGGGAAGGAGACAGAGAAGAAAGAAAGACAGAAAAGACAGCAAGACAAGAGAGAGCAGGAAGGAGGTTAGGAGCAAGAAAATAGGGAGCGAAATAGAAGGAAAGAAAGGGAAGGAAGGAGAGGAGAATCAGGGAGGGAAAAAGAGGGAGAGGGGAAAGACATTGAAAGAATCATAAGTAGGTTAAACAAAGGAAAGCGAAGCTTTTTCCTGAACTGATTACAGGACAGGAATTATTGAAGATTATCGAGCACAGGGGCGAAGGTACTTGGTAAGATGGGGGCTACTGTTCTGAATGAGTTGAAGTTTGCAAAGCAATAAAGCTAGGAGCATGTTGGATTAAAGTACAACCAGATTGCACAAATAGCAACATGCTTACAACTAGATACTCTGCTTTTTTTAAAAAGTGCAGTTTGTTGAGAACTGAATGAGTAGGCTATCAAGGAGATTGTCTAAAGCAATTGTGGGACTCATGTTCAACTAAGAGACCTGATTGGACACAGCATTAGGTTCTGAAAAATGGTGCCTCTGACAGTGCAGTGGCCCCTCAGTGCTGACTCTGGAGTGTTAGCCTAAATAGGCCTCAAATCCAGGACCCAGAAGTGTGATACCTGTTGATTAATGATATGCCAGATTTGCATGCACAATGTCATACTCTGGAGAGAGACAGCAAGGGGACTGACAGTCACCAGTCGTGTATAGATATTTCTCAGTAAGAGGGAGCACTGAGACACACCAAGCACTGTACAGACATCTCCCAGAGAAAGAGAGGGCTGAGGGATACCAGTCAGTGCAAAAATCTCTCTCTGTGTCAGAGGGGACTGAGAGACACCAGGCGATTACAATGAAGGTTTCCGGATGCTGTTACTACAAAGGAACTTTCCGTAGAAAGGCTGTATATTATTGGAATTGGGATTTGGATGCTGGGTCTAACAGGGATGTACTGAGATAATCAGTGAGCAGGAACCCTAATGTATAAAGCAACTGTTACCTAATCACAGTGTGTCAGTGACTGTTTTAAAGGACAAAGAGGATGTCAAACCTCTGCAGGGATAGACTGACCGAAGAAAGTTTCAGGGAGCAGGCAGACACAAGGAGGGAAGGTAGATTATGGAAGTGCATGGAAAAAGATTATGGAAAAATGTGTCTGGTTATACTCAGTTGGCTGGATTGTGATGCAGTGGGACACCAACAGTGTGGGTTCAATTCTCACACAAAGGGCTCTCCTTCTGAACCAACCCCCCTGCCTGAGGCGTGGTGACGAGATTAAACAACCACCAGTCACCTTTTTTTAATGACAGCGTACTATGGTGACTTTACCTTTCATTCCAGGGAAGATGTATTGTTACGGTGTCAAAAGCTAAGAGCTTCCCAGCATTTCTTGAAATAACTGTAAATTTGACCAAGTGATTTGGGTAATCGTAAAAGACTCCAACTCCTCAATTAAAAAGATGAATATTTCAGTCAATGATTTTTAGCTCAATCTGACCCCCAGGACATTCCAACTCTCCAGTTTCCTCGGCTCTGCTTCTCAGCTTGAATTGAAGAGGGAAGGAGAGGTGCTAGGGACAGTAAACCCCCATCCTAAATTCCCCTATCCCCAAACCCAACACACTCATCCCTCTCCATTCAAATCTTTACACTTCTTTTTCTGTTTGCTCTTTCTCTTACATACGCTCCAACTCATCTCCCCTCTATGTTTCGGTCTTTCTCTCTCTCTGCATCTCTTCCCATCAAGCAAGGAGGAAACAATCTTTCCACGTCCAATCTTTTCACCTCGTCCATCTGTCTCTTGCTCTCTCTGAGCATCTTTCTTTTTAATCACAATTTCTCTGCCCTTTAATCAATGTGTCGCTCTCTTCTATTTGGTCTCTCTCCTGGTCCACCTGCAACTTATGTCTCTCTTTGTCTGTCTGCCTCTCCATCCATCTCTTTTTCTCTCTCTCATGTAAACCTTTCCTTTCTCCTTCCGTCCAACTCTCTCCCTCTCATCTCCCTATCTCTCCCCATCTGTCTGTTCTCCTTTGCCTGTTCTTCCTCTCCACCTCTCCTCCTGCTTCAGTTAATCTCTACCTTCCTGTACTTCTTCCTCACTTTGTCATTCCCCCTGTGCAATGACCCACCTTCCTTTATCCTTACGACGCTTGGTGTACACAGTCTCCATCCAATATGGGGCACCAGGGTAACATCTCACCAAAATAATTTCCGAGGCCAAAAGTTTTGTATAAATGGAGGTGCTCTCCATTTTGGCAAAAATAACAGCAGATGCACAAGTGTAGATGTCACAACTTCGAACTCAACCACCATCATTTTCACACAGAGGTGGGTGAGTGGTTGGTGTATGGTACAGGGAATGCTCTAAGTTGCACATCTACAATTCAGCTCAGATTCAATCCTACCCCAAGTTACTGCGAGAGGCAAGGGAAGAAATAGCTAGAGAGTATGAGCAGATATCTTCACATCCTCTTTGACCACAGGCGAAGTTCCAGAGGACTGGAGATTAGCCAATGTTGTTCCCTTGTTTAAGGAAGGAAGCAGAGATAATCAAGGAAATTACAGGCCAGTGAGCCTGACGTCTGTGGGGGGGGGAAGCTCTTGGAGAAGACACTGAGATAAGATATATGCACATTCGGAAGAAAATGGACTAGTTAGTGACAGGCAGCATGGTTTTGTACAGAGAACGTTATGTCTCACCAATCTGATTAAATTTTTTGAAGAGGTGACAAAAATAATTGATGAGGGAACAGTTGTGGATGTAGTTTATATGGATAGGTCTGATTAGCGAGTTTGCAGATGACATGAAGATTGGTGGACTTGCTGATAGTGCCAATAATTGTGAAAGGATACAACAGGATTACAGATAGCTTGGCGACTTGGGCACAGAAATGGCAGGTGGAATTTAATCCAGACAAATGTGAGGTGATGCATTTTGAAGGATTAAATTTAGGTGTGAATTATATTGTAAATGGCAGAACCCTTAGGAACATTACCATTCAGACAGATGTGGGCGTATAGGTCCACAGTTCCCTGAAAGTGGCAACACACATTGCCAAGGTGATTGAGATGGGATATGGCATGCTGCCTTCATCAGCTGGGCCATGGAGTACAAAAGATGGCAAACCGTGTTACAACTATACAAAACCCTTGTTCGGCTGCATTTGGAGTATTGTGTGCAGTTTTGGTCGCCACAATATCAGAAGCTTTGGAGAGAGTAGAGAAGGTTCACCAGGATGTTGCCTGGTCTCCAGGGCAGTAGCTATGAAGAAAGGTTAAAAAGACTAGGATCGTTTTCACTGGAAAGACAGTGGCTGAGAGGAGACCTGATAGAAGTCTACAAAATTATGAGAGGCGTAGAAAGGGTAGATAGTCAGAGGCTTTTTCCCAGGGTTGAAGTTTCTATTATGAAGGGGCACTAGTTCAAGGTGAGAGTGGGAAAATTTTAGGAAGATAGTTTTAGGGAGATGTGCGAGGGAAGGTTTTCCATGCAGACAGTGGTAGGAATGCACTGCCAGAAGAGGTGGTGGAAGCCAGCACGTTGGCTACAGTTAAGAGGCATCTGGATGGTTACATGAGCAGGGACAGAACAGAGGGATACGGACCGAATAAGGGCAGTAGGTTTTTTTTTTTAGATTAGTTACGGCATGATGATTGGCAGAACCTTGGAGGGCTAAAGGGCCTGTTCTGGTGATGTACTTCTCTTTTGTTCTTTTTGTGGAAGGATGCATTGCACATGTCAAAGTACAGTGGCCTAAGGCTAATCTCATTGTTCTAGTGGAATGTTCAAAACATGATTTCTGCATTTTTGACTGGTAGGAGGGGGTCTAAAGCTGGAATTCTTTGGAGACGTGAAGTGAATCGTGAAAAAACAGACATGAGTGTGCTCAAAATGCATATAAACCTATTGGAACTGTCAAGGCATCTATCAAGGCAGCTGTTAACAGAATTGCTAGGAAACTGTTAAACTCAAGGTATTTAAATCTTCTGCTATTTAGAAATTTGTGAATATTGTCTGTAGTGTTTAAAAAATAGCTCAGTGTTTTCTATTTCATTCTGTCTGCTAACATAAGCCTCATGGCTACCACTGCTTGATCAGTGCTGCATGACTGATTTTACAACTTTTCATTATCACAGCGTGGTACCCATCAGTTTATCTTTCATTGGCAACTCCAGTTGGTTATAAACTCTGAAGTGGAATTATGATTAGAAGTCTTCTTTCTTTGAGGTGTTGAACCATAGAATCCCTATGGTATGGAAGCAGGCCATTTGGCTCAACAGGTCTACACCATCCCTCCAAAGAGCATCCCACCCAGACCCATTCCCCTAACCCTGCATTTCCCATGTCTAACACACCTAACCTGAACATTCCTGGGCACTATGAGCAATTTAGCATGGCCAATCCACCTAGTCTGCACATCTTTGGACTGTGGGAGGAAACCCATGCAGACGTGAGGACAACAGAACAAGGAAAATTACAGCACAGGAACAGCCCTTCAGCCCTTCAAGCCTGCGCCGATCCAGATCCTCTATCTAAACTGTTGCCTATTTTCCAAGGATCTGTATCCCTCTGCTCCCTGCCCATTCACGTATCTGTCTAGATACATCTTAAATGACGCTATCGTGCCCGCGTCTACCACCTCCGCTGGCAACGTGTTCCATGCATCCGCCACCCTCTGCGTAAAGAACTTTCCACACATATCTCCCTTAAACTTCTATCCTCTCACCTTGAGATCGTGACCCCTAGTAATTGAGTCCCCCACTCTGGGAAAAAGCTTTTGCTATTCACCCTGTCTGTACCTCTCATGATTTTCTGGCCTCAATCAGGTCCCCCCTCAACCTCTGTCTTTCTAATGTAAATAATCCTAATCTACTCAACCTCTCTTATAGCTAGCGCCCTCCATACCAGGCAACATCCTGGTGAACCTCCTCTGTACCTCGCCAAGGCATCCATACCCTTTTGGTAATGTGGTGACCAGAACTGTACGCATTATTCCAAATGTGGTTGAACCAAAGTCCTACACAAACTGGAACATGACCTGCCAACTCTTGTACTCAATACCCCGTCCAATGAATGAAAGCATGCCGTATGCCTTCTTGGCCACTCTATCCACCTGCTTTGCTATCTTCAGGGTACAATGGACCTGAACACCCAGATCTCTCTGTGCATCAAATTTCCCCAGGGGTTTTCCGTTTACCGTATAGTTCGCTCTTGAATTGGACCTTCCAAAATGCATCACCTTGCATTTGCCTGGATTGAACTCCAGCTGCCATTTCTCCACCCAACTCTCCAATCCATCTATATTCTGTTGTATTCTCTGACAGTCCCCTTCACTATCTGCTGCTACTCCAATCTTCGTGTCATCTGCAAACTTGCTAATCAGACCATCTATACCTTCCTCCAGATCATTTATGTATATCACAAACAACAGCGGTCCCAACATAGATCCCTGTGGAACACCACTGCTCACAACTCTACATTTTGAGAAACTCCCTTCCACTATAAATCTGTCTCCAGTTGCCCAGCCAGTTCTCTATCCATCTAGCTAGTACACCTACTCACATGTGATTTCACTTTCTCCATCAGCCTACTATGGGAAACCTTATCAAATGCCTTACTGAAGTCCATATATATGACATCTACAGCCTTTCCCCCATCAATCAATTTTGTCATGTCCTCAAAGAATTCTATCAAGTTGGTAAGACATGGCCTTCCCTGCACAAAACCATGCTGTCTATCACTAATAAGCCCATTTTCTTCCAAATGTAAATAGATCTTATCCCTCAGTATCTTCTCCAGCAGCTTCCCCACCACTGACTCATCGGTCTATAATTTCCTGGATTATCATTGCTACCCTTCTTAAACAAGGGGACATCATTAGCAATTCTCCAGTCCTCCGGCACCTCACCCATGCTCAAGGATGCTGCAAAGATATCTGTTAAGGCCCCAGCTATTTCCTCTCTCGCTTCCCTCAGTAACCTGGGATAGATCCCATCCGGATCTGGGGACTTGTCCACCCTAATGTCTTTTAGAATATGCAACACTTCCCCCCTCCTTATGCTGATTTGACCTAGAGTAATCAAACATCTGTCCCTAACCTCAATATCCGTCATGTACAAATGCCACACAGACAGTCGCCTGAATCGAACCCAGGTCCCTGGCACTGTGAAGCAGCAGAGCTAACTTCTGAGCCACCTTGCTGCCCCTCAAAGAGGATGATCAACGAGAGTAGAGCAGTGGATGTTGTTTATGCAGATTTTAGTAAGGCTTTCAACGAGGTCCCTCATGGTAGGCTCACCTGGAAGATTAAGATGCGTGGGATCCACGGCTACTTGGCTATTTGGATTCAGAATTAGTTTGTCCACTGAATACTGAGAGTAGTGGTGAAAGTGAGTTTTTCAGGAGTGACTAGAGGTGTTCTGCTGGGATCCACTCTGGGACCTCTGTTGTTGGTGATTTACTTACTTGGATGAAAACATAGATGGGTGGGTTAGTAAGTTTGCTGAAAAAACAAAGATCAGGGGAGTTGTAGATAGCGTAGAAGGTTATCAAACCATATAGCGGGATGTAGATCAGTTGCAGACATGGGAGGCAAAATGGCAGGAGGTTAATCCAGGCAAGTTTGCACTTTAGGGGATCAAATGTTAAGGTAAAGTATACAGTTGATGGTAGGATCCCGAACACCACTGATGTCCAGAGGGATCTTGGGGTTCCAGTCCACAGTTCCCTGTAAGTAGATAAGGTGGTAAAGGTGGTGTATGGCAAGCTTGCCTTTATTGGTCAGGGCACTGAATACAAGAAGAAGAGATGTTGCAGCTTTATAAAATTTTGGTTAGGCTGCACTCAAGTACTGCGTTCAACTCTGGTTGTCACATTACAGGAAGGATGTGGAGGTTTTGAAGAAGGTGCAGAACAGCTTTACCAGGATGCTGCCTGGATTGGAGGATACAAGTTATAAGAAAGGCTGGGAAAATTAGGGTTGTTTTCTCTGGAGCAGTGTAGGCTGAGGGGAGACATGACAGAAGTTTATAAAATTATGAGAGGCATAGATAGGATTGATGGTCAGAATCTTTTTCTCCTAGAGTTGAACTGTCTAATACTAGAAGGCACACATTTGAGGTAAGAAGGAAGAAGTTCAAAGGAGAAGTGAGGGGTGAGCATTTTTACACAGGAGTAGTGGTGGAGGCAGATACGATAGGGGTGCTTAAGGGGGTTTTAGAGAGGCACATGAATAAGCAAGGAATTGAGAGATATGGACCATGGGCAGGCAGAAGGGACTAATTTAATTTGGCGACATGTTTGGCGCAACACTGTGGGCTGAAGGGTGTGTGCCCATACAGAACTGTTTTAAGTTCTTGTTTTCCAGGAGTTTTTTCTTAAAATCAAAGGTGGTCTTTACTTTGAATTGCCAAGTTCATCAATAGACTTTGAATTAAGTTCTTAATCTCAGTACATTCCTACTGTCTGCCTATGATGGGTAATGGGTTGACATAGTGGGCAGAATGGAAAATTGTGGTGACAGGGGGGTTTGGCACCCTGGGTAAAACTCCACTGTCAGTATAACACAGTCCGTGTCTTCCCATACGTTAGCCCTCAGATCATACAACACTGATGTTGGGTATTAATGATTTGGATGAGGGAACAAAATGGAACATCTCCAAGTTTGTAGATGATACCAAGTTGGGTGGGAGGGTTAACTTTGACGAGGATGTAGAGATTCTTCATCATGACATCGACAGCTTGGGTGAGTGGGAAGATCAATGGCAGATGAAGTATAATTTGGATAAATGTGAGGTTACTCACTTCGGAAGCAAAAACAAGAAGGTAGATTACTACCTGAATGGCAGAGGGGAGTGTGCAGTGTTGGCCTTCATTGCATGAGGTTTCAAGTACAGGAGCGGGGATGTGTTGTTGCAGCTATACAGGGCCTTGGTGAGACCATGACTAGAATAGTGCGTGCAGTTTTGGTCTCCTTTCCTGAGGAAGGATGCTCTTGCTCTCGAGGAGGGCAGTGAATGTTTACCAGGCTGATTCTTGGGATGGCGGGTCTGATGTATGAGGAGAGATTGACTAGGTTGGGATTGTTTTCGCTGGAGTTTAGACGAATGAGGCAGGATCACATACAGACTTATAAAATTCTAACAAGACTGGACAGGGTAGATGCAGGAAGGATGTTCCTGATGGTGGATGTGTCCAGAATCATGGGTCACAGTACGAGGATTCGGGGTAGACGATTTAGGATGGAGATGAGGAGACTTTTCTTCACCCAAAGAGTGGTGACCCTGTAAAATTCATTACCACAGGAAGTAGTTGATGGCAAAACAGTGAACATATTCAAGAGGCGACTAGATATAGCACTTGAGGTGAATGGAATCAAAGCTTATGGGGAGAAAGCAAGATTAGGCTATTGAGTTGGATGATCAGCCATGATCATGAAGAATGGTGGAGCAGGCTCGAAGGGCTGAATGGCCTCCTCCTGCTCCTTTCTTCTATGTTTCTATATTTCTTGTTGATTCAGATGTCTTGAAGTTTTTAATAATACTAGCTAACTAGATTGCCATAAGATCTCACTTGCAGAGTCTGAATTCTGTGTTTAAGCCAGATAGAGTAAAGATACAGTAACTGCAAGCAGCCAACTATTACTACTGCCACTAAAGGGAAGCTGTGTGTCATTTTACTGGACCATCTCATGTTGTAATGGCATTTAACCATCTTAAAGGTAGACTGCTTATAGTTATAGTATGGAAACAGAACCTTTGGTCCAACACGTTTATGCCAAACAAGTTTCCAAACTAAACTAGTCCCACCTGCCTGCATTTGGCCCATTTCCTTCTAAACTTTTCCTATTCATATACCTGCCCAAATGTATTTTAAATGGTGTAACTGTGCCTGCATCTACCCTTTCCTCTGGTAGTTCATTTCACATACAAATCACAGTCTGTGTGAAAAAGTTGTCCCTCAGGACTCTTAAATAGAACAAAGCACCATACAGCACAGCAACAGGCCCTTTGACTCTCCTAGCCTGCGTTGCCTTCCATATTAAAACTGTCTTCACTTACAGAATCCGTATCCCTCTATTTCCTTCCTATTCATGCATTTGTCTAAGTGCTTCTTGAATGCTGCTATTGTGCCTGCTTCCACCACCACCTCTGGCCACAAGTTCCAGGCACTCAACACCCTTTGTGTAAAAAGCTGACCTCAGACATCTCAATTAAACTCTACCCCCTCCCTTCCACCCCCCCGCCCACCCCAACCCGCGCCTTGAACCTGTGTCTCCTAGTAATTGACCCCTCCCCGGGAAAAACCCTCATACTTTCCACTTTATCCATGCCAAACATAAACTTACAAACTTGTCTGAGGTCACCCCTCAACCTCTTGCGTTCCAGCGAAAATAAACCCGTTCTATACAATTTTTCTTCGTCGCTAAAATCCCCCATACCTGCCAAACCTTTTCTCTAACTGCTCCAAAGTATCCACATCCTTCTGGCAGTGTGGTGACCAGAACTGTACATAAGTGTGGCCTAACTAAAGTTCTATAAACCCGCAGTTTAACTTGTCTATCCATTTACTCAATGCCACTTCCAATGAAGGCAAGCATGTCACAGACCTTTTTACAAACTTATCTACCTGTGCTGCCACCTTCAGTGATCTGTGGACCCTCTGGATATCAATACGCCCAAGGGTTCTGCCATTCACTGTATAATTTCCACCCATACTTGCCCTTCCAAAATGCATCACCTTTGTCCAGACTAAACTCCATGTGCCATTTTTCTGCCTATGCCTCCAACTGACTTATGTTCTTCTGTAATGCACCGGCAATCCTCCTTTTTATCCACAACTCCTCCAATTTTTGTACTGCCTGCAAACTTAATTAGTCCAGCTACGTTTTCCTCCAAATCATTTATGTAGACCACAAACAGCAGATGT
>JAHRHZ010000189.1:504845-556926 GCA_024137785.1 Ginglymostoma cirratum | reverse complement strand
GGGACGGTGGGGGGGGGGAGGAAGGGACGCGGGAGTAAGAGATATGATGCGTGAAGTGGGAGTGCATGAAATACGGCGGGTGGTAAGAGATATCGGGAGGTGTTGTACGCGGAGTCCCCGAGCCGTGCGAAACGATCCCCCGCTCCGAACGAATGGTAGTCGCCGGGGAGATGAAGTAGCGGAGTCTGCGGTGTGCGGTTTTACCTGATGCCCGGGCCCTGGCTGCTGTCCGAGGCGGGCGGCTCCTCTCCCTGTCTCTCTCCGCCTGTCTCTTGAGATGGTGTGGGTAGCTGAAGCTTCCCGTCTCTCTCCTCCTCCCTCCTTCTTTCCTGGCAGTGTGGGGGAAGAGGCCTATTCGTGAGGCCTGTTATCCCGGGCCCGGTCCCCCTCAGCCCGGCAGGTGGGGAGAGGGGGGCGGGATGCTAACATCCCCCGTCAAACCATCGCCTCCTTCGGTCTGTCTGTCAGACACACGGTCACTCGATAAGAGTCCCGGGGGGTGAAGCTGACTCTGTGTCTCTATCCCGGTCCCGGCTCCTCACTGGGACTGTGGGGTGGGGGTGGGGGAGGGGGAGGGAGCGCGGGAAAGGGGCGGGCGGTCGTTAACGGCTCCTCCCGCTCTTCACTTTGTTTTTCTTTATTATCCTTCTCTTTTTCGGCTTTTTTCTCTCATCTTTCTGTTTTGTTTCAAATTATTCCTTTTTTAAATCCTTTTTTTTTATTTTCTTTTGTTCTTTTGTCTCTTGTTTACTGTTTTTTAACCTTGTTATGTTATCTCTTATTTTTTGTATTTTTTTGGTATTTCTGATATTTTCCTGATTGATTTTTCATTTTTGCATTTTCGTTTTCTTCATATTTTGTTTTTTTTCATGTCTCTTGTTAATTTGCTTATATTTTCTTTTACTGTGTCTCTTTTTTATATTTCCTTTTATTCTTTTCTGACATTTTAAATTTATTTTTACATATCCCTTTTCATTTTTCTCTTTTTGTTCTTTCAGTTCTTTTTAATAGTTTTTAGTAATTTTTTTTGCTTTTTCTTTCTTTCTTCGTTTTTCTTTTGTTTTGGAATCATTGTTTTTGTTTTTGCCTCATTTTCCGCCTCTTATTGTTTTCTCTCTTTTTTTCTCCTTGTCCGTTTTCCCTGGTCCATATCTCGTCTGAGGTTTGGTGAAGGAGACTATTGTTAGCTTTCCCTTTCTAGGAGGCTGCTTTGTTGTTTCCTCTTTAATTACAGCGTAAGAAATACATATAAGGGAATTCTTGGTTGAGGGAGAAGGCTGGGTGTTTAGGCACCAGTGGATAATCTCCACCCAGTATAAAAACAAAGTTGCTGGAAAAGCTCAGCAGGTCTGGCAGCATCTGTGGAGGAGAAAACAGAGTTAACGTTTCGGGTCTGGTGACCCTTCCTCAGAACTGACGGTGGCTGGGAAAATGTCAGTTTATAAATCTCCACCTGGTGCTGTTTTTCCTTCAGGATGTAGACTGTTGACACTCTGGCGCTAGCCTCCACATGCCCCTAGGCTCCCTTCCATGGCCTTCACTCATTTGGCCAGGTTGGAGACCTCTCTTAGCAATCATTCCTCCATCGCTGCCCTCTGCAGAGGAGATGGAGGGATCCTGCATACTCCACGTAGATGGAGGTAGGGTAGGGTGGGGTGCGTTGGGATTTAGGGGGTTGAGGCTGTGGGGTTGGACTGTGGAGGGAGGATCAGAGCTGAGCTGGGGTGGTGATGGCGACTGGGGTTCAGAGCTGGCAGATGATGGGCTGGGGAGAGGAGAATGGAGTGGGTTGGGGGTTGGGGAGGAAATGAAAGGGGGTATGGGCTGAGTAATGGGATGTTGAGGCTAGGGAGGGGACGGTGGACACTGAACACTGAAGGGGATGTGTCTGAGGGGGAGGAGGTTGGGAGGGAGTGGTTGGGCAGTGGGAAGGATTGTGTGCGTGAGGTCAGGGGTATTGCAGGTTTAGCCTAAGCAAGGCTGTGTATTCCTAGTCCCCTCTGCACAGTTTCAACAGGAGCCAGAGCTCAGAGAAAAGCATCCCTTGTCTTTTGTTAATGGGTTGTGGAGGAGGATGTGGGGAAGGGGTGCTGGGTTGGTTGTGTGTTGGGTGGTCAGAGGAGAAAGGAATCGCCATGGAAATTTAGAGGGGAATGCAGAGTCAGGAGGATAGAGATCAAAGCTGAATCCAGTCAACCATTCCCACTCGGATAATGAAAGACTGACAAAGAAAGAGTTCCATTGACGTGGAGGCAGAGGACGGCAAGGGGATATAAATGTTGCTGTGAAACACTGCCTACCCTGCCCCCACCTCCCCAGTGAATACTGAAAGCGTCAATCGGCAGGATTAAAAAGGAGATAGAGGCAGTGAGAGATTTGAGCAGGAGCGCTGCAAGCAGCTCCTGTGCTGATGCTGATGCTGATGCTGCATAAAAACAGACAAGGGCCTGACACTCCAAGAGGCAACACCAGGACTCCCGCCTCACCCCCGCCCCTATTCCTAAGGCCAGCTCTCGTTGTGTATAATTATCGTGATCCAGCCTAAGGGTGGGGTTGACCTTCAGCGATCTCGCCCCTCTTTGTGGCCATTTAACCTTCACATTGCTCAGAATGTGTGTGAGAGAATGAGTGTGTTTGTAATCCTGTGTGTGTAAGATTGTGTATACATTTATGTATTTCTGTTTGTGTCTGTCTGTTCATGTGAGTGTATGTGCCAATGTCTGTGTGTGTAATGTGCTTCTGTGCGTTTGTATATGTGTTTGTGTTTTTGCATGTGAGAGCATTTGTGTGTGTGAATGTGTTTGTGTTTGAGGGTGTGTGTATGTATCTGGTGTGTGTGTGTGCGCTGTATGTATCTCAGTATGTCAAAGTGTGTGTGCTTGTGTGTTTACATGTGTAATTCATTTAGCTCCTCTCAACCTGTTACAGAGGAAAAGGAGGAGACCATTCAGCATCTTTAAGTTTGTTACAGGAGGAGGCCATTGAGCCACTCGAGTCTATTACAGAGGAACAAGATTGGGTATGGTATATTGCCATGGATAGAGAACTGTTTGCCAAACAGGAAATAAAGTGTAGGAATAAATGAGTCTTTTGGTAGGCAGTGACTAATGGGGAACTGCAAGGTGCAGTCCTTGGACCCAAACTATTCACAATATATATTAATTAGATGAGGAAACTAAATGTAATAGCTCCATGTTCGCAGATGACACAGAGCTGGGTGGGAGGGTAAATTGTGAGGGGGATGTAGAGATGCTTCAGTGTGATTTGGACAAGTTGAGTGAGTGGGCAAATGCATGGCAGGTGAAGTATAATGCAGATAAATATGAGGTCATCCACTTTGATAGCAAAAACAGGAAGGCAGATTATTATCTGAATGCAGTAGATTGGGAAGGGGGGAGACCTGGGTGTTCTTGTACATTAGTCACTGAAAATAAACATGCAGGTGCATGAAGGCATTGAAGAAGCAAAAGGCATAGCAAGAAGTTTCAAATATAAGAGTGAGATATCCTTCTGCAGTTGTACAGATCCTTGGTGAAACCACACTTGGGAGTATTGTGTGCTGTTTTCATTTCCTGATATGAGGAAAGATGTTCTGGGAGTGGAGGGAGTGTAATGAAGGTTTAAGACTGATTCCTTAGAAGGCAGGACTGATTTATGAAGAGAAATGGATTGATTAGGTCTAAATTCCCTGCAGTTTAGAAGAAGGGAATAGAGGGATACGGATCAAATGCAAGCAGATGGGATTAGTTTAGAATGGCATCAAGGTTGGCACAGTCATGGTGGTCTGAGAGGTCTGTTCCTGTGATGTACTGTGCTGTTCTATATTTAATAAGGGGGACTTCTCATAGAAACTTATAGAATTCTAATGAGTGCACAGCGTAAACACAGGAAGGATATTCCTTATGACTGAGAAGGTCAGAAGCTAGGGGTCACCGTATAAAGATACACGGTAGGCCATTTAGGTATGAGATGAGGAGAGATTTCTTCACCCAGACAGTGGTGCGCCTATAGAATTATCTGCCACAGAAAGCAGTTGAGTCTAATTCTATGAAAACATTGAACATTTTCAAGAAGGAGTTAGATACAGTTCCTGGGGTACAAGGGATCAAAGGGTATGTGAAGAAAATGAGAACAAGGTACTGAGTTAGATGATCAGCCATGAATGGTGGAGCAGTCTCGAAGGGCCGAGTGACTTCCTGTTGCTACTTTCTACGTGACAGTGGAAGACCATTCAATTCTTTTTGGACCTGTTATGCGTGAACAAGGGGAGGCCAATCAGCCCCTCTTGAGCCTGTTCCATGGGTACAGGAAGTAGTCATTCAGCCCCAGGACCCTATAGCTAAGGAACAGGAAGGGACCACAATATGGTTTTGGGCATCTTTCACCTATCAATCAGATCTGGATTAACCTGTATCCAGACTCCTTCCACTGGCCGAAGCTCTGAATCCCTTAACCTCCTTCGTGAAGTGGAAATCAATCTAGCTGAAAACTAAAGAGATTCACTGGGCTTGCTTTGACTGCTTTCTCTGTGAGATAATTCTGTTTGTTGACCACCATTTGCATCAAGAAGCGATTCTTACTTCTAAGGTGGTGTTCCTTTGTCTTCCCACATTAGATACGCAGTAACTACTTCAGAGTGCATTTCTTTACGGATACAATGAGAAGTACAGGGAGCCCATGGATAAATCCTTGCAGCACTCCTCAGGTATGTGTACCAGATCATGAAGAGAAGCCATTGTAAGTGATTCTGTAGTTCTGATTAGATTGTAAAACTACGGGAACAGGTGAGATCAGCGAAAGTGTTGGAAGAGGATGGTATGGTCACCGTATTACAGACACGGAGCGGCACGGTAGCTGACTGGTTAGCACTGCTGCCTCACAGCACCAGGGACCTAGGTTTGATTCCATCCTTGGGTGACAGTCTGTGTAGAGTTTGCACATTCTCCCTGTGTCTGCGTGGGTTTCCTCCCACAGTCCAAAGATGTACAGGGTAGGTGGATTGGCTGTGCTAAATTACCCATAATGTCCACAGATGCTTAGGTTAGGTGGGTTCGACGTGAGAAATGTAAGGATAAGGAAATGGGTCTGGGTGGGATGCTCTTTGGAGGGGCGGTGTGGACTTGTTGGGCAGAATGGCCTGCATCCACACTGCAGGGACTCTATGACTCTGACAGCAGACAGTAAAGGTTCCCCTCCATTCACTTTAAAAGACAGCAACTAGTATTAAAATACTATGTTTGCTGAAACCAGTGCGTACCCATTATGCATAAGTTTCCATATGCACATCTAAATGGGTCTAGGGAATGCAACAGTAGAATAGAACCCCTACAGTGTGGAAACAGGCCCTTTGGCCCAACAAGTCCACACCAACCCTCAGAGCATCCAACCCAGACCCGTCCCCCTATAACCCACCTAATCTACACATCCCTGAACACTATGAGAAATTTAGCATGGCCAATCCACCTAGCCTGCACATCTTTGGACTGTGGGAGGAAACCAGAGCACCCGGAGGAAACGCATGCAGACACGGGGAGAATGTGCAAACTCCACACAGGCAATTGCCCGAGGCTGGAATCAAATCTGGGTCCCTGGGGATGTGAGGCAGCAGTGCTAACCATTGAGCCACTGTGCCACCCAACAGTGTACTCTTCCGTAAGTACTGACCCTTCAACAGTGTAGTGCTCCCTCAGTACCAAACCTATGACAATGTAGCATACCCTCAGCACTCTCCCTTTGATAGTGTAGTCCTCTCTCAGTACTGACCCTCTCGACTGTGCGGCACTCCTTCAGTACTAACCCTGTGACACCACAGTGCTCGCTCAGTACTGAGCCCTCTAGTGGCATGGTACTGAGTCAGTACTGATTCCCAACAGTGCAGGAGTCCTCAGTACCCACCCTCTCTGTCAGTGCAGCACTCCCTCAGTACTGGGTATAAAAGTGAACCTCATCATGGGTTGTCAGCATCTTTTTTTCATTCACCACGCAGAATGTGCTGTGTATGCATGTCCCTCACACATCTTCACAACACAGCCCATGTAACATGATCGGTCCTCACAAGCAGTTACAAGGTAGTAGTCTCCAAGACATGTTTTTATGAGTGAAGCATTGAGGCGCATTAATAATGTGGGCCTATTATGTTGTAGCTGGAAAAGGGGGTGATTTATATTCAGTATAAGCAAAGCCATGAATTGTGGAACTGACAAAATGGGATATATTTTTTGTTGGATCAATTCTTATGTCCTAGTATTCTTCATGCCTTTTCTTATACAGGAAGAAATCTTTGGTCCTGTACCCTGTATTTTTGACACACAGATGTTGAACCTGTCCCACATTCCCGTATCTGACTCTCAGACTTGCCTGCAGCTAGCTTGTATTTTTCAGAAGGATATAGGAGCTGGGCATTTGTGGGTTTTTAATGAATGTTCGGGTAAGATGGTTTTGACAGGAACATAGGTAAAAATAGCAGTCTTCCAAAAATGCGGGGGAGGGCTGACAGAGAGCTGTGCGTGTGTGAGAAAGTGAACAGATCTCCAGTGTGATTTTCAGTGTGACGTCTTAACACAGTTCAATTCTGAGCCTGCATATATGTTTGAGGGTGTGAAAACATACGTCTGTGTGTATATCTCGGTGTGTAACTATGACGGGGTGTGGGTATGCATTATGCATAAATATCTCTGTATATCTATGGATGTGTCTGTACATGTATCTGTGAATCAACATTAATGTTGTCCCTATCGAACACTCCCAGGACACATGCAGCACTGGATTATACATGGAACAAAGCTACATCCACTGTCACATCTGGTGCTCCAGGTCAAGTACAACATAAGGTGATATGCAGAGTGACACACAGATGTTTGCCCTTACCAATCAATCCCAGGTCAACTACAGTACAGGGGCAGATAGTGAGCAAATCTCCCAGTACTCTCAAACCGAAAGTAAATTGACTAAAATTCCAACTACTCTTTTACGTGAAAATAAGGCTTCCCCAATATTGCTTCCATCAGACAGGTACAGCAAGGATTAGATGCAGGGTGATATTTCCTGCACTGTTTTAAACTGAGAATGAAGCTCTCTATTGAGCCAAAATTGAAGCACTTTCTAATCTTTTAAACTGTCCCAATCGAACACTTCTAGGACACGGGCAGCAGAGATACAGAGTAAAGGCTTCTCTGCACTTTTTTCAATTCACAGTAAACTGAAAGTAAAGGTTTCTGGAAATTGTCCAATGAAGCAGTCCCAGGACAGGTACAAAATATGGTGATATGCTTAAGAGCATTACTTCCAGTTTAAAAGATGAGAAAGCTTTACTTTTGGATACTCATCTACTCATTTACCTTGAAAGTAGAAATGCCTTTAGTCTTTTAAACTGAAAGTAAAAGGTCCCTCAGCATTGTCCCTTGCAAACACTGCCAGGACAGTCACAGCATGGTGTTGGATATAGGGTAAAGCTCTCTACACAGTTCCCATCAAACAGACAGGGACAGCAAGGTGTTAGATACAGAATAAAGGTCCCCCTACACTTTAAATTGAAAGTAAATGTAAAGCTCCTCTATAATATCTCCAAACATTCCCAGGACATGGGCAGTACAGAGTTAGATTCAGAGTAGAGCTTCGACTGCTTTTTTAAGCTGAAATTTGAGCTCTCTTTACTCTTTTATTTTTAAAAAATTGAAAGTAAAGCCCTCTCAAAACTGTCTCCATCAAACAAGACCAGAACAAGTACAGCATAGGGCTAGATGCAGGGTAATATTTCCTCTCCTCTTTTAAGCTGAGTATAAAGCTCTCTCTACTCTTTTGATGGCCATAAGTAAAGCTCTTTCTAATCTTTTAAACTGAAACTAATGCTCTTTTTACACGGTCCCCATTAAATATATCCAGCACGTGGAAAGCAGGGAGTTTGATACAGAGTAACACTGTCTCCACTGTTTTAAGCTCAAAGTAAAATGAAAGTAATGCTCTTTCGACTTTTATAAACTGAAAGTAAAGTTCTCTTGACACTGTCCCTGTCAAATACTCTCAGGTCCACCATTAGGCTATAATCAAAACACACTTTGTTACAACACAGTTAAAATCCAAAAAAAAGTTGGCATAACTTTACTCAATTGAAACACTGAACAAGATAATGTGTTATTTAACCACTAATCATCAACAATTCCAAAACAGGCAGCATCCCATAAATACACCCTTTGGCAAAAATATAATTCAGCAAAACAGTTATGATTCTCGTGTGCTGTCTGTCTCCAGTCCAGAAGAAAGAAACAATCTGCCATTCTTGACTTTTAAGAGGAAGCCTCACTGTTGAAGACTTCACTCGAGCAGCTGAGAACTCAAGCTTTTAGCTCAGCAGCCAGCAGAAAGCTTTCATTAACTGAAAGCCTTCCTGGGTGTGTATGAACCCTGACCCTGCCCACTCATGATTCTAATTTTAAAAAGAAAACCCAGGGAGAACTCAAAAGCAGTTTATCAACTATCTGTCTGAAGGAGAATTTTCAGCACCACTGTGACAACACCTCCTGCAAGAGAAATAAGACAGAACACCTCTCGCTTCAATGTGCAGTACTGTCACACCTCTGTCCCCCCACCCTTAAAAATGAATGATCGATATGCAGAGATAGCTTCATTTTCAAAGCCTTTAATCTAACATTATTAGTACTCTACATTATATATGCATTGTATTAACTTTAAACCTGCAAACATTCAATGATTTAGTTCATTTCATCAGTCACCAAACTCCTCTGTCTTCCTTTATCACAAAAGGGGCGGCATGGTGGCTCAATGGCTAGTACTGCTGCCTCACAGTGCCAGGGACCTGGGTTCAAATCCACCCTTGGGTGACTGTCTGTGTGGAGTTTGCACATTCTCCCTGTTTGCGTGGGTTTCCTCTGGGTGCTCCGGTTTCCTCCCACAGTAAAAAGATGTGCAGGCTAGGTGGATTGGCCATGCTAAATTGCCTGTAATGTTCAGGGATGTGTAGCTTAGGTGGGTTACAGGGGGATGGGTCTGGTTGGGATGCTCCAAGGGTCGGTGTGAACTTGTTGGGCCGAAGGGCCTGTTTCCACACTGTAGGGATTCTGTGATTCTGTGAAAAGTCATGACAAAGCATTGGCAATTACATTCTCTCGATCTGCCATGTGTACAGTTTTCAAATTGAATGGCTGTAACAATAAACCCCATGTAAATAGTTTGGTATTTTTATTCTTCAAATTTTCCAAAAACGTTAAGGAGTTGTGATAGGGTTAGGATCGATATACACAATCATCTCAGATACATTACTGGCAACATAAAGTAAAATGATGGAAGGTGCAGCACTTGCATAGCAATAACCAGCCAAGTGACGCCTAGGTTCGGTTCCACCAGGGCCACTCAGCTCCTGACCTCATTACAGCCTTGTTTCAAACATGGACAAAAGAGCTGAATTCCAGACGTGAGGTGACATCAAGGTCACAGTTGACAGAGTATTGCATCAAGAAGTCCTAGCAAAATGGAATCTATGGTATCAGGGGGCAAACTGTCTGGTGGTTGGAGTCATACTTTGCACGTAGGAAGGTGGTCGTGGTTGTTGAAGGTCAGTCGTCTCAGCTCCAGGACATCTCTGCAAGAGCTCCCTGCAATGCGTTTCCCTCCATAATGTCAGAAGTGGGGATATTCGCCGCTGATCGCACAATGTTTGGTACCACTTGCAACTCCTCAGAAACTAAAACAGGCAGTGTTCAAATGCGGCAAGGTCTGGACAATATCCAGGCTTGGGCTGACAAGTGGCAAGTAACATTCGTGCCAGGCAATGACCATCGCCAATAAGAGACAATCTGACCACTTCCTCTTGACATTCAGTGCTGTTACCATCCCTGAATCCCCACTTATCAACATCCTGGGGGTTATCATTGACCAGAAACTGGACTCACCACAAACAGTGGCTACAGAGCAGGTCAGACGCTAGAAATAACGTGGTGAGTAACTCACCTCCTGAAGAAGGATCACCGGACCAGAAACGTTAACTCTGATTTTTTCTTCACAGATGCTGCCAGACCTGCTGAGCTTTTCCAGCAACTTTTGTTTTTGTCCCCAAAGCCTGTCCACTGTCTGCAAGGTACAAGTCATGAGTGTCACGGATTACTTCCCACTTGCTTGGATGACAGCAGCTCCAACACTCAAGAAGCTTGTTACCACATAGGACAAAGCAGCACACTTGATTAGCATTACATCCACAAGCATCTACATCATCGACACTCAGGAGCAACAATATGAACTATCTACAAGATGCACTGCAGAAATTCACCAAAGATCCTCGGACAGTACCCTCTAAACCCATGACCACTTCCATCTAAAAGGACAAGGGCAGCGGATACATGGGAACAGTATCAGCTTCAAGTTCCCCTCCAAGCCACTTGCCATTCTGACTTGGAAATATCTTGCCGTTCCTTCGCTGTCACCAGATTAAAATTCTGGAATTCTTTCCCTAATGGCATTACAGTTCAGTTCACAATATGTGGACTGCAGCAGTTCAAGAAGGCAGCTCACCACTACCTTTTCAGAGGCAACTAGGGATAGGCAATAAATGCTGGTCAGCCAGTAACACTCAAATCCCATAAATGAATTAAATAAAGTTGAAATGTTGCAATGCCAGCACCAAACCCAAGGTCTGTCTCTCAATGGTGGAATATTTGGTTTGGTGAACGTACAACTTTCTGGAAAAATATTCAGTAGGTGTCTCAATACTCTTGTCATTTTGCAAGAGTATAGCACTAACACCAACATCGCTTGCATCAATAGCCACTTTGAATGGCTTTGTGTAATGGGGTGTTGCTAACACCAGGGTGGTGGTCAACACAACTTTCGGGCTGTCAGATGCCTTCTGACACTCCTCAGTCCACTGAAATTTTCTGCGCTTCTTCAACAAGTCAGTCAATGGAGCAACCACTCTGCTAAAATCCATTATGAACCTCCAATTAAAAAAAAAACCACTTCATTCCAGGAGTCACAGTACTTCCTCTTTGTCGACGGTGTGACAAACTCCCCAATAACCTTTTTTCACATTCTGTGGGGCCATCTGTCCATGTCCAATGGTAAGGCCTAGGAACATGACTTGGGCTTTTGTGAACTCACTCTTGGCCAGGTTTTTCACTAAGCTTGCCTCTTGAAGTCAATCAAACAATTCTGCTATTTGTTCCAAAAGCTCCTTCCTTCTGTGACTAAAAATCACGAGGTTATCTATGTCAACACACAAATGGGTAATCCTGAAATTACTTATTGCTTAAATCTTTCAAATATAGCTGGTGCATTCTTCATACCAAATGACATGATTTTAAATTGCTGGAATTTCATTCGCTCTTTCAGATAAAGGTACCTACCAATATCCTTTGAGTAAGTCCAGTTTAGAAACATAAATTTGTCCCACCTTTTCAGTGCAGTCTTCCAGTCATTGACTAGGGTACGAATTGCATTTCTATAACTGCATTGACTTTTGGATGGTCGAAACAATCATTGGGTACCATCTGGCTTTAGTACCATCACTACTGGTGTTATCTATTTGTTGCAACTTACTTTGCTTATGTCATCACATAACATGCTTTCAATCTCTTTTTGAACTTGTGCTAGTTTTAGGGGATATCAGAGGAGGCAATGGCCTAGTGGTATCATCATTGGACTATTAATCCAGAGACTCTGTTAATGTTCAGTGGGTTTGTATACCACTACAGCAAATGGTGGAATTTAAATTCAGTAAATTAAGACTCTAAAGATGACCATGAATCCATTGTTGATTGTTGGGGGAAAAACCCAAATGGTTCACTAATGTCCTTTAGGGAAGGAAATCTGCTACCCTTACCTGGTCTGGCCTATGGGTGACTCCAGAACAACAGCAATGTGGTTGACTCGGGTGGCATGATGTCTCAGTGGTTAGCGCTGCTGCCTCACAGCACCAGGGACACGGGTTCAATTCCACCATTGGGTGACTGTCTGTGTTGAGTTTATACATTCTCCCCATGTCTGTGTGGACTTCCTCCCACAGTCCAAAGATGTGCAGGCTATGTGGATTAGCCATGGTAAATGCACGGTTACAGGAATAGGGTCGGGGTGTGGGTCTGAGTGGGACGCTCTTCAGAGGGTTGGTGTGGACTCGATTGGCCAAATAGCCTGTTTAAAAAATGACAGAGGGTAGTAGTAGAAGGATGCTTTTTGGAATGGAGGGTGTGACCAGTGATGTTTCACAGGGATCAGTGCTGGGACCTCTGCTGTTCATGATCCACATAAATAATTTGGAGGAAACATGGCTTGTATAAGTAGTAAGTTTGCTAACAATACAAAGATTGGTGGAGTTGCAGGTAATGAGAAGAATTATCATTTTAACCTGTCGTAAGCTATCTTTACAACCGTGAATGAAATCTCATTTTCCCTTAACACCTAAGGATTTCTATTTTCGTAAATTTCTACCCCTCACAGATTGAAATTGATGTCAGAAGCCAAACTTTAATTTATGAACTAACTCAATCATCTGCCATTACTGCTGCTAATCTTGCAGTCTTAACTCTCAGCTCTTCCACATGAGTTCTCGCCAGTTTCTCCAATTAAATGAAAAAGCCTTCTATATCCTTCTCAACAAGTGCTTGGACATATTTAAACAGAACCCCACCAGGCCTTTGGCTGTGATGGGTTTGTTCTTCATCACCATCCTCGTCACTGCTCCCAACCTTTTTCTTTACCTCTGCCATTTAAAGTTGACTATCACTTTTCAGTGCCAACATCTGAAGTTCAAAACGTCTTTTCTCCTTTTATTCTGCTTTTAATTGTAAGTCAAACTGTTTTAATTATTTTGCTCTTTGTTCTACAAAGATGTTTTGCCTTTATCTCTCTTTATTTTTCTTGTGTCTAATTCAAGTTCCTTCATTTTCAATTTAATTTTAGCCATTTCCAATGTTCCAATTGCATTTCTGGCAATTGTAAATGCTGATCTATTGTAATTACTACCCCTTTCCTCACAGACACAGGCAACCCCAACTTTGGCTTGCCTGCCAATTCCAAAAGCTCCACCTTCCTCACGTTCTGTAAACCACCCAAAGTGATGACTTCTACATCGAAGAAACTCTTAGCTTCTGCAGGAGCTGTTATTACACAAGACACTCCCTATATAAACCAACCGAACGCAACACCTGAAAAGAGAAAATGAACACTTACCAACACTGTGTTCGAGTCCAATAATCCTAAACCCAACCTGAGATAAGAGATTTTGATCCCAGATGAGGCCCCAATTTGTTATGGAACAGACCAGACATGCTCCCCCAACAAAATATTGCAAAGGGATAGCCCAGATGCTAACTTTTATATTTATTCAAAGGCAAGTTTAAGCTGCTTGTTCCAGATATGATTTGATTGGTCCACCACTAGGTTTTAATCAAAACACTTTAGATATAAAATACAAAAAAATTGGCATAACTTTATGCTATTGAAATACCTAACAAGGTAATGTATTAGTTAATCACTAACCATCAACTGTTCCAGTATAGACAATGCCCCATTAACACACTCTTTAGCAAAAATGCAATTCAGCAAAACAGTTATGGTTCTCAGTAGCTGCCTCTCAAGTCAAGAAAGAAACAATTTGCCCCTTTTGATTTTTAAGAGGAAGTCTCACTGTCTTGGATTTAACTCTAGTGGCCGGAAACTCAAGCTTTTAGCTCAGCAGCCAGCAGAAACCTTCTCACTAACGGAAAGTAAAACTAAAAGCCTTCCTGGATCTCTGAGAGCCTTGATCCTGCCCACTAATGATTCTTTTACCTCATTTAAAAAAAAACACCCAGGAAGAACTCAAACGCTGTTTACTAATAGCCTATCTGAAACAGGCATTTTGGTACCACAGTAACACCAGCTCCCTGCAAAAGAAACAAGACAGAACATCTCTCTTAAAGGGACAGTACTGTCACACTATTTGAAATTGAAAGCAAAGCTTTCACAACACTTCTAAACTGAATGTAAAACTGCCTCTTCTCTTTTAAACTGAAATTAAAGTTTTATCAACATTGCCACCATTAAACAGGACAGGTTCAGCATGGAGTTAGAAACGGTAGGCAGTAGGAACAGGAATAGACTGTTTGCCCCTCCGAGCCTGCTCTGCTATTCAATATAATCAAGGCTGATCATCCAACTCAGGACCTTAAGTTCCTACTTAAAAAATAAAGAACTGCAAATGTTGGAAATCAGAAACAAGAACAGAAATTGCTGGAAAATCTCAGCAGGTCTGCAGCATTTATGGAGAGAAATCAGAACAGTTGGACAGACAAAGGAATGGATAACAATCAGTCTAGAAGAATGAATGGCTGTTAAATGGGGACTATTGGTGGCTAACAATGGGTAGTATGCATAGTAACAGACCATGTGATAACAAGGGCAGGTTTGTGGGGTTTGGGGTAAGGACATGTGAGAAGGTGCCTCAAGTCCTAAAATTGTTGAAATCAGTATCGAGTCCAGAAGGCTGTAGAGTTCCAACAGAAAATGATGTGCTGTTCTTCCAGCTTGCACCGAGCTTTGCCGGAGCACTGCAGCAAGCCTGAGGTAAAGATGTTGGCCAGTCAACAAGATATTGTGTTGAAAAGGGAGGCAACTAGAAGCTCGGTCTCCTTTGTGTAAAGAACATAGGTGTTCTGCGAAGTGGTCACCCAGTCTATGCTTTGTTTCCCCAAGGAAGAGGAATCACATTGTGAGCTGCGAATGCAGTAGACGAGATTGAGTGAAGTGCAGGTAAAGCGCTTCTCAAATGTTCTACTCCAGCCTGTCACACCAGGCCTCATTATCACATGTCTGCTGTTGCACATTCCACTATTAGCCACCAATAGTCCCCATTAAAAGCTACTCATCCTCCTAGGCTGACCATTATCCACTCCCGTGTCTGTCCAACTGTTCTTCTATTTCTTTGGGCCCTACCTCCACCTATCATTTGCTTCCTACTCCCTCCCCACACCCTATCTTCAGCATAAAAACCAAACTTTTCTTAGCTACCAACAGTTCTGAAGAATGATCACTGGATCCAAAATGTGAACTAATTTCTCTGCACAGATGCTGCCAGACCTGCTGAGATTTTCCAGCATTTTCTGTTTTTGTTCCTGTTCCTACATTGATCTCTTTTGCCCTAAGGACTGAATCTAACTACTTTCTGAAATCATTCATTGTCTTGGCCTCAACTATTCTCTATGGCAGTGAATTCCACAGGCTTTAAACTTTCGTGAAGAAATGCCTGTACTTCTCAGTCCCAAATGGTCTACCCAATATCCTTAGATTCTGAGCCCTAGTTCTGGACTTCTCAGTCATCTGGAACACCCTTCCCGTGTTTATCCAATCTAGTTCTATTAGAACGTTATAGATTTCTATGCGATCTCTCCATATTTTTCTAAACTCCAGTGAATATAGTCATAGCTGATCCAATCAGGCCTGCCATCCAAGGAATCAGTCTGGTGAACCTTTCTTGCACTCCCTCCATAACTAGAACACAATTCTTCAGATACAGAGACAATGGGGAAGCAATGGCCTAATGATATTATTGCTGGATTGTTAATCCAGCAACCCAGATACTGTTCTAGGGACCCAGGTTTGAATCCCACCAGGGCAGATGATGGAATTTGAATTCAATAAAATATCTGGAATTAATAATCTAATGATGACCATGAGTCAATTGTCGATTGCTGGGAAAAAAACCATCTGGTTCACTAATCTCCTTTAGGAAAGGAAACTGCCATCCTTACCTGGCCTGGCCTACATGTGATTGACTCTAAACTGTCATCTGGGCAATAAATTTTGCTTGGTCAGCGATGCCTTCATCCCATGAACGAAGAAAAAAAGCACACAATACTCCAGGTGAGGTCTCACTTAAGCTCCTATACAATTGCAGAAAGACTCCCCTGCACCTGTACTCAAATCCTCAGGCCATGATGGCCTGAAGCATTTGCTTCTTCATTGCCTGCTGTAGTTGCATACTTACACTTTCAGTGGCTGGTGTACAAGGACACTCCAGTCTCAAAGAACAAAGGAGAACAATAAACCACAGGAAGAGGCCCTCCAGGCCTGCACTGACATGTTTTGTCCTTCCGTACTAAAACTGTCTTCACCTACAGGGTCCATGTCCCACTATTCCCTAAGTATTCATGTACTCGTCCAGGTGTTTCTTGAATGCTATTGTGTCTGCTTCCACCACCTTCTGGCAGCATGTTCCAGGCGTTCACCACCTTTTGTTGTCAAAAAAACCTGCCTTGCACATCTCTTTTAAACATCTCCCCCCTGCCTTGAACTTGTAATCAACCCTTCCACCCTGGAAAAAAGTCTCATACTTTCTACTGTATCCATGCCATTCTCAAACTTTTATCAGGCCACCCCCTCAACCTCCCGTGTTCCAGTGAAAATAAACCTAGTCCATCCAACATTTCTTCATAGCTAAAATCCCCCATACCAGGCAACATTCTGATAAACCTTTTCTGTCTCCTTTCCAAAACGTCCACATCCTCCAGAAGTGTGGTGACCAGAACTGTACGCAATATTCCAAGTGTGGCCTAACTAAAGTTCTATAAATGCAACTTAACTTGCCACTCCTTGTACTCAGTGCCTCTTCCAACAAAGGCAAGCATGCCATAGGCCTTTTTTTTTTTTAAAAACTACCTTATCTACCTGCACTGCCACCTTCAGTGATCACATCCAAATCCTTCTGGATATCAATACTCCTAAGGGTTCTGCCACTCACTGGGTAATTTCCACTATACTTGACCTTCCAAAATGCATCACCTCACATTTGTCCAGATTAAACTCCATCTGCTATTTTTCTGCTTATGCCTCTCACTGATCTATATCCTGCTGTATCCTCTGATAATCCTTCTCATTAGCCGCAACTCTGCCAAACTTTGTATTGTCCGTAAACTTACTAATTAGACCAGCCACATTTTCATCCAAATCATTTATGTAGATCACGAACAGCAGAGGTCCCAGCACTGATCCCTGTGGAACACCACTATTCACAGCCTTCCATTGTGAAGAGCATCATTCCACTGCTACCGTCCGTCTTCTATGACTAAGCTTATCAGAATGTTGCCTGGTATGAGGGATTTTAGCTATGAAGAAATGTTGGATAGACTAGGTTTATTCTTGCCAGCTCACCCCGATACTCTGTGACTTCATCTTTTGTACCAGCCTGCCATGAGGGACATTGTCAAAGGCTTTATTGAAATCCATGTAGACAACATCAACTGCTTTTCCCTCAATCATCTTCGACAGCTCTTCAAAAGTCATGATCGAGTTAGTGAGGCACAACCTAATAAGCCCATTGGCTTCTAAATGAGTATAGATCTTGTCACAAAGAACAAAAAAATTACAGCACAAGAACAGGCCCTTCAGCCCTCCAAGCCTGCGCCGATCGAGATCCTCTGTCTAAACCAGTCATCTATTTTCTAAGGGTCTGTATCCCTTTGCTCTCTGTCCATTCATGTTCCTGTCCAGATACATCTTAAAAGACACTAACGTGTCTGCGTCTACCACCTCCGCTGGCAATGTGTTCCAGGCACCCACCACCCTCTGCGTAAAGAACTTTCCATGCATATCTCCCGTAAACTTTCCTCCTCTCACTTTGAACTCATGACCCCTAGTAACTGAGTCCCCCACTCTGGGGAAAAGCTTCTTGCTATCCACCTTGTCTATACCCCTCATGATTTTGTAGACCTCAATCAGGTCCCCCCTCAATCTGTTTCTAATGAAAATAATCCTAGTCTACTCAACATTTCTTCATAGCTAGCCCCCTCCATACCAGGCAACATCCTGGTGAACCTCCTCTGCACCCTCTCCAAAGCATCCACATTCTTTTGGTAATGTGGCGACCAGAACTGTACGCAGTCACGGAGAATCTTTTCCAATAATTTCCCTACCACTGACGGGAGGCTCACAGGCCTGTAATTTCCTGGATTATCCCTGCTACCCTTCTTAAACAATGGGACAAAATTGCCTATTGTCCAGTCCTCTGTATCCTCTTTGGCCACAGGGGAAGCCCTAAAGATGACTGTCAATGCTCCAGAAGTTTGTTCCCCTGCCTCCATCATATTCTGGGATAGATCCCATCAGGACCCGGGGATAACAAGCATGGGGCTGGATGAGCACAGCAGGTCAAGCAGCATCATAGGAGCAGGACTTACTTTAATACTTTTTAAGACTCACAAAGCCTCTTCCATTTTAATCGCAACTTGTCTTAGAAACTTGACACTTGTTTCCCTGAGATCATCATCCACCAATTCCTTCTTTTCGGTGAATACCCACAAAGAGGTATCACCTACCTCTTCTGGCTCCAAATGCAGATTCCCTCCTTTGTCCTTGAGTGGGCCAACCCGTTCCCTGGCTTCTGTCTTGCTTTTTTTAAATGCATAAAAAGCCTTGGGATTCTCCTTAATCCTGTTTGCTAATTACTTTCCATGACTGCTTTTAGCTCTTCTAATTCCTTGTTCTAATTGTTTCAGTTCTTTCCTACTTATATACTTCAAGAGTTTCATCTGTCTCCATCCTCCTAGACCTTATGTATGCTTCCTTTTTGTTTTTGACCAAGGTCGTAATATCCCTGGTCATCCAAGGTTCACATGACTTGCCATACCTATCTTTCATTCTTGCAGGAACATATCACTCCTGAACTCATCAACTGCCATTTGATATACTCCCACATGTCTGATGTGGAATTAACCTTAAACAGCCGCCTCCAATCAAAATTTTCTGGTTCCTGCCTAATATTGTTGTAGTTCGCCTTCCCCCAATTTAACACTCTTACTTGAGAACTATTATAATCCCTATCTATGAGTATCTTAAAACTCATATGGTAACTACTGCCAAAATGCTCACCCTTTGAAACTTCACTCACCTGGCTGGGCTCATTTCCCAAAACCAGATCCATATAACCCCTTCCCTGGTTGGACTATTTCCATACTGTATCAAGAAATTCTCCTGAATGGTCCGTACAAATTCTGCCCCATCCAAGTCCTTAGCAAAGAAGTGAGTCCCAGTTGTCATAGGGGAAGTTCAAGTCACACCACAACAACCCTGCTGTTTTTATATCTTTCCAAAATCTGTTTATGTTTTCTCTCCTCTATCTCCTGTTGGGAGGCCTGTAGTACACCCCCAGCATTGTGATTCACCTTTCCTATTCCTGAATTCTACCCATACTGCCTTGCTGCATGAGTTGTCTGATGTATCCTACCTCAGTACAGCTGTGAGATTCTCCTTTACCAGTAATGCAACTCCCCACCCCTTTTATATCCCCTTCTATTACACATGAAACATCTAAATCCTGGGACATTCAGTTGCCAGTCCTGTCCCTCTTTCAGCCAAGTCTGTGATTGCAGTAATGTCATAGTTCCAATTACCAACCAAAGCTCTAAGTTCATCTACTTTACCTATTATACTTCTCGCATTGAAAACACATGCATTTCAGACCACCTGCCTTGCTCTTTTCAGCCGTGTTTCCTTGCCTGTTCTTGTTCTTAGTTATGTTTGCCTTGGTTTCTACTGCTCCCTCAATTTCCACATTTACTGCCCTACTTCTCTGGTTCCCACCCACTGCCACACTAGTTTAAACCCTCCCCAACCACTCTACCAAGTACCATTTCCTCAAGGACATTAGTCTCGATCCTGCTCAGGTGTAACCCATCTAGTTTGTACAGGCGCTCCTCCCCCAGAACCAGTCTTGCACCTCCTGCTTTCCCAATCAATTGCCAGTCAGATAGTAATTTGCCCTCAAATACAAAGTTGCTGGAAAAGCTCAGCAGCTCTGGCAGCATCTGTGAAGGGAAAAAACAGAGTTAATGTTTCGGGTCTGGTGACCTTTCCTTAGAACTGTTTTTTCCTTCACGGATGCTGCCAGACCTGCTGAGCTTTTCCAGCAACTTTGTTTTTGTTCCTGATTTGCAGCATCCGCAGTTCTTTTGGTTTTTATTTAGTAACTTGCTTTCCCATTTTTGCTACCAAACTGGATAACCTTACATTTATATCAAATTATACTTCACCTGTCATGCATTTATCCACACATTCAACTTGTCCAAATCTCGCTGAACCATCTCTGCATCTTTGTCAATTCATCTTCCCATCCAGCTTTGTGTTGTTTACAAACCTGGGTGCAGAGTGGATCTGTCTATACACTCACCCCATTGACCTCTCTGAAACCCCTCCAAAAAAATGCCACGTTAACATTTTGGAAAGGATTGACATCTGTCTGACATTCCTCGGCAGATGGGTAGATTCTTTGCTTGGCCCTGGGATTGGCAGCTTCAGGAATATTTCATTGACCCTGCAGAAGCCCTCCATCAACTTACAGAATAGGGGGGGGATGTGCAGAGGTAGGACAAGATCACAGAGAAAGGGAGAGGTGTAGAAGCTGGAGAAAGTTTCAGACACAAGGTTGTACAGGCTGGAGGAAGGGACAGAGACAGGATTTGTAGTGGCTGGAGAAGGTAGCAGAGGTGGAGAGGTTTTCATGAACTGGAGTAGTTTATCAGGATAAGGATTGTTATTTAGGTTCAGGCTTTCAGAGGCATGTGGGTGTAGGGAATTAATCAGCTAATTATACAAGAGGCTTTCAACTTTCCCAACATAAATTGGAATAGTCATTGTGTTAAGGGTTTAGAGGGGGCAGAGTTTTTGAAATATACCCAGGGCATTTTTTTGTATCAAAATGTAGAATGCCTAACAAGGGCTGGCGGAGTCTTGGGTATGGTTCTGGGAAAATAAGCCAGACAAGTGGGGGAACATTTAGGTGATAGCGATCACTACACAGTACAGTTCTGATCTGTTCCGGACAATGAAAAAGACGGCCTGCAAAAGATAGCTTTAGATTGGGGGTAAGCAGATTTCATTAAAATAAGGCAGGATATGGCCATAGTAGACATTGAACAGCTCCTTGTGGGTTAAGTCTATAATGGAGCAATGGGGTGAGGGATGTAGTCAAAAAAAGAGCTGGGGAGATTACAGATAAAACAGTGTGGAGCTGGAGGAACACCGCAGGCCAGGCAGCATCAGAGGAACAGGAAAGCTGATGTTTCAGGTCGGGACTGTTCTTCAGAAATGGGGGAGGGGGAGGGGTAGGGGGCTCTGAAATAAAGAGAGAGGAGGGGTGGGGCTGGGCAAGGTAGCTGGAGTGATGATAGTGAGTGCAGGTAGGCAAAGCAAGGTGGTTTCCACCCCACCCCTAATTGCCTTCTGGAGGGATCAAGCTCTTCGCGACTCCCTCATCTGCTCCACACTCAACTAGCCCCACCACTGCGGCACCTTTCCCTGTAACCACGGGAAGTGCTACACCTGCCCTTATATCTCCCCCCTCACCTCCATCCCAGGCCCCAAAAAACCTTCAACATCAGATAGATGTTCACTTGCACATCTGCGAATGTAGTCTATTGCATCCGCTGCTCCTGATGTGGTCTCCTCCACATCAGTGAGACCAAGCGGAGGCTTGGAGACTGCTTTGTAGAGTACCTGCGCTCGGTTCGCCACAAACGATAACACCTTCCAGTCGCGAAACACTTCAACTTCCCCTCCCACTCCCTGGATGACACGTCCGTCCTGGGCCTCCCCTGGTGTCACAATGACGCCACCTGGAACCTGGTGGAGCAGCACCTCATATTCCGCCTTGGGACCCTACAACCCAATGCTGTCAATGTGGGCTTTACTAGCTTCAAAATCTCTTCACCTCCAACCTCATCTCATGACCAACCCTCCCTCTCATCCCGCCTCCTTGACCTGTGTCTTCTCTCCCACCTATCCACTCCTCCCACCTCCCTGACCAACCCCCACCATTGCCTACCTGCACTCACCTATTACTATCCCACCTACCTTCCCCAGCCCAAACCCCCCCCTCTCTATTTATTTCAGAGCCCCCTACCCCTCCCCTATTTCTGAAGAAGAGTCCCAACCTGAAACATCAGCTTTCCTATTCCTCTGATGCTGCCTGGCCTGCAGTGTTCCCCCAGCTCCACATTGTGTTATCTCTGCCTCCAGCTTCGGCAGTTCGTACTATCTCTGGGGAGATTACAGGTCCACCATGTACCATTTGGAGGGAAATGTAGAAGCAACAAGTTCTGAGAACCCTGAATGTGTAGGACAATTCAGAACTGGATAAAGAAGAAGAGTAAGGCTTTTAACAAGTTCAAAGGAAGGAATTCAGCTGCAGCCCTTGAGGAATATAGGAGGGAACTTAAGCAGGGCAGCACGGTGGCTCAGTGGTTAGCACTGCTGCCTCACAGCGCCAGGGACCCAGGTTGAATTCCACCCTTGGGCAACTGTGTGTGGAGTTTGCACATTCTCCCAGTGTCTGCGTGGGTTTCCTCTGGGTGCTCCAGTTTCCTCCCACAGTCCAAAGATGTGCAGGCTACGTGGATTGACCGTGCTAAGTTGCCCGTAGTATTCAGGGATGGGTGGCTTATAGGGGGATGGGTCTGGGTGGGATGCTCCAAAGGTCGGTGTGGACTTGTTGGGCCGAAGGGCCTGTCCCCACACTGTAGGAATTCTATGTGAAAGCAATTAGAAGAGCAAAAAAAGGTGCCATGAGAAAGGCTTTGTGAACAGGATTAAGGAGAATCCTAAGATATTTTATAAATAAAGAGAAGAAGCCAACCAGGGAAAGGAAAGGGAAAAGGACCAAGGGTGCAACTTGTGTGCGAACCTGCAGGATATTGCAAGGGGTTTGAATGGATACTTTTCAGTCATCACTCTGGAAAACGTGAATTAAGGTATGGAATTCAGGAAAAGGGACTGTAAGGAACTTGCATAGTTTGACATAAGAACTAGAAGGTATTGGAGGCCCTGTTGGGCTTGAAAATAGATAAATCCGCCTGCCAGGATGAGTTGTATCCCAGGCTGCTGTGGGAGACAGGGACTGAATGTCCATTGTGAAGATGAGGTGTTGGTGGCCAGGGAATTGTAAGTTTTAGAAAAGGTGGAGGTGTGGGTTGTGTCCTGAATGTAGGTGGGGAGCTCCTGGACCAAAGCGGAAAGAGTGGAGTTGAGGTAGGAGATGAGCTCAATGGGGCAGGAGCAGGCAAAGACTACAGGCCAACTGGGCCAGTTGGGTTTATGGATTTTGGGTAGGAGATTGAAACGTGCAGCGCAGGTTTGGTGAACTCTCTGTAGACGGGAGATCTCCCAATGTGATGAGGCTGTTGATGGTCTTAGAGACGATGGCTTTGTGATCAGAGGTGGGGTTGTGATTGAGCATACAGTAGGAGAAGGTGGCAGTGAGTTGGTGTCTAGCGCCAGCAATATAGATATCAGTTTGCCATACTACCACCGTGCTCTGATTGTTTGATGGTGAGGTTGGGGTTGGAGCGAAGGGAGCAGAAGGCTGTGCGTTCCGATGGGGAGTGGTTGGGGTGAGAGAGAGGAGTGGAGAGATTCAGGCAATTTAAGTCATGGTGGCAGTTGGAGATGAAGAGATCAAGGGAGGGTAGAAGGCTGGAAGGGGGTGTCCAGGAAGGTGGAGTTTGCTGGAGGCAGGAGAAGGGGTCATCAGAGGGTGGGTTGGATTCTCGTTCAAAGAAATAAGTGCAGAGGCGGAGACAATGGAAATAAGAGCTTGACATTGAGACATGTGTGGAATTCGTTCACGTGTGGATGCAGGGGAATGAGGGTGAGTCCTTTGCTGAGGACTGGCCGTTCAGCCTCAGTGAAGGGGAGGTCTGGGTGGGGGATGGTGAATACCCAGCAGGGCTTGGGGCTGGGGCTGAGTGTTGAAATGACACCTGGCTCCCCTTCCTAGACCTCTCCGTCTCCATCGCCGGTAACTGACTCACCACTGACATCCATTTCAAATACACCGATTCCCACAATTACCTTGATTACACTTTCTCTCACCACCCTCCTGCAAAAATGCTACCCAATACTCTCAATTTCAATTCCTCCACCTCTGCTGCATCTGCTCCCAGGATGAGGTGTTCTACTCTAGGACTTCCCAGATATCTTCCTACTTTAGGGACCACAGTCTCCCCTCCTCTGTAATTAAGGATGCCCTCAATCACATCTCACCCATTTCCTGTGCTTCTGCCCTCAAACCCTCTTCCCCTCAACAGCAAAGATAGTTTCGCCTTAGTCCTCACATACCACCCTACCAACCTCCAAATACAATACATCATCCTGACATTTCCGCCACCTACAATAGACCCCACCACCAAAAACAATTTCCCTCTGTACCTGTTTGCTTTCCATAGGGACCGTTCACTCCGCAAATCCCTTATCAGCTCCACAATACCTACCAACCCATCCACCACACCAAGTAACTTTCCCTGCAACCGCAGGAGGTGCTACACCTGTCCCTACACCTCCCCTCTCATCTGTGTCCAAGGCCCCAAACAATCCTTCCTAATCCAACGTGCAGTTCATCTAGCCTCATCTACTGTATCTGTTTCTCCTGATGCGGTCTCCTCTATAGGGGAGACCAAATGCAGATTTGTGGACCAGTTCACAGAGCACCTGTACTTTGCACGCACCAACCAACCCGACCTTCCGGTTGCCATCCACTTTAACTCCCCTCCCACTCCCCTTGGCCTGTTTCACTGTGAGAGTGAGGCCAAATGTAAACTGGAGGGACACCACTTGATAATTCACCTCGGGAGCTTACAGCCCAATGGCCTGAACATTGAGTTCACCAGCCTTAAAATCCCTCCACCCCCAACCTGTCCATCTTGCCTATCTGCTCCACCTTTTCCGCTGGCCAACCACAATAACCCCCTACCTGCATCCACCTATCTCCACCCGACCTACCCTCACCCCAGCCCCACCCCCCTTTATTTCTGGGCTCCCCTCCCCCTCCCCTGTCCTGACGAGGGGTTTCAGCCTGAAACATCGACTTCCCTGCTCCTTGGATGCTGTTTGACTTGCTGTGCTTCTCCAGCTCCACATTTATTGACTCTAGCTTCCAGTATCGACAGTCCTTACTGCCTCCAAGTGGTCAAAACATCATACTGTGAACTCTCTAAGGATGCCCATCTTGAGGTCTTCCTTCTCCCTTCAAAGAGAGCTCAGTGAGTCTCTCTCCCACTGCAACCTCCTGGTTTTGTCTTCTGCCCTGAAACTCTTCAACCATATTCTGAAGCAATCCTGCTATTATAGCCGCATCTCCTTCCTCAGTGCCTGACAACGCAGCTTCTCCCCCATGGACTCCAAATAATGTTCAGACTATCGCAATTTGGACCCAACCATGACAACTGTTATCTACAGTACTTCCAAGTCTTCCAGAAATGGTTCTCCCTGCAGATTCGGAGCTCCACACTTGCAGTCATGTGTTGCAACCTTATCTCTGTAGTCGACTGTGCCGCATCTAAGAGCTTCTCTTTCCCACACCTGCAGGGCACCTCCCCTGTTCTTCGTCCTCAGAAGGATCCACACCTTCAAGTGTTTTTATCTCCGCCCCATTATGCATCAAAAACAGTAATTATGCCAAACTGTCTCGTACTTACTTGCAGATACAAACCTCCTCAACTATTCGGGATCCTAACCTCATCGCCGAGCTTCTCTGGGATCTGCCTGACACCATTGACCATGCGGTTGCTCCAACCACTCCCACAGATTGTGTGACGACTGCTTCCCCTGTTGCTGCCAACAATGTGACAACAGCTTCTGCTGACCACGTGACGGCCACCGACCAAGTCGTTACGTGCACTTCCACCCACATGACCGTTCCTGTATACACACCGACTCCAGCTGCAGTCTCCACCCCCACTCCTAGCTCTAGCTCAACACTCAGCCGCAGCCTCAAGTTCACCAGCCCTCCAGACCACCCCACAGTGAGGCTGAATGGTCAGTCCTCAGCAGAAGACTCACCTTCATTCCCCTGTGGCCACACGTGAATGAATTCCACACTGGCTTCAATGTGAAGCTCTTTTACCGCCACCTCCGCCTCTGTGTCTATTCCTTTAAATGAGAATCCAACCCACACTCTGATGACCCTTCTCCTGCCTCCAGTAAACTCCATCTTCCTGGATACCACCTCCCGGCCTCCTACCCTCCCTCAACCTCTTCATCTCCAACTGCTGCCGCAACATCAATCACCTGAATCTCTCCATCCCTCTCACTTACTCCAACCACTCCATTAAACCCACCGACAAAGGGGGCACCGTGGTAGTATGGCGAACTGACATCTACATCGCTGAGGCCAGATGCCAAATCTGACACCTCCTCTGATCACTAAGCCATCATCTCCCAGACCATTGACAACCTCATCACTTTAGGACATCACCCCATCCACAGCCTCCAACCTGAGAATTTGATAGTTTCCCAAGCCTGCACCATCTTTTATCCAAAATCCATAAACCCGACTGCCCAGGTTGACCCATAGTCTCTGCCTGCTCCGGCCAGACCGACCTCATGTCCTCCTGCCTTCGCTCCATTCTTTCCCCTTTGGTCCAGGAACTCCCCACCTACAGTTGGGACACAACCCAAGCCCTTTACCTTTTCCAAAACTTTCAATTCTCTGGCCCCAACACCTCATCTTCACAATGGACGTTTAGTCCTATACACCCATATCCCCCGTGAGGATGGCCTAATGTCCTCCGCTTATTCCTCTCCCATAGGCCCAACCAGTCCGTCTCCACCAACACTCTCATTCACTTTCTGGCACTGGTCCTCCCCCTCAATAATTTTTCCTTTGATTCCTCCCACTTACTACAAAGCAAAGGGGTGGCCATGGGCTCCTGCATGGGCCCGAGCGATGCCTGTCTTTTTGTAGGATTTGTGGAACTGTCCCTCTTCAACAACTACACTGGCACCATCTCTCACCTCTTCCTCGCTACATTGATGACTGTCAGTGCTGCCTCACGCTTCTGTGAGGAGCTTAAACAGTTCACCAGCTTCGCCAACACCTTCTATTGCACCCTCAAGTTCACCTGGACTATTTCGGACACCTCCGTCCCCTTCCTGGACTTCTCCGTCTCCAGTTACCAACTCACCAGTGACATCCATTTCAAACCCACTGACTCCCACAATTACCTCGAGTATACCTCCTCTCACCCACCCTCCTGCAAATTGCTATCCCATACTCAATTCTTCCACCTCCTATGCATCAGCTCCCTGGATGAAGCATTCTACTCTAGGACCTACCAGATATCCGAGACAACAAAGTGTAGAGCTGGATGAACACAGCAGGCCAAGCAGCATCAGAGGAGCAGGAAAGCTGACGTTTTGGGTCTAGACCCTTCTTCAGAAAAGTTCCTACCGGATATCCTTCTACTTTAGGGACCATAGTTTCCCCTCATGAACTGACCTCCTCCCCACTGCCTCCAAGCTTATGGTCCCCCAGCCCCACACAACTTGCTTTTACCTCCTTCCAAAAATCCACAAACAGGACTGTCTGGGCAGACCCATTGTTTCAGCTTGCACTTGTCCCATAGAACTCATCTCTTCCTACATTGACTCGGTCTTTTCTCCCATGATCCTGTCCCTGTCCACATACATCCATAATTCCTCTGACGCTTTATGCTAACTTCAAAATTTCTAGTTTACAGGCTTTAGCCGCCTCCTCTTTACCATGGACGTGCAATCCATTTACACGTCCACCCCCTACCAGGATGTTCTTAGGGGTCTCCTCTTCTTCCTGGAGCAGAGGCCTGAAACGTCCCCAGCCACCACTACCCTCCTCTGCTTGGCTGAGCTTGTCCTCACTCAACAACTTTTCTTTTAACTCCTCTCATTTTCTTCAGGTCAGAACGGGGCTGTGGCTACCTGCATGGGCCCCACTTACTCCTGTCCTGTCGTGGGGTACGTGGAACATTCCTTGTTCCAGCCCTATTCCAATCTTCACCCACAACTCTTTCTCCAATATATTGGTGATATTATCGGTGCTTCTTCCCTCTTGTCCAGAATTGGAAAAGTTCATCGATTTTGAGTTCGTCCATCTCTAACTCCTCCCTTCCCCTCCTCAACATTTCCATTTCTGGGGATAGACTCTAATATCCATTATAAACCTATCAACTCCCACAGCTAGCCGGACAATACATCCTTGCACAAAAACAGAAGTTGCTGGAAAAACTGAGCAGGTCTGGCAGCATCTATGGAGAAAAACATCAGAATTGAGGAAGAGTCACCAGACCCAAAACATTAACCCTGATTTGTTTCTTCATAGATGCTGCCAGACCTGCTCAGCTTTTCCAGCAATTTTTGTTTTGTTCCTGATTTACAACATCCACAGTTCTTTGATTTTTAATACATCCTCGCACCCTACTTCCTGTAAAGACTCCATCGCGTTCTCTCAGTTCCTCCGTCTCCATCGCATACGTTCAGATGAGGCCAGCTTTGACAAGGGGGCCTCTGAAATGTCCATTTTCTTCCTCAACCGAGGATAGCCCAGCACTGTTGTCTACAGGGCCCTCAACCACGTCTGAACCATCTCCCGCACTTTCGCCCTCACCCCCTCTCTTCCCTCCCGCAACAGCAATAGGGTTCCCTTTGTCCTTACCTACCATCCCCCCAGCATAAATATCCAGAAGATCATCAGATGCCATTTCTGCCACCTCCAGTAAGATGCCATCACCAGACATATTCCCCTCCTTTGTCTGCCTCCTGCATGGACCTTTCCCTCTGGGACACCCGATCCACTCTTCCTTTATTCCCAAAATGCTCCCACAGCCCTGTGGCACCTTACCCTGCCACCGGTGAAGGTGCAACACCTGCCCATTTACCTCCTCCCTCCCCAGTATTGAAGGGCCCAAACATAGCTTACAGGTGAGGCACTAACAATCCCCATTAACAGCTATTCCCCCTCCTAGCTAGATCATTATCAACTCCTTTGTCTGTCCAACTACTCTTCTCTCACTTTGGGCTCTATTCTTTATCCTATCGTTTACTCCTAACCCTATCCCCCTATCTTCTGCATATAAGTTGATGTTTTCCTAGCTACCACCAGTTCTGAGGAAGGGTCACTAGACCAGAAACATTATCTGAATTTTTTTTTTCCCCACAGATGCTGCCAGACCGGCTGAGCTTTTTCAGCAGGTTCTGATGTTGAAGTTTCCCCACAACCCATCTCCCATGCTTTGGTCCTCAAACTATCTCCCTGCAACAGCAATAAGGATAGAGTCCCCTTACTCCTGACATAACACCCCACTAATCTCCGAATACAACGCATCATCCTCCGACATTTCCACCAACTACAATCAGACCCCACCACCAAAAAGATATTTCCCTCCCCACCCTGTCCACTTTCCAAAGGGCCTGTTTAGTCCACGACCCCCTTGTCAGCTCCACATTCCCCACCAACCTGTCCACCACACCAGTACCTTTCCCCACAACTGCAGGAGGTGCTACACCTGCCCCTACACCTCCCCCTCACCTCTGCCCAAGGCCTTAAACAATCCTTCCAAATCCAGTAGAGATTCACCTGCACTTGATCTAACCTCATCTACTGTATCCATTGCTCCCGATGTGGTCTCCTGTATATCAAGGAGACCAAACGCAGACTCAGGGACTGGTTCACAGAGCACCTGCACTCTGCATGCACCAACCGACCCAATCTTCTGGTTGCCATCCACTTTAACTCCTCTCCCACTCCCCTGGTAGCATGTCCATCCTTGGCCTCCTCCATTGTCAGTGTGAAGCCAAATGTAAACTGGAGGAACAACACCTGATATTTCACCATGGGAGTTTACAGCCCAATAGCCTGAATATTGAGTTCACCAGCTTCAAAATTCCTCCACCCCCAACCTGTCCATCTTCCGACTCACCTATCCGCTCCACCCTTCGCACCAACCAACCACAATAACCCCCTACTTGCATCCACCTATCTCCATAGCACTAACCACCCCCCACAGCTCCACTGTCCTCCCTGTATTTGTTTCTGGTCTCTGCTGCCTCTCCCCAGTCCTGACAAGGGGTTTCAGCCCAAATTTTGACTTCCCTGCTGCTTGGACGCTGTCTGACCTGCTGTGCTTTTCCAGCTCCACATTTAATGACTGCAAAGATGGCCGTTTCCTTCCCTAAAATGCATTAGTGAGCTAGATGGGTTTTTCCAACAATTGACAATGGTTGCATGATCATCATTAACTTCTTAATTCCAGATTTTCATTGCATTCAAATTCCACCATCTGCCATAGCTGGATTTGAACTTGGGTGCCTAGATCATTGCCTGGATCTCTTGATTAATAGTGCATCGTCACCTTGACTAGTGGGAAACCAGAGGACTTGGAAGCCTTGGAAACAGCGAAGGGTAACTGAAAAAGCAATAACGGGGAGAAGATGAAATATAGTAGTAAGCTAGCAAGTGGTATAAAAGAACATTGCAAGAGCTCTTTTAGATATCAGAAAGATAAGAGGCAAGAGTGGACATTAAGCCACTGGAAAGTGAGGCTGGAGAGTAGTGATGTGGAACAAAGGAATGGAGGAGGAACTGAATAGGTACTTTGCATTACTTTTCACAGTGAAGACACTGGCAACATAACAATGGGGAGCAAAGAAATTGCAGAGGAAATAAATAGGTACTTTGCATCAGTTTTCAATTCCTAACACCATGGACACTTATTTAGCAGCTTCCCGTGTAGCACCTCGGCCAAGGCCTTCTGGAAATCCATATAGATCATGTCCATTGGATCTGCTTTGTTTAACATGCTCGTTTCATCTTTAAAGAATTCTAGCAGATTTGTCAGACAGAACCACTCTTCACAAAGCCGTACTGACTCAGCCCTACTTTACCATGCATTGATCTGCATTGCCCTTGTCAGACATTGCATTGAATTTCATTAATTGGAAACTGGGTGATGAAAAACCAAACTGGGTGTTTGCTAAAATTAGGATCATTTAAGGCTCTTGTGGCACAGAGTTAATGCCCCTACCTCTGAACCAGGAAACGTGGGTTCAAGTCTCACTTGTTCAGAGGTATGTCATCACCATTTCTGGAACACAGGAACAGGATTAGGCCATTCAGCCCCTCAAGCCTGTTCCACCATTGAATGAGATCATGGCTGATCTGTAGCTGAATTCTGTATACCTGCCTTTGACCCATATAGGTCTATAGGATCATGAGATATAGGAGCAGAAATAGGCTATTTAGCCCAGTGATAAAATCTGCCATTCTATCATGGCTGATATGTTTGTCAACCCCATTCCCCTGCCTTTTCCCTGTAATCCTTCATCCCTTTACTAATCAAGGACATATCTATCTCAGTCTTAAATACACTCATTGTTGTACCTTCCACAGCTCTCTGTGGCAATAAATTCCACAGATTAACCTCCCCCTGGTAGAAGAAATCCCTCCTCATCTCGGTTCTAAAAAGTCAGCCCCTAACCCTGATGCTGTATCACCGGTACTTTGCCTCTCCTACTAGTGAAAACATCTTCTCCACGTCACTCTATCCAGGCCTCAGTATTCTCTAGGTTTCAACAAGATCACTTCTCATCCTTCTAAACTCCATCAAGTACAGACCCAGAGTCCTCGAACCACTCCACATGACAATCCCTTCGTCCATGGGTGCATCCTTGTAAACTTGTTCTGGACCCCCTCCAATGCCAGCACATCTTTCCTTAGATATGTAGCCCAAAACTGCTCACAATGTCCCAAATGTGGTCTTATACTGTCTCACAGTAACTCTCTGCTTTTGTTTTCCAGCCGTCTTGAAATGAATGCCAACAATGCATTTGCTTTCATAACAGCCAACAGAACCTGCATGTTAGCCTTAAGAGAATCCTGAATTAGGACTCCCAAGTCCCTTTTGACTTCAGATTTCTGAAGCCTCACCGCATTTAGCAAATAGCCATTTTCTCAATTTTTCTTACCAAAATGTATACAATACCACATTGTATTCCATCTTCCACTGCTTTGTGCTTCCACCAATCTTGTGTCATCTGTAAACTTAGCAACAAATGCCTTCAGTCCCTTCGCCCATACCATTAATATCTATGGTGAATAGTTGTGGCTCTATCATGGACTCCTGCAGAACTCCATTAGTCACAGACAATCAAACTGAAAAAATCCCTGAATCTGCTTTCTGCCAGTCAGCCCATCCTCTATCCATGTTAGTAGCTTGCCCTTAACACCATGGGATGTCATGTTATTTAGCAGCCTCCTGTGCAGCATCTTGTCAAAGGCCTTCTGGAAATCCAATAGATCATGTGCACTGAATCTACTCCATCTACCTTGCTCATTACCTCCTCAAAGAATTTTGACAGATTTATTAGGCACAAGACAATATAATATCCTTTTATTATCACAGGATGACCACCCCTTGATGAAGGCTGTACTTTATCATGCACTTCCAAGTACTCACAACTTCATCTGTAATAATGGACTGTAAAATCCTACCAATGACTGAGGTCAGCCTCGTCAGCCTACAGTTTCCTGTCTTCTGCCTCCCTCCCTTCATAAAACAGGGGTTATCATATTAGCCACACTTAGTCTCCTGAGACCCTTCCTAACTCCTGATGTTATGACAGGAGAATGGTCAAACCCTTCTGATAGTTAAACCAAAACACAAGCCCAAATCTGCTATGATTGGATTAGAGATTCCCTTCTAATAATTACCCCCAATACACCCTGAGAAGCTTGCCTTTCCCCTCAATCTATTAAAAGAGTGGTTAAAAGGGAAGAAAATCCCTGATCTCTACTTTATAAATAACAAGAAACAATTTATTTATTTGACCCAACAATGAACAGATTAACAAAATTAGTAACAAACCAACAATTCCCCCTTACACTGCTAACTACTCCCTAACTGGTCTAAATTCTACTGGAATGCTGTTTCAATAAAGAAAAGTCCCACTAATATAAACCCAATTAATAAGAAGCAATAAATTATAGCTTAATCTCTCCAATTTCACAGAGACTGTCTTCTGGAACATCCTGTCATCTCTGCTGTCTTCACAAATGCCTTTCTTCCACTAATTCTGCTGTCAGGGATATTTTATCTCTACCATTTCTTCAATGAGGACTTTGAGCTAAAATACCATGGTACCTTTGATTAATTAGATGGGCTTTCTCTGGGAGCTGAATGGTGCTAACTCTGGCAGGTGGTGGATGGCTCTCACTGAGTTTCCAAATGCCCTCGCCTTATATATCCGTAATGACTTAATCATATTCTTATAACATAATTGGTTTCAGGTTGTCAACACCATTAGATTTAAATTCAATTGGCTTTCTGTATCTAGGTGCTTCATTTAAATTACTTGCCAAATTAAGACTTCTTGTTTTGGAAAAATGCTGCTTGGCTGTTCTATACAAAATGTTTCCAGTCGGGCACCTGCGTTTATAGACTTCCAAGCACAGACAAAGTACAAGCTGTTAAAGGGACCATGGCACTCTCTTCCCCATGATCATTTTTACCAACAAATTCCAAATTCATGTCTTCCAATTCATGAATACTCTACCCGACTTCGTAATACTGAAAAATCACCTCCAAGCATCCACAGTTTCCTCAGCTATCTCCTTCAGAACTGTAAGGTGTAGTCCATTCGACCCTGGCTATTTTTCTGCCTGCAAAATTATCACCTTCCCCAGCACCTTGTCCTTAGTGAAAACCGCTGATACGAACACTCCCCCTTGAATCTCCTGAAATTTTGGCATGTTGCTGGTGTCTTCAATGCAAAAAGTAATGCAAAATACCTGTTCAGTTCCTCCTCCATTTCTTTGTTCCCCATTACTACTTCTCTAGCCTCACTTTCTAGTGGCCCAGTATCCACTCTTGCCTCTGTCTTACCTTTTAGATATCTAAAAGAACACTTGTAATCTTCTTGTATATTACTCGCTAGCTCTCATATTTCATCTTCTCCACCCTTATGGCTTTTTTAGTTATCCTCTGCTGGTTTTCAAAGGCTTCCAAATCCTCTGGCTTCCCACAATCTTCACCATAGTGTATGTTTTTTCCTTTTGCTTTTATGCAGTCCCTGACTTCCCTTGTCAGCCATGGTTGCCTCATCCTCCCTTTAATATGTTTCTTCTTCCTTGGGATGAATTTCTGCTATGCCTCCCAAACTCCCCCCAGAATCTCCTGCCATCGCTGGTCTACTGTCTTCCCTGCTCGGCTACCCTTCCAATCAACTCTGACCATTTCTTCTCTCATGTCTTTGTGGTTACTTTTGTTGAATTGTAATACCTTAGCATCTGATTCCAGGTACTCTCTGTCTAACTGCAGGGTGAATTCTATCCTATTATGGTGACTGCCCCCTAAGGGTTCCCTCACCTTAAGCTTCTTAGTCAAGTCTGCCTCATTACACATCACTAAATCCTAGTGGGCTCGACCTCAAGCTACTTCAAAACAAATTCTCACACACATTCCATGAATTCCTTTTCTTGACATCCGCCAGCAACCCGATTTTCCCAATCCATCCTCATATTGAAGTCCCTCCAGATTTTTGTAATAGTGCCTTTCACACATATGCCTTTTGTTTCATCTGGTTTATTTTCTGCCCCACATCCTGACTACTGCAAGGAGGCCTGTACACAACTCCCATCAGGATCCTGTTTCTTCTGCAGTTCGACTCTACCACACAGATTCTATGCCTTCTGACTTTATATCATTCTTGTTTCAACTTAATTTCATTTCTTACTGAAAAGTCAACACCAACCTCCTGCCCGTCTGCCTGTCCATTCAATAGAATTTATATTCTTTAATATTTAGGTCCCTGCCCTGATCCCCTTGCAGCCACGTCTCTGATACCCACAACATCCTACCTGCCAATTTTAATCCATGCTAGAAGCCCATTTACCTTGTTTCATGTACTGTGTGCATTTAAGTACAAAGCCTCAATCCTGCATTGATGCTCTGTTCTCATAGTTGTCCCCTTATCTGCCGTGCCTAAGGTTAGATGCCTGACCCCTCCCATACTCTTTGTCCTATAACCTTTGTTCTGGAAGCTTTTAACTTCTGCTGAGCCCTCCCCTTCTTTAACTGTTTCCATTATTTTCCATGTAACTGAAACTGTGACCCCTACTATTTCGTTTAAAGCCCTATCCACAGCCCTACTTATGCAATTTGCAAAGACTCTGGTCCCAACATGATTCAGGTGGAGCCTGTCTCATTGGAACAGCTCCCTCCTTCCCCAGTACTGATGCCAATATCCCATGAATTCAAGCCTGTTTCTCCCACATCAATCGTTTACGTATTTAGTCTTGTTGACTCTGCAAAATAGCTCGCGGTTCAGGTAGTAATCCAAAGATTATTAAATTTTTGGTTCAGCTTTCTAACTTAGCACATAACTGCTCTTTATTCCCTCTGAAGAACCTCAAACCTCTTTCTACCTATATCATTGGTACCTCTGAGGACCCACCCCTTTACCAGTTTCCTCTACAGCTCAGATGAGATATCCTGAACCTAGGTAAACATTACCGCCTTCAGGACTCTTGATCCCATCTATGGAGAATAGTGTCTCTTCCAGTCACTGTACTATCCTCCACTACAACTACATTTCTTTTTTCTCCCCCCATGTCCAATGGTGCTATGGTCAGTTTGCTCATTCTCCCTATAGTCCCCACTCTCATCCACAGAGGAAGCTAGCATCTCAAACCTGATAGACAAGCTCAAGGGCTGCAGCTCCTTCAGCACTACCTCCTGGATCCCTCTACCTGCCTCGCTTGTAGTCACAGCCTTCTGTCCCTGAACAATCCATAGAATCCAGAGTGTGGAAACAGACCCTTCGGCCCAACAAGTCCACACTGAACCTCAGCACATCCCACCTAGACCCATTCCCCAAATGTACCTAACCGACATGTCCCTGGACACTATGGAGAATTTAGCATGGTCAATCCACCTAGCCTGCACATCTCTGGGGAAACCCATGCAGACACGGGGAGAAAGTGCAAACTCCACTCAGACAGTTGCCCGAGGGGGAATTGAACCCAGGCCCCGGCACTGTGAAGCAGCAATGCTAACAACTGAGCCACCGTGCCACCCTAATACTGACTGAATTTGAGGTAGTTCATCTAACGGGTGTGACTACCTCCTCAAACATAGCATCCAGGTAACTCTACCCTCTCCCTGAAGTGTCGCATTGTTTGAAGCTCAGATTTCAGCTCATCTACTCTGAGCCAAATTTCCTCAAGCATCCAACTTGTGGATGGGTAAAGGAGATAAAAGGTACTGCAGATGCTGGAGAATCCGAGATAACAAGGTGTGGGGCTGGATGAACACAGCAGGCCAAGCAGCATCATAGGAGCAGGAAAGCTTGATGTTTCAGGCCAAGACCCTTCATCAGAAATTCTGATGACACCAGGTTATAGTCCAATATATAGGTTTATTTGAAATCACAAGCTTTCACAGCAGCTTCCGACTGTTATGGACCAGATCAGACCCCCTCAAAATACTTTAAGAAGATAGCCTAGACCCTAACTTTTTAGGTTTAAAGGCAGATGTGAGGTGCCTGTTCCAGATTCAATGCAATGTTAAGCAAAACTAAATTTATTTAAACACTAGTTAAAATACAACCAAAGAAAGAGGAATTTAGAATAACAACTCTATTGGAAAACTTAACAGAATAATAGATACAGTAATTATTACTAATTAGCTTTTCCAATATAGCGACATCCCATAAATATAGCCATTGGCAAACAGGAAAATTCAGACAGAATCTCAAATTCAGTTCTCCAATCCAGGAGGAAAAAAAAATTCAAGAGAAATTTCAGAGAGATTAAGAGCCAGGAGACATTCACTGAAGCTTCCAAACTCTGTTCAGACCCCAATAGCTTCTTAAGCTACTAAAAAACCAAATTTCAGAAATCCTAACCTGTGAGAGCTGTCCACACCCAGTCAGACTGTATTAAAAGAAAACCCAAGGCCTCCCAAACTGTTTATTCAAGTGGTTTTCAGTAGACAGCATGGTGCCTCTAGTTCAATCTCTTTAAAGAAAGAAGGACAAAAATAACCTCTTAAAGGTAAAGCATCATCTCACCTCTCTCAAAAAAAATTGAACAATCAATATACAAATATGACATTATTTTTTTAAAAAATCCTCTATTAGTCCACGACAATACATATATATTACATTGATTCTATACATGCAAACATTCATGACTACAATCTATTTCAGGCCATTTATTCCTGCCACTGAACGTCTCCATCTTGTTTCATCAAAAAATCGCAACAATGCGTTGGGAATTACATTCTCTTGTCCTGTCACCTGTATAATTTCCAAATTGAATGGCTGCAGTAAGAATCTCCATTTAAACAGTCTGTAATCTTTGTCCTTAAATTTCTCCAAAAGTTTAACGGTTATGATCAGTACATACAATTGTCTCAAACACATTACTGGCAATATAAATGTTCAAATGCTGTAATGCCAACACCAGGCTCAAGGTTCCCTTCTCAATCATGGAATATTTCTGTTGATGTTTCCAGAAAATTGAACAATACCCAGTAGGGCTTTCTATCTTCTTGTAAAAGTATAGCACCAACATTCATCTCTCGTACTGGAAGGGGTTTGCACGATTAGACGTGGCTAACACAACTTTCAGGCTGTCAAATGCCTTCTGACAGTCTGCAGCCCACTGAAACTTTTTTCACTTCTTCAGTAAGTCATTTAAGGAAGCAACCACACTAATAAAACTAGGTACAAAATTCCGATAAAACCCACTCAATCCCAGGAACTGTAGTACTGCCCTGTCCGTCCAGGGCATGGGAACTGTCCAATAACCTTTGTTTTCACATCCTTTGGGGCCATCTGTCCATGCCCAATAACATGGAAAACTCACTCTTAGCTGGGTTGATCACCAAGCCTTCCTCCCAGAGTCGATTGAATAATTCTGACAGATGCTGCAAATGTTCTTTCCATGTGTGACTAATAATTACCAGGTCATCAATGTACACTGCACAATTGTGTAATCTAGAAATGACTTTCTTGCGTAGTCTTTGAAATGTGGCTGGCCCATTTTTCATACTAAATGGCATGACTTTAAATTGATATAGTCCATTCAGTGTCATGAAAGCCTGAATTGTCTTCGCTGTTTCGAATAAAGGTACCTGCCAGTATGCTCTGAGAAAGTCCAACTTAAAGATATAAGTTGCTTGTCCCACCTTCTCAATACAGTGTTCCAAACATGGAATACGATAAGAATCAGACTTCGTAACTGCATTGACTTTGCAATAGTCCACGCATAATCGGTGGGTACCATTTGGTTTTGGCACCGTTGCTGTAGGTGAACTCCAGTCACTGCAACTCACTTGGATTATGTTGGTCTTTGAGCATGTGTTTAATCTCTTTTTGAACCTGTGCCAACTTTAGAGAATTAAGCATATAAGGATATTGCTTAATTGTAACAGCTTTTCCTATATCTACATCATGTGTAATTAGATTAGTACTTCCCACCTTATTCCCACATATCTCCTATGTGTTAATAGTAACAACTTCCCAGCGTCCACCCTTTCTAAGCCATGCATTATCTTGTAAGTTTCTATTAGATCTCCCCTCAACCTTCTAAACTCTAATGAATACAATCCCAGGATCCTCAGCCGTTCATCGTATGTTAGGCCTACCATTCCAGGGATCATCTGTGTGAATCTCCGCTGGACACACTCCAGTGCCAGTATGTCCTTCCTGAGGTGTGGGGCCCAAAATTGGACACAGTATTCTAAATGGGGCCTAACTAGATCTTTAAAAAGTCTCAGAAGCACATCGCTGCTTTTATATTCCAACCCTCTTGAGATAAATGACAACATTCCATTCGCTTTCTTAATCACAGACTCAACCTGCAAGTTAACCTTTAGAGAATCCTGTACTAGCACTCCCAGATCCCTTTGTACTTTGGCTTTATGAATTTTCTCACCGTTCAGAAAATAGTCCATGCCTGTATTCTTTTTTCCAAGACCTCGCATTTGCTCACGTTGAATTTCATCAGCCATTTCCTGGAACCACTCTCAAACTGTCTAAATCATTCTGCAGCCTCCCCACCTCCTCCGTACTACCTGCCTGTCCACCCAACTTCGTATCATCTGCAAACTTCACCAGAATGCCCCCAGTCCCTTCATCCAGATCATTAATATATAAAGTGAACAGCTGCGGCCCCAACACTGAACCCTACGGGACACCACTTGTCACCGGGTATAAGGGTAGGCAAGTTATGCTGCAGCTTTATAGAACTTTAGTTAGGCCACACTTGGAATATTGTATGCTGCTCTGGTCACCGCACTACCAGAAGGATGTGAATGCTTTGGAGAGGTACAGAAAAGGTTTACCAGTATGTTGCCTGGAATGAGGGGTTTTAGCCATGAGGAAAAGTTGAATAGACTGTTTGTTTTCACTGGAATGTAGGAGGTTAAGGGGGCGATCTGATGGAAGTTTAAAAAAAATTGTGAATGGCATAGATCGAGTGGGAAGTAGGAGGCTTTTTTCCCAGGATGGAGGGGTCAATTACTAGGGGACACAGGTTCAAGGTGTGAGGGAGGAAGTTTAAAAGAGATATGTGAGATAAGTTTTTGGCACAAATGGTGGTCAGTGCCTAGAACACGCTGCTAGAGGAGATGGTGGAAGCAGACAATAGCAGCATTCAAGAAGTATCTGGATGAATACACGAATAGGAAAGGAATGGAGGGATCCCGTAATGAAGACAGATTTAGCGTGGAAGGGCAAAATGCAGCATCGCAGGCTTGGAGGGCTGAAGGGCCTGCTCCTGTGCTGTTTTATTCTTTGTTTTTTTGTAACTCAATTTATCCCAATTTTTGAGAACTTCCTCATTGTCCAATTTCATTGGAGGAATGTTCAATTCAGAGTCCTCTGGACTTGCTTCTTTGCTGTGTTGTAACCAGTAACACATTCTCTTTTTGCTTTTCTTCCCTATCAAAATATCTTTTGATCATTTTCACATGATACACTGAGATTTGGGGATGGTAGTCCTGGTGCAGAGGCAGTCCTGGAGCAGAGGCCAGCGAGGGAAATTGAGTCCTGGAGTGGAGGCCAGCGAGGGGAGGCAGTCCCAGAGAAAAACAAAACTTACCTTGGAGCAGCTGAAAGCCAATGTGGAGTGGACCGAAGGCTAGGAGCAGAGCGGGGAAAGTTGTGGTCTGACCACCTGTACCAGACATGTGGAAACCCCTGTGCTCAGCCACTGCAATAGGATGTTGATGTGTACTTTGTTTATGACTGTAATGACTATCCTTATAACTATGTCTTGTATCTGTAAAGCAATGCAACTACTTTTCTTATTTATTTGTCTTTTTATAAGACTTTTCACTGTACTCCTGTACATCTGTACTCGAGCACCGTGACAACAAGGGATATTCTTTTTTATTCATATGCTGTGCCACTTTTAAATGCTGTCTAGCCAACTCACCCACTCAATGTAATCTTTCCCTAAAATTTGACAGTCCAAATATGTGGTCCTGGAACTCTGACTCACCAACTGATTTCAGTGGTCCTCTCACCTCGTGCCCAAAACTAATTCAAATGGACTGAATTTGACAGATTCATTTGGTGCATCCCTAATTGCAAGAAGTGGAAATGGAATTCCTTTATCCCAATTCTCTGGATAGTCTTGACTATAAGCCCTCAGCATGGTCTTTAAAGTTTGATGCCACCGTTGTAATGCTCCCAGCTATTCTGGATGGTATGCAATGGATTTGTATTGTTTTATTCCTCAGCTATCCATAACTTATCTGAATAATTTGATGTAAAATTCGACCTTTGATCTGATTGTATCTTTGCTGGTAGTCCATATCCAGTGAAAAATTTGAGTAACTCCTCTACAACCCTTTTAGCTGTGATATTGTATAATGGAATGGCCTCCAGAAATCTAGTGGACACATCCATTATGGTCAACAAATACTGATACCCACTTTTCGTTTTAGGTAGGGGTCTCACACAATCAATTAAGACCCTTGTAAAACTTCCTCAAATGCAGGAATGGGTATTAGAGTTACTGGTTTTATTGCTTTCTGAGGTTTTTCCAATTACCTGATACATATGACATGTCTGGCAAAATTTATCCACATCCTTATGCTATCTAGGCCAGTAAAAATATTTTTGTATTTTGGCTTGAGTTTTCCTTACTCTAAAATGACTTCCTCCTGCTAATTCATGTGCCACCCACAACATCTCCTTTCTATAACCCACTGGTAATACAGCTTGATGAATGTTTGCCCATTTCTCATCCTCCTGAATATGTTATGGTCTCCATTTCCTCATCAAGACTCAATTTTAAGATACTAATATTTTGGGATACACAAGATACTTCTTCTGCGTATGCGGTTTGATCCAACTGCTTGTTTTTCATCTTTCTGTTGTAAATCAGTTAATTTCTCTGAACTACAGTTATCCACTTTGTCCTCCACTTGTTTGTGTTTAGTCTCAATTTTTTGATCAAACATGGTCTGTGATGATTGTATTTCAACCTCCTTATCTTTATTCTTTGATTTCTCCCCCTGCCTCAACATTTGTGACCTTGTTATTACACAGTCACGAAAAATCCCAGGATATACTTCATGTAATACCTCAGTTGCCTGAATCTCCACAGGCTTTTCAACCACAGTAGGCATTACTCCCACCTGCAATCCAGCTATATTGTTACAAAGAAAAAAGTTGTATTCCGGGAGCTGAGAATTCCCACCACTTCTCTACTTTTCACTGGACACTCCAACCTCACTTTATATAATGGATCACTTCTCATCTTACCTTGAATTCTATATATTACTACTTTCTCTGGCAATGCTCCTTCTGAATTACGTACGTCTTCATCTCTCACCAAAGATTAACATGCTCCTGTCTTTCTTAAATTGCAGTTTCTTTACCTGCTTCTCCTGCCATACATGAGAAAACCTTGTTCTCACAAGTTTAAGGAGTTCTGGCACTTTCTTCTCAACCAGCTGCTGACCAGGTTAGACATTCTGGTGCAGCTTTTTAGCTTCCACTGTGGTCTCCTTTACCACTTCAATAAAATCCACTGGCTTATCCTGTTCCCCACCCCCATCTTCCCAGTGCTTTTTCTACACTACTAACGCTGCGACTTCACACCTGAACATTTTGACTGCTCGTTCCCCTTCGTGGGTTCCCTTTTCACCCAGTCGTAAACTATCTTCAATGAAATCTCCTTTTCGCTTACCACCTGAGGATTTCTCTTTTCCCCATTTTCTATTCCTCACAGATTGAAATTGACGCTGGAAGCTAAACTTTGATTTATAAACCAACTCATTACCATCATTCATTTCAGCTGCTAATCTGAGATAACAAGGTGTGGAGCTGGATGAACACAGCAGGCCAAGCAGCATCATAGGAGCAAAATAGGCCTAGACCCTTCATCAGAAAAGGGGGAGGGGAAGAGGGTTCTGAAATAATAAGAGAGAGAGGGGGAGGCAGATAGAAGATGGATAGAGGAGAGGATAGGTGGAGAGGAGGCAGACAAGTCAAAGAGGTGGGGATGGAGCCAGTAAAGGTGAGTGTAGGTGGGGGGGTGGGGAGGAGATAGGTCAGTCCAGGGAGGACAGACAGGTCCAGGGGGCGGGATGAGGTTAGTAAATAGGTGATGGGGGTGGGAGGAGGGGATAGGTGAGAGGAAGAACAGGTTAGGGAGGCGGGGACAAGCTGGGCTGGTTTTGGGATGCGGTAGGGGGAGGGGAGATTTTGAAACTTGTGAAATCCACATTAATACCATTGGGCTGCAGGGTTCCCAGGCTGAATATAATTTGCTGTTCCTGCAGCCTTCGGGTGGCATCACTGTGGCATTGCAGGAGGCCCAGGATGGACATGTCATCTGAGGAATGGGAGGGGGAGTTGAAATGGTTCGCGACTGGGAGGTGCAGTTGTTTGTTGCGAACTGAGCGCAGGTGTTCTGCAAAGCGGTCCCCAAGCCTCCGCTTGGTTTCCCCGATGTAGAGGATGCCACAATGGGTACGGCGGATGCAGTATACCACATTGGCAGATGTGCAGGTGAACATCTGCTTGATGTGGAAAGTCTTCTTGGGGCCTGGGATTGGGGTGAGGGAGGAGGTGTGGGGGCAGATGTAGCACTTCCTGCGGTTGCAGGGAAAAGTGCTGGGTGTGGTGGGGCTGGAGGGGAGTGTGGAGCGGACAAGGGAGTCCCGGAGAGAGTGGTCCCTCCGGAAAGCAGACAAGGGTGGGGAGGGAAAAATGTCTTTGGTGTTGGGGTCAGATAGCAGATGGCAGAAGTGTCGGAAGATGATGCATTGGATTCGGAAGTTGGTGGGATGTTACGTGAGGACGAGAGGGATTCTTTTTTGGTTGTTATTGCGGGGACGGGGTGTGAGGGATGAGTTGCGGGAAATGCTTGCAGTTTTAACTCTGTTCTTCCACGTGAGTTCTCACGACCTCAGAAAATGAATTTTTGAACTCCTCCAAAATAAATCGCCTCTCCAAGAGCGCCATTTGTTTGGTCTATTTTTAATGCCCTTATCCACCTATCAAAATTACTTTGTTTAATCCTTTCAAACTCAACGTTTGTTTAACCAGGGTCCCTTCTTAGATTGCTGAAACATTGTCTGTAGGCCTCTGGCACTAGCTCATGTGGACTTAAGATGTCATTTTTCACCTCATTATACTCCCAGATACCTCTTCTGATAGTGATGCAAATACCTCACTAGGTTCACCCGTCATCTTTGTTTGGATCAACAATACCCATATGGTCACCAGCCATTTCATATGGTTAGCTACTTTTTCAAATGAAATTAAAAGGCTCCTGCATCCTTCTTGATGAATTTAGGCAATGCGTGGACATATTTAAACAGATCCCCACCAGGCCTTTGGCTACGATGAGTTTGTTCATCATCACCATCCTCTACACTAAGCTACCTACCTTCACCTCTGCCCTCGAGTCAGTTTTCCTCTTTATTGCCAACTTCTAAGTTCAAAACCTCTCTCTTCCTGCTGTACTTCTGTTACGGCCTTCCTCTCATTTTGCCTCTGCTTTTAATCATAATTCAAACTGTTTTGTTTCCTTCTCTTTCTCTTTTTTCTGCCAGATCTGTTCTTTCTTTTCCTTTTTCCCTTCCCATTGCTTCTAATTCAAGCTGTTTCATCTGCACTTGAAGTTTAACTATTCCCAATGACTCCAATGGCATTCTGGGCAACTGTAAATGCTGCTTGAATGCTGTAATTATGTTTCCTTTTCTCGCAGACACAGGCAAATCCAACTCTAGCTTGTTTGCCAATTCGGAAAGCTTTGCCATGCTGACTTTCTGTAAAACTCCCAGAAATGACTTCTCCCAACCCCAGAAAACTCTGTGACTGACAGAGCCAGTTATACACAAGACACACTGTTCAAACCAAACGAATGCGACACCCAAAATAAAAGACTCCAACAATTACCACTTGCAGCCTTGGAGCCCAACAATCTTAAACCCAACCTGGAATTAGGGTTTTTGATCCTAGCAATATCCCCCAATTTATGGACATTCAGTGAAGCTTCCAGCTCTGTTGAGACCCCATTTGCTTCTGATGCTACTGAAAAACCAAACCCCAATTTATCGTCAGTCTGAAACTAACATATAATAGATAGTCAAATTAGTAGCTTTCATAAACCACTGATTTTATGGTTTACCTGTGATGCCACTCTTGTGCTGGGCCCCTGATCCTGGGCTTCAATTATCCTGTTCAAAACCTTACAAATTATGAGCCAAGAAAAAAAAAAAACAAGATAAAAGTATCTCAGGCCAAGCAGCATCATAGGAGCAGGAAAGCTTGACGTTTCAGGCCTAGATCCTTCATCAGAAATGGGGGAGGGGAAGAGGGTTCTGAAATAAACGGAGAGAGGAGGAGGTGGATAGAAGATGGATAGAGGAGAGGATAGGTGGAGAGGAGACAGACAAGTCAAAGAGGCTCCTCTCCATCTATCCTCTCCTCTATCCATCTTCTATCCGCCTCCTCCTCTCTCCCCGTTTATTTCAGAACCCTCTTCCCCTCCCCCATTTCTGAAGAAGGGTCTAGGCCCGAAACGTCAAGCTTTCCTGCTCCTATGATGCTGCTTGGCCTGCTGTGTTCATCCAGCTCCACACCTTGTTATCTCGGATTCTCCAGCATCTGCAGTACCTATTATCTCTAAAAGTATCTCATTCCCCTCGGCTCTGAATTCCCACATTGACAGCAAATTCCCCAAACTATCTACTCACTCAGGCTGTGTCCCACTTTGGATGGGATTGCTCCTTCCTGATCCCTTAATCCCTTCACTTACAAAAAAGTACCTTTCTTAGATTTAGAAGTAACAATTAATCCTGCAATCACTGGCATTTGTGGAAGACAGTTCCAAGTAGCTACCACCCTTTGTGTGCAGAAGTGCTTCTTAACACCTCTCCTGAATGGTCTGACCCTAACTCTCAGACAATGCCCCTTAGTTCTAGAATCCCCAATGAGTGAAAATAGTTTATCTACCCTGTCTTTTCCTGTTACTATCCTGATGGCATCAATTGGATCATTCCTTGACAGAGAGAAAATAGGCCTCATTTGTATAATCTCTCCTCATAACCTAACCCCTGAAGTTCGGGTATCATTTTTGTGAATTATGTCGTACTCTCTCCAAGGCCAGTCTGTCCTTCAAAAGGTGTGTTGCACAGATCTGCTCACTATACCAAGTGGCAGGGTTGATATAACTGCAGCATAATGTCTGTGCCCTTGTACTCCATTCCTCTGGATATAAAGGCCAGCATTCCATTAATCTACAGATGTGAGGCTAGAAAAGCACAACAGGTCAGGTAGCATCAGAGGAGCAGGAAAGTCAACGTTACTTGCCAATACCCTTTGTCAGGACTGGGGAGGAGGGAGGGGGAGGGAAGCCCAGAAATAAAGCGAGGGAGGGGGGGGGGGGGGGAAGGGTAGGAGAGATGGTAATAGGTGGATGCAGGTAGGGCGTTATTGTGGTTGGTCCATGGGAAGGGTGGAGTGGTTAGGTGAGTAGGAAGATAGACAGGTTAGGTCAGGTCAGGTCAGGAGGGGGAAGGCTGGACATGGGATAAGGCTGGGAGAGGTGGGATTTTGAAGCACGTGAATTCAATATTAAGGCCATTGGGCTCTAAGCTTCCAAGGCAAAATATCAGGTGTTGTCCTTCCAGTTTACATTTGGCCTTGCTCTGGCAATGGATGAGCCATGGATGGATGTGTCACCAGGCGATGGGAGAGGGAATTAAAATGGATGGCAACCTGAATGTTGGGTTAGGTGATGCATACAGATGCTCCACGAACTAGTCCCTGAGTCTGCTTTTTGTCTCCCCGATATAGAGGAGACCACATTGGGAGCAATGGATGCAATTAATAAGGTTGGATGAAGTGCAGGTAAATCTCTGCCAGATCTGAAAAGCTTGTTTGGTGCCTTGGATAGAGGTGAGGGAGATGTGTGGGAATAGGTGTTGAACCTTCTACGGTTGTAGGGAAAGGTACTGGGTGTGGTAAAGGAATTGGTGGGAAGTTGTAGAGCTGATGAGGGAGTCATGGAATGAACAGTCCCTGTGGAAAGTGGACAGGGGTGGCAAGGGAAACATCTTTTTAGTGGTGGAGCCTGATTGTAGGTGGCGGAAATGTCGGAGAATGACGCGTTGGATCCAGCAATTGATAGTATGGCTTACTAACCTTTACATTTCTGAGGCCAGATGCCAACTCTGGCACCTCCTCCTAGCATCCCCTCAATTATGACCCCACCTCTGATCACCAAGCCATCATCTCTTAGACCATCAACAACCTCATCACTTCGAGACATCTCCCGTCCACAACCTCCAACCTGATAGTTCCCCAACCCCTCACCACCTGTTTCTATTCCGACCCAAAATCCGTAAACTTGACCCATTGTCTCTGCCTGCTATTGCCCACTGAACTCATCTCTTCCTACCTTGACTCCATTCTTTCCCCTTTGTCCCAGGAGCTCCCTACCTACACTCATAACCTAAGCCATGCCCTCCACCTTTTCCAACACTTTCAATTTCCGACATTTCCCCCAACACGTCATCTTCACCATGGACATTCAGCCCCTGTACACCTGTATCCCCCACATGGAGGGCTTTAAAGCCCTCTGCTTCTTCCACTCGCAGAGGCCCAACCAATCCTTCCCCACTGATACTCATCTGCTTGGCTGAACTGGTCCTCACTCTCAACAATTTCTCCTTCGATTCCATCCACTTCCTACAAACCAAAGCAGTGGCCATGGGCACCCACATGGGCCCCGAGCTAGGCCTGCCTCTTTGTAGGATTTGTGGAACAGTCCCTCTTCCGCAACCACTCCAGCAACATCCCTCACCTCTTTCTGCGCTATATTGGTGACTGCATTGGTGTGGCCTCGTGCTCCTGTGAGGAGCTCGAGCAGTTCATGAACTTTGCCAACAATTTCTACACTGCCCTCAAATTCAGCTGAAGTATTTCTGACACCTCCCTCCCATTCCTGCAGAATTTCCAGCTCTATCTCTGGAAATCGACTCATCACCGACATCTATTTCAAACCCACTGACTCCCACAACTACCTTGACTACACCTCCTCTCATCCACCCTCCTGCAAAAATGCTATTCCATACTCCCAATTCCTCTGCCTCCACCACATTTACTCCCAGAATAAAGTGTTCTATTCCAGGTATCCTCAGATATCCTCCTACTGCATCTTCTCCGTTTCCCACACTTCTGCCCTCAAACCCTCTCCACCCAACAGCAATAAGGATAGAATCCCCTTAGTCTCACACACCACCCTACCAACCTCCGGATTCAATGCATCATCCTCCAACATTTCCGCCACGTACACGTCCCCACTCCTGTCCACTTTCCACAGGGACTGTTTATTCCATGATTCCCTCATCAGTTCTACACTCCCCACCAATTCCTCCACCACACCTGGTACCTTTCCCTGGTAACCACATGTCCATCTTCCTACTCACCTAACCACTCCAGCCTTCCCACCGTCCAATCACAATAACGCCCTACCTGCATCCTGCCCTTCCCCCAGCCCCAACCCCTCTCTCTGTTTCTGGGCTTGCCTTCCCCTACCAAGTCCTGACAATGGTTTTTGGCCCAAAATGGTGACTTTCTGCTCCTCTGATGCTGTCTGGCCTGCTACGCTTTTCAAGCCTCACACTTGTGGACTCTGGCTTCCAGCATCTGCAGTCCTTTTTGTCTCCAGCATTCCATTTGCCTTCTTTAGTATTTAATGCACTTGTTTGCGGCATTTTAAAGATGTATGCACCTGAAAACTCAAGTTTAGAATATAGAACTGCACATCACTGGAACGGGCCCTTCGGCCCACAATGTTGTGCCAATGAGGCTAAATTAAACTAGTCCTTTCTGCCTGACCTTGGTCCATATCCATCCACCCCTAAACTCCTTCATCGTATCTGCCTCCTTCACCACTCCAGCAGCATATTCCAAACTCCTACACTCAAAAAACTTTCCTCTCACATCTCCTTTGGACTTTCCACCTGTCACCTTAAATGCATGCCTCCTAGTATTAGACATTTCAACTCTGGGAATAACATTCTGACCATCAACCCTATCTCAACATCTCAATTTTATAGACTTCTATCAGGGTTCCCCTCAGCCTCCACTGCTCCAGAGAAAACAACCCAAGTTTTTCTAGCCTCTTCTTATAGTTCATACCCTCTAATCCAGACAGCATCCTAGTGTTTCTCTTTTCCATTCTCTCCAAAGCCTCCACATCCTTCCTATAGTGTGGTGACTAGAACTGAACGCAATACTCTAAGTATGGCCTGTCAAAGTCTTACAAAACTGCAACATGACACCTTGACTCTTGTACTCAATTCTCCAACCAATAAAGGCAAGCATGCCATACACCTTCTTCACCACCCTATCTACTTGTGTGGCCACTTTCAGGGAGCTATGGACTTGAACCCCAAGATCCCTCTGTACATCGATGCAGTTCAGGGTCCTGCCATTAACTGTATACTTTTGCTTAATATGCGATCTTCCAAAGTGCAGCAGCTCACTCTTATCCAGATTAAGCTCCATCTGCCATTTCTCAGCACATACCTGCCAAAGGTCTATATTCCACTGTACCCTTTGACAACCTTTTACACCATCCACAACTCCACTGATCTTTGTATTGCCTGCAAGCTTACTAATTTACCCATCCACATTTTCATGCAAGTCATTTATATGTATCATAAACAGCAGACGTCCCACTATGGATCCCTGTAGATGGCCACTAGTCACTGACCACGGAGAAAAAAAGACACCCTTCCACCATCACTCTCTGCCTTCTGTGGGCGAGCCAATTCTGAATCCACGTGGCCCCCATGTATCTTAATCTTCTGGATGATCCTACCATCCTTGTTGAAAGACTTATTAAAATCCATGTAGACAACATTCACTGCTGTACCCTCATCGATTATCCTTTACCATTTCCTCAAAGCATTCAATCAAGTTAGTAAAACATGACCTGCCCTGCACAAAGCCATGCTGTCTGCCCCTAATTAGGCCTTGCTTTTCCAAATGAAAATGTAAATGTAAATCCTATCCTTAAGAATTCTCTCCAATAGCTTCCAGCCACCCATGTGAGACTCCCTGGTCTATAGTTTCTTGGATGATCCCTATTTGCCTTCTTGAACAGAGGAACAACATTAGCTAATTGCCAGTCTCTGGGACCTCTCCCTTAGCTAAGTGAGGATACAATGATCTTGTCAAGGTTCCAGCAATCATCTTTCTTGCCTCTGTCAATAACCTGGGTCAGATACCATTGGGCCTCGGGGACTTATCCACCTTAATGCTCTTCAAGTCTCCCATAAGGTTGAACCTCTCTGCTAATTAAACCAAAACTCCAGCCCCAATCTGTAATGGCAGGAGTAGTGGCTCCCTTCTAATAATTACACCCAAAACACCCAGAGAAGCTCACCTTGCCTCTCATAATCTGTTAAAAAAAGAGTTATGTGGAAGGAATGCCTGATACTTATTTTATAAGTGATAAGTAACAATGTATTTATTTAACCTTAACAGTAAACAATTTAACAGAATTACTAACAAACCAAACAATTCCACCCTAGTTACTAACTATTCCCTAACTGAACTAAATTCTACTGGTACAAAAACAGAAGTCGCTGGAAAAACACAGGTCTGGCTGCATCTGTGAAGAAAAAAGTCAGAGATAATAATTTAGGTCCGGTGACCCTTCTTGAGAAGGGACCCTTCTGAGGAAGGGTCAACAGTCCCAAAACGTTAACTCTGAATTTTTATTTACAGTTGCTATCAGACCTGCTGAGCTTTTCCAGCAACTTCTGTTTTTGTTCCTGATTTACAGCATCCACAGTTCTTTCGGTTTTTAAATTCTACTGGTATGCTGTTCCAATAAACGCAGGTCCCACTTGGCTTTATCTAAGTTATAAGAAAACAATAAATTAAAATTTAGTCTCTTAAAGTTCACACAGAATGTATCTTCCAGAAAGCTCTACCTTCTCCATTGTCTCTCCAGCCTTGCTTCTGCTGATCCTGCTGTCAGGGATGTTTTCTCTGTAATTTCTTCAGTGAGGACTCAGAGCTAGAAATGCTAAAAGTGTACCTTTTATGGTGCTTTTTAAAGAGAGCTTAGTAGTTTTGTGTAAGAACTAGGCATTTATTCCTCAGATGGCAGGTTTGCTCTCACCCCTTCAGATGGCAGTTGACTCTCTGCCAATTTTCCAAATGCCCTTTCTTTTATCTCCTTGATGACCCATCCATTTCTTACACTAGGATTGGTCCCCATTTGTCAACACCATCAGATTTAAATTCAATTGGTTTTCAGTTCCTAACTGCTTGATTTAAATTAGTTGGCTGATTCAAGCTAGTCGCCAAAAACATCAAAACAAGCTTAAGGTTTTCAATCACATAGCCAACAGATACATGTTTCAATTTTTGGAACAGTCTGTAATCTGTAGTTGCTTACAGACCCATTTTCTGTACAAATCTTTAAGCTTGGAAAAGCAGTTGATCTCTTAAAGGGACCATTCACTGTTCTCTTTTATCACTTTTTTTTTACAAACAAATTTTAGCTTCGTGCTTTCCAATTCAACTTCCTAATACCTACCCCCTTATGAAAAGAAAGATCTATCATCATTAAAAGATGGCTTATTTTTATTTTAACACCATGATTGTGAGATACTTAGGTCAGTAATCTAAAGTTACACATTTCATACTAATTCTGCATACATATACAACATTGGACGTACCGGTTCTATCTTATCTACACATTTTCTTTTATACCTGCGATAATGGATCTGCAGAAACATTTTTATGACCCGCAACGTGTAAAATCTGTAAATTCAAAGCTTGTAACATAAGACTTCAATGAAATAATCACATATTTTTGTCATTAAATCTTTCCAAAAAGGGACAGTGTTGTGGTCCTTGTACATGATCTTCTCTGAAACATTTTTGTAACATAAACATTAAAATGTTGTAAAGCCACTACCAAACTCAACAACAAAAACAAAGTTGCTGGAAAAACTTAGCAGGTCTAGCAGCATCTGTGAAGGAGAAAACAGACTTAATGTTTCAGTCCGGCGACCCTTCCTCAGAACACCGGACCCGAAGCATTAACTGTTGTTTCCTTCACAGATGCTGCCTGATCTGCTGAGCTTTTCCAGCAACTTTGGTTTTGTTCCTGATTTACAGCATCCACAGTTCTTTCGGTTTTTATTTAGCAAACTCAATAACTATTTTTCAGCGGTGGAGTATTTTCTCTCGTCAATTTTGCGTGGACCCTATTACCACAGAGTCTGGAAAAATTCCAGGGTATTTTTCTTCTGACTCTTCAATTCCCTAGTTTTCCTTTGGCTTCTCCACTACAAGGGGGTCACTCCAACCTGATCTTACACAGGGGAACACTAAATCTCCCTCTTGCAGGGCCTCTTGCAGATTATCACTCTTTTTGGGTAACATTTCAGAAGGAACGCAAATACTTTCATCTCTTCCTATTAGAGACTGACTAGCTCCCGTATCTCTCAATATTTTAACTTCTTTGCCTTCTCCTCCTATTCTTCCTGAGTAAACCTTACCCGCAGAGGTAAAGTCTTTGCAGAGATCGGGCACCATCTCACTATCCAACCTGTGGCTCGGCTGTGCAGTCTCCTGTAGCTCTCAACTTCTTTTGGGATTTCCTTAACTACCTCAATTAATCCCCCTGATTTAGGATAACAAGGTGTCGAGCTGGATGAACACAGCAGGCCAAGCAGCATCAGAGGAGCAGGAAGGCTGACGTTTCGGGTCTAGCCCCTTCTTCAGAAATGGGGGAGGGGAA
>JAHRHZ010000189.1:434017-504445 GCA_024137785.1 Ginglymostoma cirratum | reverse complement strand
CTTCAGAAATCATTTCTGAAGAAGGGTCTAGGCCCGAAACGTCAGCCTTCCTGCTCCCTGATGCTGCTTGGCCTGCTGTGTTCATCCAGCTCGACACCTTGTTATCTCAGATTCTCTAGCATCTGCAGTTCCTACTATCCCCCTGATTTAGCTTTGTTTACCTCATTTTTTTTCCAGTGTCTTTCTGAAACCACCAGCACTGTGACTTTGTGCATCCCACCTTTGTGCATTACCCACGCAGTCTCTGGCCAGTCCTTCTGTTTAGCCATTTTCTCAATAGAAAAAGCACCCGAGACCTTTCATCTACTATTCACCTTCTTGAGTTTCTTTTTTCCACCTGTGGTAAACAGTTCCCAATGTGATCTACTTTTTGTTCTTCATTGAAGGATCGCCCTATTTCCCAATTTCTATCCGTCACGGAATGAAATTGCCGTCGGAAGCTAAATTTCAATTTATGCACTAATGCATATTTATCTGCCATTACTGCAGCTCTTCTTGCTGTTCCTTAATGAGTTATCATTTCTGGAAGTGAGTTTTTAAACTCCTCCAGCAGAATAAACTCTCTAAGATCCTCATATATCTTGTCCATCTTTAATGCTGTCACTCATCAATCGAAGTTGCTACGTTTAATTCTTTCAAACTTGACAGAAGTCTGACCTGGTTTCTTCTTTATGTTTCTGAAACATTGTCTATATACTTCTGGTACCAATTCGTAGACACTTAAAATAGCCTGTTTAACACCTTCATAATCTCTCGACACCTCATCTGACAGCGCTACAAACACCTCACGAGCCCTGCCTACCAACTTGGTCTGAATTAACATTACCCAAACAGTCTCTGGCCAGTCCTTCTATTTAGCCATTTTCTCAAAAGAAATGGAAAAGACTTCTACATCTTTTTCATTGAATTTTGGTAGTGTTTTGACATTTTGTATATATCCCTTACAGGACTTTGGCGTCAAAGAGTTTGCTCATCATCATTATCCTCCTCACTAAGCTGCCTTCACCTCCACCCGTTATGTTATTGTCGACTCTCCTGTCCAATTGCCAATTTCTGAAGTTCGAACGCGGTCTCTTTTTCACTGCTACGCATCTTCTTTCCCCTTTCCTTTTCTCTTCTTGTAACCATAATTTAAACTCTTTCACCTTCCTTTCATTCTCTAACTCCAGTTTTCTCATTTGCAATTTAATTTTTTTCTAACTCCACTGCACTTAACTGTTTTTCTGTATACCTAAATGCTTGACCAACTCTGTTACAATTTCAGCTTTCCTTACATCCCTAGTTAAACCCAATTCTAGCCTGTTTGCTAATTCTAAAAGTGTCTCCTTTCTCTGCCTTCCTAAAAATTCTTGGCAAATTTGGGAAGCATCTTCAACCCCCAGAACCTCTTTAGCAATGTTAAGAGCCATTTGTGTCACTTTTAATGTAACGACCTACAAGTAAACAAAATTAAACCGATTTTCCACTTCTCCCCTAAGTTTTATTTAAAGGTCTAGGACACTAATCCCCAAGACTGTTTAAATCTGTTGGGACATTTCATATTCCAAATCTACTCAAATTGGTCCAAATCCATTCAGATCTCATACACAAACTGGCCAGATCTCAGACTTGATCTGTCCAAATTGGTCCAGATCCTGGACTTGAGCACCCAGTGTGTTAGGAAGGGAAGGTCAAATGTCAAGTCCCTCTGATAATTAAACTGAAACACCAGCCCCAATTTTTTATGGTGGGAATAGTGGTTCCCTTCTAATAATTAAACCAGAAACACCCAAAGCTCACCTTGCCCCTCATAATCTGGTAAAACAGTTAAATAAAAGAATCCCTGATAATCAATTTATAAGTAGCAAGTAACAATTTGTTTATTTAACACTAAACAGTGAACAAATTAACAGAATTACTAACAAGCTGAACAATTCCCCCCTAATTACTAACTATTCCCTAACTAGACTAAATTCTACTGGTATGCTGTTCCATGAACTCGGGTCTCACTTATAAAAATTCGAGTTATAAGAAAACAATAAATTAAAGCTTAGTCTCTCAAAGTTCACATATAATGTGTCATCCAGAAAGCTCTACCTTCTCCACTGTCTCCCCAGCCTTTCTTCTGCTGATCCTGCTGTCAGGGATGTTTTCTCCATAATTTCTTCTGTGAGAACTCTTAGCTAGAAATGCTAAAAGTGTACCTTTTATGGTGCTTTTTAAGAAAGCTTAGTGGTTTTGTGTGAGAACAAGGTATTTATTCCTCAGATGGCAGGTTTGCTCTCACCCCTTCCAATGGCAGTTGGCACTCTACCAATTTTCAAAATGCTCTCTTTTTTTTATCTCCTTGATGACCCATCCATTTCTTACACTAGGATTGGTCCCCATTTGTCAACACCATCAGGTTTAAATTCAATTGGCTTTCAATTTCTAACTGCTTGATTTAAATTAGTTGGCTGATTCAAGCTAGTTGCCAACCCATCAAAACAAGCTTAAGGTTTTCAATCACATCGCCAATTGGTACGTGTTTCAATTTTTAGAACTGTCTGTAATCTGCAGCTGCTTACAGACCCATTTTCTGTATCAATCTCTAAGCTTAGAAAAACACTTTATCTCTTAAAGGGACCACACACTGTTGTCCTTTTTTCACAACAAATCCTAAGCTTCCTGCCTTCTAATTTACTCTACATGACTTCGTAAAGCCCAACACCACTTCTTTCTTGATCTCAAAATGCCCTAGCTTATTAGAATGCTCCCCACAAAATCTCCCCATTGTTCATATCCTTCTCCTGGGTGATTACCGACATAAAGTCCTCATTTAGGATCAGCTACAGCTGTTGCAGCTGTACAAAACTCTGGTGCGGCCGCACTTGGAATTTTGCGTACAGTTCTGGTCACCGCAGTATAGGAAGGATGTGGAAGCAATGGAAAGGGTGCAGAGGAGATTTACCAGGATGTTGCCTGATATGGAGGGAAGGTCTTATGAGGAAAGGCTGAGGGACTTGAGGCTGTTTTCATTAGAGAGAAGAAGGTTAAGAGGTGACTTAATAGAGACATACAAGATGATCAGACGATTGGATAGGGTGGACTGTGAGAGCCTTTCTCCTCAGATGGTGACGGCTAGCATGAGGGGACATAGCTTTAAATTGAGGGGTGATAGATATAGGACAGATGTCAGAGGTAGATTCTTTTCTCAGAGAGTAGTAAGGGCATGGAATGCCTTGCCTGCAGCAGTAGTAGACTCGCCAACTTTAAGGGCATTTAAATGGTCATTGGATAAACATATGGATGATAATGGAATAGTGTAGGTTAGATGGGCTTCAGATTGGTTTCATAGGTCGGCGCAACGTCAAGGGCCGAAGGGCCTGTACTGCGCTGTAATGTTCTATGTTCTATGTTCTATGTTATGTTTTATGTTCTATGTATATTCGTCATGGACCCAGTCCGATTTTAGCAGCCTAAAACTTACATATGCTTCTTTTTCCCTTTTGACTAAATTCACATCCTCCCTTGTTATCTAAAGTTCCTTTACCTTGTCATCCTTGTCCTTCCTCCTTACTGGAACATGCCAGTCCTGACGTCTCATCAACAGGTCTTTAAACAATTCATACATGTCAAATGTGGACTTGCCTCATCACAGCTCCTCCCAATTAACACTCCCTAACTCATGTCTAATACTGAAGTAGTTTTCCCTCCCCCAGTTTAGTACTTTCCCATAAGGTCCTGACTTATCCTTATTCATAATTGTCTTAAAGTGATCACTATTTCGAAAATGCTCTCCTACTGAAAGGTGAGTCACCTAGCCAGGCTCATTAGCAAATACAAGGTCCAGTATGGCCCCTCATCTCATTGGACTCTCTAGATATTGTTTCAAGAAACCCTTTTGGATGCACTTAACAGATTCTGCCCTGTCTAAGCTGCTTGTCTAAGGGAGTCCTAATCAATATTGGTGAAGTTAAAGTCAAAGTTTCTTTGAAGTCATTTTGAAAGAGCTGATTAAAAAAAACCTAAATTGAGTGCATTTTGGGAAGGTGGTGGCATGGTGCTAACATGATTGACCAAAAGGTCCAAGATAAAGCTCGGGACAGGTTCAAATCCCACCAATGCCGATTTTTACGGCGTCCTGTTTGTGCAGTGGTGTGTAAGGTTGGGAGCGGGGAGGTGACAGACATTTAGAAGGTTGTGGGGACAAGAGGTGGCTACTGAAAAAAAATGAGCTTTGCAAGATGGGGGAGGTTTCTGAGACAGGAAGGGTTATAGGGACTGGAGGACATGACACAGAATGGTGGATTGTAGGGTGGAGGAGGTTATTGAGGTAAGATGGGCTGATGTGATTACTGAGATAGCGAAGGCTACAGGAAAATATAGGGATAAAGAATATTATGGGGGCTGGAGATGGATATACATATTGGGAAGGTTGTAGGGGATGAATTGCTTACGGAGATAGGGGATACTTAGCAACTAGATGAGCTAGATGTAAGTAGGGTTGTCAGGGCCAAAGTACACTACAATGATAGCAAAGATTGCAGTTGCTGGAAGAGGTTACTGAATTCATAAGGGCTGACGGAGCTGACCCAGATTTTGAGATTTGTCTGGCTGAAGCAAGTTTCACAGTAAGCATTGAGTTTAGCAGCTGTAGGTAGCAGAGATCGGGAGAGTTCAGGAGGAGGTAACAGAACTTTCGACTTGTAGGGACAGAAAGAGGTTGCAGAAATATGGCGGTATCTAGGAGCTGGAGGAGGTTACAGAGTGGGATGATTGTAAAGGCTGGAGGAGGTTACTGAAATAGGGAGGTTTGTAGGTGTTTGATGACATGACAGAGTTTGGAGTGATTTGACAGAAGAGAGGTCGTAGAGATTGGTAGTGTTGTAGTGAAGGAGACTTCACCTGAGTGAGATAAAGACCAATGAGTAAAACTGGGAACCTGGTTCAAAGTGGAAATTTGGACAGAGAGAACAGAAGTGGTGTAACTAGAGTTCACTGAAGGAAGTAGGCTCTCGATAGCAAGAAGTGAGTCGTAAAGGATAAAAGGTGTGAATCGAGAATCTGACTTGCAGTGAGACCAGCTGCAAAATTATGTCACAAACACAGCATGATGCAAGTGCAAGGAATGAAATTATTGGAGAAAATTCTGAAGGAATAAATTGATATTCAATTGGAAAGAAATGGGTTAATTATGAGATAGCAAGAACTGAGATGTTGTTAGAATACTGTCAGAATACTTTCAGATATTGTCAGAATTGATACAGTATGGAGCTGGAGGAGTGCTGCATGTCAGGCAGCATCAGAGGAGTAGGAGAGTCAACGATTTTGGTATAGGCCCGAAACATTGACTCTCCTACTCCTCTGATGGGTTAATTAGAGATAGTCAGTTTGACTTTGTCAGAGGGAGGCCATGCCTAACAAATATTTTAGAATTTTTTGGAAATGTGATCAAGTGTGCAGATGAGAGAAGTTCAGTTCGTATAGTTTATATGGATTTGAGCAAAGCTTTTGACAAGGTTCCACATAAGAGATTGATTGAGAAGATTAAAGCATGTTGTTTTTGAGGGAAACTTGGCATGATGGATCAGAAATAGTAGGAACTGCCGATGCTGGAGAATCTGAGATAACACAGTGTAGAGCTGGATGAACACAGCAGGCCAAGCAGCATCAGAGGAGCAGGAAAGCTGATGTTTCGGGTCGAGACCCTTCTTCAGAAAAAGGGTCTAAAGAAGAATGAATTCTGAAGAAGGGTCTCGACCCGAAACATCACCCAGCTCTACACTATGATGGATCAGAAACTGGCTTAGTTATAGGACACAGAGGGTAGTGATAGAAGGCTGAAACAAAAACAGAAATTGCTGGACAAACTCAGCACGTCTGATAGCATCTGTGGAGGGAAATCAGCATTAACCTTTTGGGTGCAGGGACTCTTCTGCAGAATTGATAGCAAGAAGGAAGATGTTGGGGGAGGGGGTAAGGAATAAATGATAGGTGGAGATAGAGCTCAAAGAAAGAAAAGGACAGTTGGACAGACAAATTGGTGAATAATGATTAGGCTAGAAGGATGAATAGCTGTTAATGGAAACTGTAAGTGGCTAACAATGGATTGTGTGTAATAGCAGACCATGTGAAGACAAGACCTGGTATGTGGGGATTTGGGTAAGGACATGGGAGAGCTCAAGCCCGAAAATTGTTAAACCCAATATTGAGTCCAGAAGGGTGTAGAGTTCCCAAGTGCAAAATGCAGGGGAGGCGATGGCCTAGTGGTATGATCGCTGGACTGTTAATCCAGGAGCCCAGATAACATTCCGGGGACTTGGATTTGAATCCCGCCAAGGCAGATGGTGGAATTTGAATTCAATAAAAATATCTGGAATTAAAAATGTAATGACGGCCATGAATCCATTGCCGATTGTTGGGAAAAACCCATCTGATTCACTAATGTCCTTTAAGGAAGGAAACTGCCATCTTTATCTGGTCAGGCCTACATGTGACTCCAGACCCACAGCAATGTGGTTGACTCTTAACTGCCCTCTGGGCAATAAATGCTGCCTGGTCAGCAACGCCCTCATCCCGTGAATAAATGACGGAAAAAAAAAATGAGATGCTGCTCATCCAGCTTGCACTGAGTTTCGCTGGAACACTGTAGCAAGCCAGAAATAGAGATGTTGGCCAGGGAACAAGATGGTGTGTTGGAATGGTGACTGGAAGCTCAGGGTCTTTTTTACAGGCAGGACATAGGAATTCTGCGAAGCAGTCACCCATTCTAGCCTTTGCTTCCTCAATGTAGAGGAGACCACGTTGTGAGCAGCAAATGCAGCAGACTAGATTGAGTGAAGCGCAGGTAAAGCATTGCTTCACCAGGAAGATGTGTTTGGGCTCTGGGAGACTGGGACAGGTGTTACAGTTTATGCGGTTACAGGGGAAGATGCCCGGAGTGGGGGGAGGGGGGAGGGTGAAGGGTGAAGGAGGAGTGGATTGGGGTACCCCAGAGGGAACTGTCAGAGGGAAGGCTGACAAGGGAGGGAGGGGAATATGTGTCTGGTGGTGGCATCCCGTTGGCAGTGGTGTAAATGGCAGCTAATGATCCTCTGCATGTGGATGCTGTTGGGATGATTGCTAAGGACAAAGGGGACCCTTATGCTGTTGTGGGAGGGAAGAGAGAGAGTGAGGGCCAAAGTGAGGAAGATGAGTCGGACCCTGTTGAGGGCCTTGTCAGCTATAGCACTGGGGAATCCTCAGTTGAGGAAGAAGGTAGATATTTCGGAGGTTCCTTTGTCAAAGTTGGCATCATCGGAACAGTTGCGATGGAGACAGAGGAACTGGGAGGATAGAATAGAGTCTTTACAGGAGGCAGGGTGTGAAGATGTGCAGTCAAGGCAACTGTGGGAGTTAGTGAGTTTGCAATGGATATCAGTGGCCAGCCTACCTCCAGAAATGGAAATGAAGATGTCAAGGAAGGGAAGGGAGGAAATAGACCAGGAGAAGATGAAGGCAGGGTGGAATTTGGAAACAAAATTGATAAACTTTTCCAATTCCAGACAAAAGATGGAAGCAGCACTGATGATGTCATTGATATAACGAAGATTTGTGGGTATGGGCCAGAATAGGACTGGAACAAGGAATGTTCCATGTACTCCACAAATAGATAGGCATAACTGGAGCCCATTCGGGTATCCAAGGCCACCCCTCTGACCTGAAGAAAGTGAGAGGAGTTAAAAGAGAAGTCGTTCAGGGTAAGGACGAGCTTGGCCTGATGGTGGAGGGTGGTGGTGAATGGGGACGGTTCAGATCTGTTTTCCAGAAAGAAACGGACAGGCCTGAAATCATCCTGATGTGGCTGGATGTATAAAGGGATTGCATATCAATGGTAAAGAGGAGGCAGCTGGAGCCCACAAACTGGAAATTCTAAAACTGATGTAAAGCGTCAGAGGAATCGCGGATTGAAATGAAGTACAGACTGGGTGACTACTTCGCAGAACACCTACTTTCTGTCTGCATAACAGACCCTTAGCTTCCAGTTACCTGCCATTTCAATACACCACCTTGTTTTCTGGCCAACATCTTTGCCTCAGACTTGCTGTAGTGCTCCAGCGAAATTCAGTGCAAACTGGAAGAACAACACCCCATTTTTCCACTTGGGAACTTTACAGCCTTCTGGGTCCAATTTGCGTTCAAGCAGCCTAGGTGTGGCCAACACTCAAAGACCAGGCTTTGTAGTTTTTAAAAAACTTTTTAGCTTTAGTTTTAGGCAGAATCCTTTGGGGTCTCGAAAAAGTTGGAAGTTTCAGTGAATGTCTCGTAGCTGCTACTTTCCCTGAATTTTCTCTTGACGTTTTATCCCTCTGGATTGGAGTTTGCCTTCTTGCCAAGGGGCATGTTTATGGGATGTTACAATATTGGAACAGCTACATAGTAATGGTTACTGTATCTATTATTTGGTTAAGTATTCCAATTGTTAAGTTATTCTAAATTCCACTTTCTTTTGTTTATATTTTAACTATAGTGTTAAACAAATTGAATTTTGCTTAACATCGAGTAGTTTGACCAGTTGAATTGCATCTGGAACAGGGCACTTCATATCTACTATTAAAATTAGAAAAAGGTAGGGTCTGGGCTACCTTCTTAAAATATATTGAGGGAGTCTGGTCTGGTCTGGTTGATAAGACATTGGGGACTCATCCAGGATTGAAATCTATGATCCCAAGTTGGGTTTAGGATTGTTGGACTCAAAGGCGGCAAGTGGTAGGTGTTAGTGTCTTTTGTTTCAGATGTTGAATCTGGTCACTTTCAGTGTGTGCTTCATGTAGTAATGGATCTTTCAGTCAGTAAAAGTTTTCTGGGGATGGAATAAGTGACTTTGGGAGTTTTACAGAAAGTGAGCAAGGCAAATCTTTCAGAATTGGCAAACAAGCTGGAATTAAGGTTGCCTGTGTTTGTGAGGAAAAGGTGGATAATTGCAGCAATAGCTTCACATTTAAAATGGCCAGAAATGCCATTGGAATCTTTGGAAATGGCTAAAATTCAATTGCAAATGAAAAAGCTTGAACATGTAAAGTAAATGAAGCAGTTTGAATTATGATTAAACATAGAGGAAATAGAGAAAGAGAGAGAAGAAAGAGAGAAAGAGAGAATTGAAAGTTGGCAATTAGGGAGGAGAATCGACTTAAAAGGGCAATGAAAGTAGATCAAACATACAACGCTCTTAGACAAATATTTTGGAGGAGTTCAAAAATTCACTTCCTGAAGCAGTGAGAACGCATGTGGGAGAACAGAGTTTTACAACAGCAAGATTAGCAACTGAAATGGCCGATGATTATGCATTGGTTCATATATCAAGGTTTGGCTTCCGACATCAATTTCAATCTGTAAGGGATAGAAATTGGAGAAAAGAGAAATCCTCAGGTGATAGGGAAAGGAGATCTCCTTGAAGGTAATAAAGATAGTTTACAACAGGGTGAAAAGGAAACCCATGAAAGAGAAAGAGAAGTTAAAAACCTCAGGTGTTTGACTGCAATAAAGTAAGCCACGTGAAGTTGCAGGTTGGTGGTTTAGAGAAAGCACTGGATGTGGGAAAACAGGATAAGCCAGTGCATTTTATTGAAGTGGTGAAGGAAAGCACAGTGGAAGCTAAAAAGCTGCACCAGAATGTACAATCTGGTCAGACACTGGTAGAGAAGGAAGTGCCAGATCACCTTAAACCATTTATTTGAGAGGGTAAGGTTTTTCCGCATATGTCAGGAGAAGCAGGTCAAGAAATTACAATTTTTAGAAATACGTGAGTGTGTTAATCTTTGATGGTGAGAGATGAAAAGATACATAATTCAGAAGGCGCATTGTCAGAAAACGTGAAATTATGTGGTAATACGTGGAATTCACGATAAGATGAGAAATGCTCCATTATATAAACTGAGGTTAGAGTGTCCAGTGAAAAGTGGAGAATTGGTGGTAAGAATACTGGAGGAATTCTCAGCTCCAGGAATACAATTTGTTGTTAGTAACAATATAGCTGGATCGCAGGTGGGAGTGATGCTTACTGTGGTTGAAAAGCCAGTGGAACATCAGGCAACTGAGGTATTACATGAAGTATATGCTGGGATTTTTCCTGACTGTGTAATAACAAGGTCACAAAGCCACAGGGTGAGGCAGGAGGAGAATAAAGAATAAAGATAAGGAGGTTGAAGTACAATCATCACAGACCATGTTTGATCAAATGGTTGACACTAAACACGAACAAGTGGAGGACAAAGTGGATATTTGTAGTTCAGAAAAATTGACTGATTTACAAATGAGATGAAAAACTGAAGCAGTTGGATCAAACTGCATACACAGAAGAAGAATCTGAGTGTATCACAGAATGTTACTACCTTAAAAATGAGGTCTTGATGAGGAAATGGAGACCATAACATATTCAGGAGAATGAGAAATGGGCAGACATTCATCAAGGGGTGGCATGGTGGCTCAGTGGTTAGCACTGCTGCTTCACAGTGCCAGGGACCCGGGTTCGATTCCAGCCTTGGGTGTCTGTCTGTGTGGAGTTTGCACATTCTCTCCATGTCTGCATGGGTTTCCTCTGGGTGCTCTGGTTTCCTCCCACAGTCCAAAGATGTGCAGGTTAGGTGGATTGGCCATGCTAAATTGCCTGTCGTGTTCAGAGAGGGTTGGGATGCTCTGAGGTTCAGTGTGGACTTGTTGGGCCAAAGGACCTGTTTCCACACTATAGGGATTCTATGATTCTAAGTTGTATTACCAGTGGGTTATAGAAAGGAGATGTTGTGGGTGGCACATGAATTAGCAGGAGGAAGTCATTTAGAGTAAGGAAAACTCAAGCCAAAATACAAAAATATTTTTACTGGCCTCGATAGCATAAGGATGTGGATGAATTTTGCCAGACATGTCAAATGTATCAGGTAATTGGAAAACCTCAGAAAGCAATAAAACCAGTAACTCTAATACCCATTCCCGCATTTGAGGAAGTTTTTATAAGAGTCTTAATTGATTGTGTCAGACCCCTACCTAAAACAAAAAAGTGGGTATCAGTATTTGTTGACCATTATGGATGTTACACTAGATTTTTGGAGGCTATTCCATTATACAATATCACAGCTAAAAGGGTTGTAGAGGAGTTACTCAAATTTTTCACTGGATACGGACTACCAGCAGAGATACAATTAGATCAAAGGTCGAATTTTACATCAAATTATTCAGATAAGTTATGGATAGCTGAGGAATAAAACAATACAAATCCACTGCATACCATCCAGAATAGCTGGGAGCATTACAACGGTGGCATCAAACTTTAAAGACCATGCTGAGGGCTTATAGTCAGGACTATCCAGAGAATTGGGATAAAGGAATTCCATTTATACTTCTTGCAATTAGGGTTGCAACAAATGTATCTGTCAAATTCAGTCCATTTGAAGTAGTTTTTGGGTATGAGGTGAGAGGACCACTGAAATCAATTAGTGAGTCAGAGTTCCAAGACCACATATTTGGACAATACGTCTAATTTCAGGGAAAGATTAAATTAAGCAGGCGAGCTGGCTAGACAGCATTTAAAAGAAGCACAGCATATGATGAAACAGGAAGCAGTCAAAAGATCAAAAATTTATAATTTTGCTAGTGGAGATAAAGTGTTAATGTTATTTCAGGTGATGGGTGAAACTTTAAAAGCAAGGTTTAGTGGACCTTATCAAATTGAAAGAAGATCGAGTGAGGTGAATTATTTGATAAGAATGCCAAATGGAAAGAAATCTCACAAAGTGTATCGTGTGAAAATGCTCAAAAAGTATTTTGATAGGAAAGGAAAGTAAAATGAGAATGTGGTACAGGTTACAACACAGAGTGAAAAACCAAAATCGGAGGACTCTGAACTGAACATTCTTCAAAGGAAATGAACAATGAGAAAGTTCTCAAAAAATGGTATGAATTATTGGACTTTAAATGACCTGATGGGAAACATCGTAAGATATTAGAAGAAGTAAATAGAGTGATAGTGTAGGGACCGGTAGTAATCTTCCAAGAATCTTTAGAGTGTCTACAGAAGTTTGAGAGGATTGGAAAACTGCCAGTGTAACACCAGTACTGAAAAAGAGAATAAGACAACAAGCTGTTAACTATAGACCAGTTAGCTTAATGTCTGTTATTGGGGAAATGTTTTTGGGAAATTATATATGTATTGAGAAATTATAAAGGATGCAATAGCAGAAAATTTAAAAACACATAATATGTTGAGGTTGGTTGGCTCGCCGAGCTGGTTTGTTGTTCCGCAGACGTTTTGTTACCGTGCTTGGTAACATCCTCAGTGCAGCCTCTGATGAACCGTTGGTGTGTTTTCCCGCCTGGCTTTTAAACTCTGGGGTCCGTTGCGATGGATTGCCTCACTTCCGGGTTTCCTCCATAGTGGAATGTATATGGGGTTGAGTTCAATGTGTTTATTAATAGCCTGCTTCGTGGAGTGCCATGCTTCCAGGAATTCTCATGCTTTGCAATTAGGGTTGCAACAAATGTATCTGTCAAATTCAGTCCATTTGAAGTAGTTTTTGGGTATGAGGTGAGAGGACCACTGAAATCAATTAGTGAGTCAGAGTTCCAAGACCACATATTTGGACAATACGTCTAATTTCAGGGAAAGATTAAATTAAGCAGGCGAGCTGGCTAGACAGCATTTAAAAGAAGCACAGCATATGATGAAACAGGAAGCAGTCAAAAGATCAAAAATTTATAATTTTGCTAGTGGAGATAAAGTGTTAATGTTATTTCAGGTGATGGGTGAAACTCTGCCTAGCCTGTCCCAGGATCTTGGTGTTGTCCCAGTCAAAGTCGTGGTTCTCCTTGTCCATGTGGATTGAGATGAGTGAGTATTGGTCGTGTCTTTTTGTAGCCAGTTGGTGGTCATGTACTGTTGTTGTTAGTTTCCTTCCTGTTTGTCCAATGTAGTGTTTCTTGCAGTCAATGCAGGGCATCTTGTAGATGACATTGGTCCTGTCCATGGCGGGGAGTGGGTCTTTAGTTCGGGTGAGCACTTGTCGTAGGGTTGATGTGGGTTTGTGTGCCACTCTGATGCCCAGCGGTCGTAGAAGTCTTGTGGTGAGTTCTGATGTGTTCCTGATGTAGGGTAGTGTGATGAGTGTGTCAGGGTGTGTAGAATCTTTCTGATGCTGTTCCTGTAGGCATCTCCTGACCCAGTTCTTTGGATATCCATTATCCTTGAACACTGGAAGAGGTATTCCTCCTCCTCTTGGTGTAGTTCCATGTTGCTGCAGTGTGTTGTTGCCCTTTTAAATAGTGTTTGCACGCAGCTTCGTTTATGTGTGCTGGGATGGTTACTATTGAAGTTCAATACCTGGTCTCAACAACAGAACCACGCGTGGATAAGGAACCTCTCTGACAGGAAACTGACAGACGCGGAAAAAGCCGTTCTCACTTGGGGACTGAACTACAACTACAGGGATGCCAACAAAACGGAATGGCTAGCTACACTGGAAGCCACACTCAAGACCAACAATATCAATGAAGAAACACAACAAACTATAAGACAGACGGTAGTCCCAACACTAACCAGAAAGAGGGAACCCAACACCCTCAACACACGGGAAAGACAAGCCCTGGACAGATTAGAGGACACGAACATCACTATACAACCTGCAGACAAAGGGCACATGACAGTTTTCGCTTTTGTGGGTAAGTGTGGTTAGCTTGTCTTGCAGGGTCTGTCTTTTCTTGGCTCTTGTGGTCTGTCGCCTGATGTTAATGGCTCGTTCCATGTCGGTTGTCCACTCTTGATTGGTAGCTTCCTGGAATAACGTTCTTTAGTGCGTAATTTCTCTGTTGTATTTGCGGAGCCGGTTGTGTGCATCGTTTATCATTACCCTTACCATCTTGCAGCCATTGAGTTTTCCGGGCCTGTGGGTTTTTGATGGGTGGTTTGTACTTCACACTGCATGGTAATACCTGGTTCCTGAGGTATTCATTCATGACAGTGATAATGAATAAAAAGGATCACATCTCCAAAGCACAAACACTGCTCGCCGACGAGAACACATACCGGCCAGTACAAAGTGACCCGACACCACAACTGGGCAACAAAATCCTATACACGCTACTAGGATTTAAACAAACAGGACAGATCAACAAAGCAGACTTCTTAAGAATGAAACCCGAATGAAACAACACACCCCGATTCTACAGCCTCCCTAAAGTGCAAAAACCGGAAGTCCCCCTCAGACCCACAGTCTCCCTACCAGGCACTCTATTGCGTAGATTAGCCAGAGAACTACAAAGAAGACTCAAGCACCTAGTCAACAAATCACCCCACTCCATCCACTCAGCCCAAGAATTCCTCAACTCCATCAAAGACATAAAGATAGAGGACGAAGAGACCATGATATCGTTTGATGTCACCGCCCTATTCATATCAATAGACATACCACTAGCAAGGGAAGCAATGACAACACTACTTGAACAAGAACACGATCCCAGCGAAACAGTCTTCAAGGACAACATGCTTAACCTACTGGACCTATGCCTGACCACCCACTTCACCTTTAACAGCCAAACATACGAGCAAATCAATGGGACACCCATGGGATCGCCTATCTCCGGACTTATAGCAGAAGCAGTGATGCAAAGACTGGAAAGGACTGCCCTTCTGCAAATCCAACCTAAACTATGGATACAGTACGGAGACAACACCTTTTTCATCATTAAACGGACCAAATTAGAAGAGACACACAAACGCATAAACAAATGCACAAATATCACAAACGCCTCCTACCCTTCCTCGACCTCTTCATCTACAACTCCCATCAAGACATCAATCGCCTCAACCTCTCCACCCTCTCACCCACTCCAACCTCTCCCCAGCAGAACGTGCAGCCCTCCGCTCCCTCTGCATCAATCCCAACCTCACCATAAAACCCGCAGACAAGGGAGGTGCAGTTGTAGTATGGCACACTGACCTCTACATTACCGAGGTCAGGCGCCAACTCTCCGACACCTCCTCCTATCGCCTCCTTGAACATGACCCCACCCTCAACCACCAAACCATCATCTCCCAAACCATCCTTCCACAACCTCACCACCTCAGGTGACCTTCCACCCACAGCCTCCAACCTCATCGTTCCCCAACCCCGCACCGCCCGCTTCTATCTCCTTCCCAAAATCCACAAACCTGACTACGCTGGTCGACCCATTGACTCCGCCTGCGCCTGCCCCACTGAACTTATCTCCACCTATCTCGACTCCATTTTCTCCCCTTTGGTCCAGAACTCCCTACCTACGTCCATGACACCAGCCACGCCCTCCACGTCCTCCAGAACTTCCAATTCCCCAGTCCCCAACACCTCATCTTTACCATGGAAGTCCAGTCCCTATACACCTGCATTCCCCATACAGATGGCCTAAAGGCCCTCCGCTTCTTCCTGTCCCGCAGACCCAACCAGTCCTCCTCCACTGAAACCCTCATCCACTTAGCCGAACTTATCCTCACCCTCAACAAATTCTCTTTCAATTCCTCCCGCTTCCTACAGACAAATGGGGTGGCCATGGGTACCCGCATGGGCCCAAGCTATGCCTGCCTCTTCGTAGGTCACGTGGAACAATCCCTCTTTCGTACCTACGCTGGCCCTAAACCCCGCCTCTTTCTCAGTTACATTGATCATTGTATCGGCACTGCCTCGTGCTCCCATGAGGAGCTTGAACAGTTCATCCACTTCACCAACACCTTCCACCCCAACCTTAAGTTCACCTGGACCATCTCTAACACCTCTCTCTCCTTCCTGGACCTCTCTGTCTCCATCTCTGGCAACCACCTAGAAACCGATATCCATTTCAAGCCCACCGACTCCCACAGCTACCTAGAATACACATTCTCCCACCCACCTTCCTGCATGCCATCCCCTATTCCCAATTCCTTCGCCTCCGCCGCATCTGCTCACAGGATGAGGCATTCCACTCTGGTACATGCCCTTGACCATGTCTCCCGCATTTCCCACAACTTGTCTCTCACACCCCCTCCCTGCAATAACAACCAAAACAGAATCCCCCTCATCCTCACGTACCACCCCACCAACCTCCGGATCCAACGCATCATCCTCCGACACTTCCACCATCTGCAAACCGACCCCACCACCAAAGATATTATTCCCTCCCCACCCTTATCTGCTTTCCGGAGGGACCACTCTCTCCAGGACTCCGTTGTCCGCTCCACACTCCCCTCCAGCCCCACCACACCCAGCACTTTTCCCTGCAACCGCAGGAAGTGCTACACCTGCTCGTACACCTCCCCCCTCACCCCCATCCCAGGCCTCAAGAAGATTTTCCACATCAAGCAGATGTTCACCTGCACATCTGTTAATGTGGTATACTGTATCCGCTGTTCCTGTTGTGGCCTCCTCTACATCGGGGAAACCAAGCAGAGGTTTGGGGACCCCTTTGCAGAACACCTACGCTCAGTTCGCACTAAACAACTGCACCTCCTGGTCGCAAACCATTTCAACTCCCTCCCCAATTCCTCAGACGACATGTCCATCCTGGGCCTCCTGCAGTGCCACAACGATGCTACCCGAAAGTTGCATATTCCGCTTGGGAACCCTGCAGCCCAATGGTATCAATGTGGACTTCACAAGCTTCAAAATCTCCCCTCCCTAACCTGTCCTTCCTCCCACCTATCCCCTCCTCCCACCTCAAGCCCCACCCCCATCTCCTACCTACAAACCTCATCCCGCCCCCTTGACCTGTCCGTCCTCCCTGGACTGACCTATCTCCTCCCCAACGTCCCTACGTACACTCAACTTTACTGGCTCCATCCCTGCCTCTTTGACCTGTCTGTCTCCTCTCCACCTATCTTCTCCTCTATCCATCTTCTATCCGCCTCCCCCTCTCTCCCTATTTATTTCAGAACCCCCTTTCCCTCCCCCATTTCTGAAGAAGGGTCTAGGCCCAAAACATCAGCCTTCTTGCTCCTCTGATGCTGCTTGGCCTGCTGTGTTCATCCAGCTCTACACCTTGTTATCTCGGATAAAATCTCAACAGCTTTAACAGTCAAGCAGACTAGCAAACTGCCAAGAACATCTTCAATGAAATCTCCAAATAATTCATTTCAGTAGAATGGAAGAGACCTGGAAACAGCTGAAGACAGCCACCATCTCAAGCTGTGAAGAAACCATAGGCTACAAGAGCAGGAAACACCAAGACTGGTTTGATGAGAATGACCACTCAAGACCTTTGGCTGAGAAGTTGAGGGTGAACCCAAAGAGATTCTTTAAGTATATTAAAGGAAAAAAAAAAAAAACGAGAGAGAGAGTACGACCCTTCAAAGACCAATGTGGACATGTATGTGTGGAACCGCAGGAGATGGGCAAGGTCCTCAATGAAGATTTCTCCTCTGTGTTTACTATGGAGAAAGACATGAAGACTTGGGAACAAAGAACAAAGAACAAAGAAAATTACAGCACAGGAACAGGCCTTTCGGCCCTCCAAGCCTGTGCCGATCCAGATCCTCTATCTAAACCTGCTGCCTATTTTCCAAAGATCTGTATCCCTCTGCTCCCTGCCCATTCATGTATCTGTCTAGATACATCTTAAATGACGCTTTTGTGCCCGCCTCTTCCACCTCTGCTGGCAATGCATTCCAGGCACCCACCACCCTCTGCATAAAGAACTTTCCACGCGTATCTCCCCTAAACTTTTCTCCTCTCACCTTGAAATTGTGACCCCCAGTAATGGAGTCCCCCACTCTGGGAAAAAGCTTCTTGCTATCCACCCTGTCTATACTTCTTATGATTTTGTAGACCTTAGTCAGGTCCCCCCTCAACCTCCGTCTTTCTAATGTAAATAATCCTAATCTACTCAACCTCTCTTCATAACTAGCGCCCTCCATATCAGGCAACATCCTGGGTGAATCTCCTCTGCACCCTCTCCAAAGCATCCACATCCATTTGGTAATGTGACGACCAGAACTGTACGCAGTATTCCAAACGTGGTCGAACCAAAGTCCTATACAACGACAACATGATCTGCCAACTCCTGTACTCAATACCCCGTCCGATGAATGAAAGCATGCCGTATGCCTTCTTGACCACTCTATCGACCTGCGTTGCCACATTCAGGGTACAATGGACCTGAACACCCAGATCTCTCTGTGCATCAATTTTCCCCGGGGCTTTTCCATTTACCACATAATTCGCTCTTGAATTGGATCTTCCAAAATGCATCACCTCGCATTTGCCTGGATTGAACTCCAGCTGCCATTTCTCCGCCCAACTCTCCAATCTATCGATATTCTGCTGCATTCTCTGACAGTCCCCTTCACTATCTGGTACTCCACCAATCTTAGTGTCATCTGCAAACTTGCTAATCAGACCATCTATACCTTCCTCCAGATCATTTATGTATATCACAAACAACAGTGGTCCCAACACGGATCCCTGTGGAACACCACTGGTCACAGTTCTCCATTTTGAGAAACTCCCTTCCACTACAACTCTCTGTTTCCTGTTGCCCAGCCAGTTCTCTATCCATCTAGCTAGTACACCCTGGACCCCATGCGACTTCACTTTCTCCATCAGCCTACCATGGGGAACCTTATCAAACACCTTACTGAAGTCCATGTATATGACATCTACAGCCCTTCCCTCTTCTATTTGTGACTTCCTCAAAGAATTCTATCAAGGTGGTAAGACATGACCTTCCCTGCCCAAAACCATGCTGCCTAACACTAATAAGCCCATTTTCTTCCAAATGTAAATAGTTCTTATCCCTCAGTTTCTTCTCCAGCAGCTTCCCCACCACTGATGTCAGGCTCACTGGTCTATAATTGCCTGGATTATCCTTGCTACCCTTTTTAAACAAGGGGACAACATTAGCAATTCTTCAGTCCTCCAGGACCTCACCCGTGCTCAAGGATGCGGCAAAGATCTCTGTTAAGGCCCCAGCTACTTCCTCTCTCGCTTCCCACAGTAACCCGGGATAGATCCCATCTGGACCTGGGGACTTGTCCACACTAATGCCTTTTAGAATACCCAACACTTTCCCCCTCCTTATACAAACTTGACCTAGAGTAATCAAACATCTATCCCTAACCTCAACATCCATCATGTCCCTCTCCTCAGTGAATACCAACGCAAAGCACTCATTAAGAATCTCACTCATTTTCTCTGACCCCTTGCATAACTTCCCTCCTTTGTCCTTGAGTGGGCCAACCCTTTCTCTAGTTACCCTCTTGCTCCTTATGTATGAATAAAAGGCTTTGGGATTTTCCTTAACCCTGTTTGCTAAAGATATTTCATGACCCCTTTTAGCCCTCTTAATTCCTTGTTTCAGATTGGTCCTACTTTCCCGATATTCTACCAAAGCTTCGTCTGGTTTCAGTCGTCTAGACCTTGTGTATGTTTCCTTTTTCCTCTTTGCTAGTCTCACAATTTCACCTGTCATCCATGGTTCCCTAAACTTGTTCTTTCTATCCCTCATTTTCACAGGGACATGTCTGTCCTGCACTCTAATCAACCTCTTTTTAAAAGTCTCCCACATATCAAATGTGTATTTACCCTCAAACAGCTACTCCCAATCCACATTCCCCAGCTCCTGCTGAATTTTGCTATAGTTGGCCTTCCCCCAATTCAGCACTCTTCCTTTAGGACCACTCTCGTCATTGTCTATGAGTGTTCTAAAACTTACGGAATTGTGATCACTATTCCCAAAGTAATCCCCTACTGAAACTTCAACCACCTGGCCGGGCTCATTCCCCAACACTGGGTCCAGTATGGCCCCTGCCCGAGTTGGACTATTTACATACTGCTCTAGAAAACCCTCCTGAATGTTCCTTACAAATTCTGCTCCATCTAAACCCCTAAAACTAAGTGAATCCCAGTGAATGTTGGGAAAATCAAAATCTCCCATCACCACCACCCTGTTGCTCCTTCATCTTTCCATAATCTGTCTACATATTTGTGCATCTATCTCACGCTCGCAATTGGGAGGCCTGTTGTACCACCCCAACATTGTTACCGCACCCTTCCTATTTCTGAACTCTGCCCATATTGCCTCACTGCTCGAGTCCTCCATAGTGCCCTCCTTCAGCACAGCTGTGATATCCTCTTTGAACAGTAATGCAACTCCTCCACCCCTTTTACCTCCCTTTCTATCCTGCCTGAAGCATCTATATCCTGGGATATTTAGTTGCCAATCTTGCCCTTCCCTCAACCAAGTCTCAGTAATTGCAATAACATCATACTCCCAGGTACTAATCCAAGCCCTAAGTTCATCTGCCTTACCTACTACACTTCTCGCATTAAAACTAATGCACCTCAGACCACCTATCCCTTTGCATTCACCATCTGCTCTCTGCCTACTCTTCCCCTTAGTCACACTGACTTCATTATCTAGTTTCTTACAGGGTTTAGTTACTACCTCCTTACAGTCCACTAACCTCCTCATTTGGTTCCCATCCCCCTGCCACATTAGTTTAAACCCTCCCCAACAGCGTTAGCAAAAGCACCCCCTAGAACATTGGTTCCAGTCCTGCCCAGGTGTAGACCGTCCAATTTGTAATAGTTCCACCTCCCCCAGAACCGGTCCCAATGTCCCAAAAATCTGAACCCCTTCCTCCTGCACCATCTCTCAAGCCACTCATTTATCCTAGATAATGTTGTATCAGAGATAAAAGGTACTGCAGATGCTGGAGAATCCGAGATAACAAGCATGGGGCTGGATGAACACAGCAGGTCAAGCAGCATCATAGGAGCAGGAAAACTTGACGTTTCGGGCCTAAACCCTTCATCAGAAATGGGGGAGGGGAAGAGGGTTCTGAAATAAATAGGGAGAGAGGGGGAGGTGGATAGAGGATGGATAGAGGAGAGGATAGGTGGAGAGGAGGCAGACAAGTCGAAGAGGCGGGGATGGAGCCAGTAAAGGTGAGTGTAGGTCAGGGGGTAGGGAGGAGATAGGTCAGTCCAGGGAGGACGGACAGGTCAAGGGGGTGGGATGATGTTAGTAGATAGGAGATGGGGGTGTGGCTTGAGGTGAGAGGAAAAACAGGTTAGGGAGGTGGAGATGAGCTGGGCTGGTTTTGGGATGCGGTTGGGGGAGGGGAGATTTTGAAGCTTGTGAAATCCTGCCTATTTTTTCTTAGGGAAACTTAGGGAAATTAGTGGCGATATCTTCGGCATAGTTCAAATCACAGGAGAGGAGGTGTTAGAGGTATTAAAATGTATGAAGGTGGATAAATCTCCTGGCCCTGATCGGATATATCTAAGAACCTTGCAAGAGACTAGAGAAAAATTTGCAGGGGCCCGGGCTGATATATCTGCATTATTGTTAGCCATGGGTGAGGTCCCGGAAGACTGGACAATAGCAAATGTTGTGCCCTTATTCAAGAAGGGCTGTAAAGAAAAACCTGGGAATTATGAACCAGTAAGCTTACCATCTGTGGTACGTAAGTTACTTGAGAAGGTTCCGAGCGATAAGATATACATTCATTTAGAAAGACAAGGTTTGAGTAGGAGTAGTCAGCAGGGCTTTGTGCGTGGAAGATCATGCCTAACAAATTCATTAAAGTTATTTGATGAAGTGACCAGGAAAGTTGATGAGGGCAGGACGGTAGACATAATCTATATGGATTTCAGTAAGGCCTTTGATAAGGTTCCATATGGTAGGTTGCTTTGGAAGGTTAGATCGCATGGAATCCAGGGAGAGCTGGCAAATTGGATACACAATTAGCTTGATGGTAGGAAGCAGAGAATAATAGTGAAAGGATGCTTGTCAGACTGGAGGCCTGTGACCAGCAGTGCGCCTCAGGGTCAGTGCCAGGCCCATTGCTGTTTGTTATCTATATCAATGATTTGGATGAGAATATACAATGTTTGATTAGTAAGATTGCAGATGGCACTAGAATAGGCAGTATTGTGGACAGTGAGGAAGGTTATCAGAAATTGCAGCAGGATCTTGATCAGCTGGGGAAGTGAGCTGAGAAATGGCAAATAGAGTTTAATATAAATAAGTGTGAGGTGTTGTATTTTGGAAAGTCAAATCAAGGTAGGAGTTTCATGGTGAATGGTCAGGCCTTAAGGAGTGTAGTGGAACAGGGGGACCTTGGAGTTCAGGTACACAGTTCTGTGAAAATGGAGTCGCAGGTAGACAGGGCAGTGAAGAAGGCTTTTGGCACACCGGCCTTCATCAATCAGGGCACTGAGTATAGAAGTTGGGAAGTTATGTTGCAGTTGTACAGGACGTTGGTGAGGCCGCACTTGGAGTATTGTGTTCAGTTTTGGTCACCTTGCTATAGGAAGGATGTTATTAAACTGGAAAGAGTGCAGAACAAGGATATTGCCAGCACTCAAGGGACTGAGTTATAGGAAGAGGTTGGACAAGCTCGGACCTTTTTCTTTAGAGCATAGGAGACTGAGGGGGATCTTACAGAAGTATATAAGTTCTTGTGAGGCATGGAGAGGGTGAATACACTCAGTCTTTTCCCCAAGGTTGGTGAATCAAGGACTAAAGGGCATCAGTTTAAGGTAAGAGGGGAAAGAATACATGGGAACCTGAGGGACAACTTTTTCACACAGAGGGTTGTACGCATATGGGATGAGCTACCAGTGGAAGTGGTTGAGGCAGGTACATTAACAACATTTAAAAGTCATTTGGACCAATGCATGGATAGGAAAGGTTGAGAGGTTTATGGGCCAAATGCAGGGTAATAGGGTTAGCGTGGATGGACATATTGGTCAGCATGGACCAGTTCTGCCAAAGGACCTGTCTCTATGCTGTCGGACTCTATGACTCTTTGACTCTACTACTTAACTAATATAATAGTAATATAACATCACCTTTGAAGCAAAGAGGAGAACTCATCAAACCACAAAGGAGGAGTTATAAAGAAGAACAAGGGAAATCAAGAACCAGTGGTGGACTCCTGGTGAAAAGCACAACACAGGGCTTTCCTCAGTGCCACCAAGGCAATGAACAAACCCAACTCCCTTGGACTTCCATTGGATATTTTCAAACGTGAAGGAGTAAAGCTCATCTCCATCAACTGTTCCTGAAAACTTGGGACAAAAAAAGAAAACCCTGCCGATCCCAGCAATGCTGCTGTTGCCACCATCTTGAAGAAAGGAGACAATGTGGATGGCAGGAACTACTGTGTAATCTCCCTATTCTCCATCACCAGGAAGATCATCACTCAAATCCATGCTAGGCTACTTCCTGAAAGTCATGTAGCTTCCTACCAAACTATGGAACTACGGACATGATTTTCACTGCTCATCAACTCCGAGAGAAATACTAGGAGGAACTCTGACCGCCCTACATGACTTTCATTGATCTGACCAAGGCTTTTGACTCAATTGGTTGTGCTTGTCAAATCTGGCTAATCAGAAAAATTCATCAACATCTCCTGTCCCCTTCACAACAAGATGTCAGCGATGATCTCAATGATGATGATATGGCAAAATCCTTTGAGGTCAAGCAAGTGTAATTAACCCTCCCACGCTTTTCATAGAATCATAGCATCCCTACCATTCAGCCCAACAAGTCCACACCGCCCCTTCATTTTCATTGGCATTATTCTTCATCTTGTCAAGAACAGGTTCCAGTGGCGTGGGCGTTTTCTACAGGATGGACAAAAATCTTTTCAACTTCAACTGGTTGAAATCCAAGAAGAAAATGACACCAATTTTGCTTGTGGAACTTCAGTACATGGATGACAGTCATCTCCATTTTCTCAGAAGAAAATCTTCAAACCTCACTTAACACCTTCATGAAAGCATATGTGAAGACTTGATCTCAGCCTCAGTCTCAAAAAGACTCAAATACATTAATAACCCATACCAGGTCAACATCCAGTCCATCTCTTCATTGAGGTCAACAGAGAATTCCTCCCAAATGTGGAATATTTCCCCTACTTGGAAAACTACCTTTCATCTAAGCCTGACACCAATATAGAGATTCAAAATAACATCCAATCTGCAAAGGCTGCTTTTGGACAAGAGTATGAGATTCTTCAACGACAGTGGCATTCGTGCTGATATCAAGATCTTTGCGCACAAGGCTGTCATCCTTGAGATTCTTCAATTTGGTTCTGTACAGAAGTGACCTCAAGACACTTGAGAAGTACCATCAATGCTGTTTGAGATGGATTCTCAGCATCAGCTAGGAAGACAGGTGTACTAACATCAGCATCCTTGAAGCAGCCAATAGCACCAGCATTGAGGCTATCATCATCCAAAACTAATTGCGCTGGGCTGGCCACGTGCTGATGCCTGAGCTCCAACTACCAAAACAAAACATCTTTGCCTGGATGAAGAAAGGCACTGGAACAAGAGGAGCACAAAGGAAGCATTTCAAAGACTTTCTGAAGGCTTCCTTAAGAAATGTAATACAGATGACAACACATGAGAGACTCTCTCTCAGAAGAAACTGACTTGGAGGAAGTTCCTGTATGAAGGGACAGAATTCTTTGAGAACACCTGTGGCAAGAGTACAGAAAAGGAACTGGAGAAAGGAACGCTAGTAGTCTCAAGGCCCAAGACCAGTTCCACTTCCCGGAAACACCCATCAAACATATGGTTGGAGATGCAGCTCTCGGATCAGGCTGATCAGCCATGCAAGTACCCACAGACCAGTGACATGGAATTTCCAAGGTGGACAATCATGCCTGTTAGCGTGTGACTACTGATGACGATCAAAAAAAAAGCACATGATGTTGGAGGCAGTAGATTAGCATGACTAAAGGATTGGCTAACCAACAGAAGACAAAGAATTGGGGTAAGGAATAAAATATCAGGTTATACAGGCAAGAAGAAAAGAAGAGCTGCATATTATTTAAATGAAAAAAAAACTGATATTGGAGGCAGTTCAGAGAAGGTTCAGTAGTCTGATACCAGGTATGGAGGCACAGTAACATGAAGAGAGGTTGAGTAGATAGGGCATGTTAGAATATAGAAGAATGAGAAGCAGCCCTTATTGAAACATAAAAGATTTTTTGCAAACTTGACAGGATAGATATGGAAAAGTTGTCTTCCTTTGTGGGAGAGTCTAGCACCAGAGGACACAATCTCAGAATAAGCGGTCACACATTTAAGACAGAGATGAGGAGGAATTCCTTTTCTCACTGGCTATGAAATTCTTTACCTTTTGTGCATTTGAGGCTGGTTCATCAGGTATATTCAAAGATGAGATAGGGAATCAAAGGTTATGGGGAAAAGGCAGGAAATTGGAGTTGAGAATTATCAGATCAGTCTTGAAAATATCAGATGTCTTGAAAAGAGTCCACATTACAGAACAGGAGGTGTTGGAGATCTTAAAATACATAAATGTAGATCAATCCTGGGACCCGATCAACTGTATGCCAGAACATTGTGGGAAGCTAGGTAGGAAATTGCAAAGTCCGTAATGTAGATATTTGCACCATTAATAGCCATGGGTGAAGTGCCAGAAGACTGGAGGGTGGCTAATGTTGTGCCATTGTTTAAGAAAGGCTGCAGGAAAAGCCAGGGAACAATATATTAGCGAGCCTAACGTCAGTGGTCATAAAATCCCTTCAGTGCAGAAAGAGGCCATTCAGCCCATTGAGTCCACATCAACCCTACGAACAGCATCCCATCCAGATCTAGTCATCCACCCTATCCCCATAACCCCACATTACCTAACACACCTACCCTACAAATCCCTGAACCCTATGGGAAATTTAGCATAGCCAATCCACCTAATCTGCAAATCTTTTGACTCCGGGAGGAAACCGGAGCAACTGGGGGGAAGCTAGGGGGAATGTGCAAACTCCACGCTGACAGTCACCTGAGGGTGGAATCAAGCCCAGGTCCGTGGCACTGTGAGGCAGCAGTGCTAACCACTGTGCCACCATGCCACCCATGGTGGATAGGTTGTTGGAGGGGATTCTGAAAGATAGGATCTACTTGCACTTGGAAAGGCAAAGACTGATTAGTAATAATCAGCATGGCTTTGTGCCTGGGAAATTGTGTCTCATAAATTTGATTAAGTATTTTGCAGAGGTGACCAAGAAAATGGGTGAAAGCAGAGTGTTGGACGTTGTCTACATGGACTTTAGCAAGGCGTTTGACAAAGTGCCACATGGTGAGCTGGTAGTGAGGTTAGATTACATGGAATCCAGGGAGACCTAGCCTATTGAGTACAAAATTGGCTTGACGGAAGGAGACAGAAGGTGGTGGTGGAGTGTTGTTTACAGATTGGAGGCCTGTGACCACCTGTGTGCCACAAGAATTGATATTGGGTCCACTGCTGTCCATTATTTATATAAATGATTCAGATGAGAATTTAGGAGGCATGGTTAGTAACATAGAACATAGAACAGTACAGCACAGTATAGGCCCTTCAGCCCATGTTGTTGTGCCGACCTATTATCCTACTAAGATCAATCTACACTGCATGCCCTACATTTTACTATTCTCCATGTGCCTATCCAAGAGTCGTTTAAAAGTCCCTAAAGCATCTGACTCTACTACCACTGCCAGCAGCGCATTCCACATGCCCACCACTCTCTGTATAAAGAACCCACCTGTCACATCTCCCCTTTGGCTTCCTCCAATCACCTTAAAATTATGCCTCCTCATAGTAGTCATTTCTGCCCTGGCTCTGACTATCCACTCTATCTATGCCTCTCATCATCTTGTAAACCTCTATCAAGTCACCTCTCATCCTTCTTCGCTCCAACGAGAAAAGCTCTAGCTCTCTCAACCTTTCCTCATAAGACCTGCCCTCCAGTCCAGGCAGCATCCTGGTAAATCTCCTCTGCACTTTCTCTAAAGCTTCCACATGTTTCCTGTAATGAGGTGACCAGAACTGAACACAATATTCCAAGTGTGGTCTAACCAGAATTTTATAGAACTGCAGCATAACCTCACAACTCTTAAACTCAATTCCCCTGCCATTGAAAGCCAACACACCATACGTCTTCTTTACAACCCTATCAACTTGGGTAGCAATTTTGAGGGATCTATGGACATGGACCCCAAGATCCCTCTGTTCCTCCACACTGCTGAGAATCCTGCCATTAACCCTGTCTTCTGCATTCAAATTTGACCTTCCAAAATGAATCACCAAAATTGGTGGCATAGTGGACAATGAAGAAGGTTATCCAAGAATTCAACAGGATCTTGATGAACTGGGCCAGTGGGCCAAGGAATGGCAGATGGCGTTTAATTTAGATGAATGTGAGGTGATACATTTTGGTAAGACAATCCAGGGCAGGACTTACATAATTAATACTAGGGCTCTGAGAAGTGTTGTCAAATAGAGAGACCTAGAGTGCAGGTAAGTAGTTCTTTGAAAAGTAATAGTTCTTTCTCGTCACAGGTAGACAGGGTGGTGAAAAAGGCATTTGGCACAGTAGCCTTCATTGGTCAGAACAGTAAGTACAGGAATTGGGATGTCATTGTTATGGCTGTACAAGACATTGGTAAGGCCACCTTTGGAGTACAGCATATGATTCTGACTGCCCTGCTTTAGGAAGGATGTTGTTAAACAGAAAAGAGTGCAAAAAGATTTTACAAGACCAAGACTGGAAGGGTTGAGTTATAAGGAGAGGGTGGATAGGCTGAGGCCTTTTCCCCCAGGTGCATACGAGGCTGAGAGGTGACCTTATAAAGATTAATAAAATCACAAGGGGTATAGATAAGGTGAATAGCCAAGGTCTTTTCTCTAGTTTAGGGGAGTCCAAAACTACAAGGCATAGGTTTAATGTGAAAGGGAAAACGTTTAAAAGGGACATAAGGAGCAACCTTTTCACATAGAGGGTGGTGTATGTTCGGAACAAGCTTCCAGAGGAAGTGGTAGAGGTGGGTACAATTACAACATTTAAAAGAAATTTGGACAGGTACATAGATATGATAGGTTTAGATGGGCCTGGGCCAAACGCCGGTAAATGGGACTAGATCAGTTTAGGAAACCTGGTCGTATGGATGAGTTGTTCCAAAGGGCCTGTTTCTGAGCTGTATGACTCTATGACTCTATAAGTCATGATCTCATGGTGTGGAGTGTAGTTTGTTGGGTAGGTTACACAAAGATAGAGGGTTGAGGACATGGATGGATTTGTCCAGCCCCAGAGCAATCGTTTGTTTGGTGTGCTGCAGGGTGAGTTTTTATTGGAAAGGTTTTATCTGTCTCTAGAGGTGAATACAAATGTCCTGTGACTTAATCACTGCCTTAGGTGGAGCCTGGTGGTCTCTCCTTTCAGAATGTGTGACACCATCACCCTCTGCTGGACTTATAGAAAACACATTTTGACAGGTGAATTTTGCAGAAGGTCTCACATGGAATTAATGGTACTGATTGTTTGCCTCTAATTTTAAAACATGTTTCTAGTTCCTTGAGATAATTCCTGCTGGTGCTCAGTGATAAAACATCCCCTCAGTTTAGTGACCCCACAGATGTCAACAAACACTTCCAGACAGGAACAGGACAGGGTTATATACTGAGTGAAGCCATCATGAAATGTAACTTTCAAACACCTTAACCAAGTTCTGCATTAACTATTTCTGAAGAAGGGTCTAGGCCTGAAATGTCAGCTTTCCTGCTCCTCTGATGCTGCTTGGCCTGCTGTGTTCATCCAGCTCTACACCTTGTTATCTCAGATTCTCCAGCATCTGCAATTCCTACTATCTCTGCATGTTGCTCACTGTATCTCCCCTGATATTAATCCAGCTCCCCCAAATTCAGCAATCCCTTTCGCCCAGCACCCTGTCTTACTGACTGTATCTCTACTCATGTTTCTCCAGCTCCCTCGCGCTGTCACTCAGTAACTCCTTCCCCACCCAGTGCCCTGTATTACTGACTGTATCTCAACTGGTATTAACTCAGCTCCCTCATATTGGCACTCTGCAACCCCTGTCGCTCTAGCGCATTGTGTTACTGACTGTAAATCAACTGATATACTGATGGTTGTACTGCTATCTCTTGATGTAGCTTAATAGAAAACTGGTTGTCTTTCTAAATTGTTCAGCATATGTACAATATCTATCCTCATTTGTCATTTGCTGCGTGGAAATAACAGGTGCACGCAGTCCCTTAAAGTGAACTGGGATTCTTTTGGTGTTCTGTTTGTACAGAAGTGTTGACTCAGTTGCAGGCCAGTGCTATCCACAGTCTGCGTGTGGAGCTAGACAGTGTTCAGGACAACGCACAACACATATAACATGAGCTGATTGGATGAATGAAGCTGATTTTCTGGAAACATTTCCAGGCACAAGCTGCAGATTTCGGTCCTTCAAACTTAACCAATGCGTGTAAAAACTGGGAATAGTGGCAGTGAGCAAAATTCCACAAGTACAAACATCTTAAAATTCGGCTGTGCAACTCTCCAAATGTTTGTAACTTCTTCCAACCCCTACATTTCTCCCTATCTCTGTAACCACCTCCAGTTCCTGCAATGTTTCCTGTCTCTGTAACCTCCTTCAGACCCTACATCCCACTGTATTTCTGTAACCCCATACCCCACTCCATTTCCAACACCCCTTTCGTTTATGTCTCACCTCTTTTAACATCTACACCCCATTCTGTCTCTACAACTTCCTTCAGGCCCCTATTCCACGAGCTATTTCTGTTACAGCCTCCAAAAGGCTGTGGGAACAGCAGTCCTGGAGGTGGTCCCGAAGGCAAGTGCCAGGCTAGGCTGGCACCAGGGTGGCGAGTTGCAGAACAGAGGCCAGTGTATGGAAAACGAGTCCCAGACCGGAGGTTGGCGAGACGGAAGCAAGTTCCAGACTGGAGGCGAGGTCCTTGGTGACTGGAAGTGAGGCCTTGAGGCTTGAAGCCCAGAGTGGTCTAGAGACTTGGCCCGGGCGGTCTGAAGGCTCGGTGCTGGCGTGGGCTTTAAGAAAAGACTAAAATTTGAGTACTTTTTAAAAAGAAAACTTCTTTATTCCTCTGCTGCACGTTTCTTTATGGTTCTTTCAAGTCTGTAACACATACTTAAATATCTGGACCTAGGTACCCTGCGCCTCAGATGGTGCCAACAAGGTGACATTACAAACTTTTCACTGCATGCATTCGCGTGCACGTAACAATAAGACTAACTCAATTCAATCCACATTCAGACCCAACACCCTTCAATATCTCTGTAATCTCCTCCAGCCTTTACACCTCTGCCTGTCTCTGTTCCCATCCCCAAGCCCTACACCCCTCCCTATCTGTTACCTTCAACTGTGGGGAGGCACAGTGGCTCAATGTGCCAGGGACCCAGGTTCAATTCCACTCTTGGGCAACCGTCTATGTGGAGATTGCACATTCTCCCTGAGTCTGTGTGGGTTTCCTCTGGGTGCTCCATTTCCAAATCTCTTAAACCTCCTCCAGCCGCTTCATTAATCTCTGTTTCTGGAGCCTCCACCGCCCCTATTCTCCTCTCTATCTTTGTAACATCCCCCAGACTGACACTCCTCCCTATTCCTGTAACCACCTCTACTCCCTATAAAGCTCCCTGCCTGTGTAACATCCTTTAGCCCTACACCCTTCCCTATCTCTGTAAATTTCTCTCAGCCCTACTACACCTCGCTGTAACGACTTCCAGCCCCTACACCCTGCCCCTTTCTGTAACCACCTCTAGCCCCTGCAAACCTCCTTATCTCTGTAACCCCCTCAAGCCCCAACACCCGCCCCCAATCTGTAAATTTTTCCTAGTCCCTACATCCCTCCCTATCTCTGTAACTTCCCTCAAACCCTACTCTCCCTCCCAGCTCTGTAACTTCCTTCAGTTCTTACACCCCTCCCTATCTTTGTACTCTCCTCTAGACCCCACACACTTCCCTATTTCTTTAATCGCCTTTTGCCCCAACAATGCTCCCTGACACAGTAACTTCCTCCAGGCCCTACACATCTCTGAATCACTGCAACCTCTTCCAACCCTGACACCCTTCCTTCTCTCTGTAACATCCTCCAGCCTATACATACTCACCCATCTCTGCAACCTCTTCCAACCTGCACCCTTCCCCCATCTCTGTAACATCTCCTAGCCACTAGAAGCATGGCTTTGTCTGTGGGAATTTGTCTCTTACAAATTTAATTGAGTTCTTTGAAGAGGTGACCAAGAGGGGTACGGTGTCTGAATGTCTGCATGGACTTTAGCAAGACCTTTGACAACTTACTGCATGGTAGACTGATTAGTAAGGTTAGATCACATGGTTTCCAGGAAGAGCTAGCCCAGTGGATACAAAATTGGCTTGAGGATAGGAGATGGAGGATGTTGGTGGAGGGTTGTTTTTCAGACTGGAGGCCCTTAACTAGAGGAGTGCCACAATGGTCAGTGCTGGGTCCACTGTTGTTCATCATTTATATAAATGATTTGGATGAGAATTTAGGAGGCGTGGTTAGTAAGTTTGAAGATGACACCAAAATTGGTGGTGTAGTGGACAGTGAAGAAGGTTATTGAAGAGTTCAACAGGATCTTAATCAACTGGGTCAGTGGGCTGAGAAATAGCAGATGGAGTTTAATTCAGATAAGTGCGAGTATTGCATTTTGGTAAGACAAACCAAGATTTACACAATTAATGGTAGGGCCTTGGGGAGTGTTGTCGAGCAGAGAGTTGCAGGTAAATTATTTCCTTGAATCTTCAGAAGATTGAGGGGTGATCTTATATTCAGAAGATTGAGAGGGGATCTTATAGAAACATATAAAATTATGAAGGGAATAGATAAGATAGAAGTAGAGAGGATGTGTCCACTGGCAGGTGAAGCTAGGACAAGAGGGCATAGCCTCAAGATTAGATGGAGCAGATTTAGGACTGAATTAAGAAGGAACTTCTTCACCCAGAGGGTTGTTAATCTATGGAATTTCTTGCCCAGTAAAGTAGTTGACGCTACTTCAGTAAACGTTTTTAAAGCTAAGGTAGATTTTTTTTTTGAACAATAAAGGAATTATGGGATACGGTGAGAGCGTGGGTAAGTGGATATGAGTCCATGAAAAGATCTGCCATGATCTTATTGAATGGCGGAGCAGGCTCGACGGGCCGGATGGCCTACTCCTGCTCCTAGTTCTTATGTTCTTATGTTCTTGAAAGCGTCACCGGTGGATGGGGTGGTGAAGACGGCGTTTAGTACATTTGCCTTCATTGGTTAGAGCACTGAGTACAGGAGTTGGGATGTCATGGTATGGCTGTTCAAAACATTGGTAAGGCCACATTTGGAGTATGATGTACAATTCTGGTCACCTTGGGTTATTAAACAGGAAAGGGTGCAAAAAGGATTTGTAAAGATATTACTGAGACTGGAAGGTTTCAGTTATAAGGATAGGCTGGATAGGCTGAAACTTTTTTCCCTGGGGTGTAGGAGGCTGAGGAGTGACCTCATAGAGGTTTATAAAATCATGAGGGACACAGGTGAGGTGAACAACCAAGGTAGGGGAGTCCAAAATGAGAGCGCACTGCTTTAAAGTGAGAGGTAAAAGCTTTAAAACGGACGTGAGGGGCAACGTTTTCACACAGAGGGTGGTGCGTATATGATATGATATGATGTCAGAGGAAGTGGTAGAGGTAGGTACAATTACAATATTTAAAAGACATCTGTACAGGTATATGGATAGAAAATGCTCAGAGTGATATGGGCCCAAAAACAGTCTAATGGACTAGTTCAGTTTAGGAAACCTGATCAGCGTGAACGAGTTGTGTCAAAGGGCCTGTCTTCATGCTGTATACCTCTATGACTCTATGACATTACACTCCTCCTTATCTCTAGAACATCCTCCAATCCATACATGCCTCCCTATGTGTAACCTCTTCCAACACCAACACCCTCTCTGTCTCTGTAACTTCTTCCAGTCCCATATCTCTCCCTATCTCTGTAACCTCTTATTGTCCTGCACCCTTCCCTATCTCTATAACATCCTTTAGACCATATATTCTTCCCTATTTCTGTTATCTCGTCCACGCAGTACTCCCCTCCCTATCTCTGTAATCTCCTACAAACCGTACACCAGTCCCTATCTCTACAACCTTGTCCACCTTTTCCTATCTCTGTAAAATCTTCCAACCCAATCACCATCCCTCTCTCTGTAACTTCCTCCAGCCCCAAAATCCCTCCCTAACTCTGTAAACTTGACCAGACCGTTTGCTCTCCCCATCTCAGTAACCTCCTCCAGCACCTTCAGCACTGTGTATCTCCTAAACCTCCTGCAGCCCCTAACCCCTCCCGGTATCCGTAATCTCCTCCAACCACTAAACTCTTCCCTTTCTTTGTAATTTCCTCTAGACCCTATCCTGTCGCTACCTCTGTAACCTCTTCCAGCCCTACACCCATTCCTATCAATGTAACATCCTCCAGCACATCCATCCGTCTCTATCTCTGTAACATTCTCCAGCCCCTACACTCCTCTTTAGCTCTGTAATGTCCTCCAAACCCCACAGAGCACCCAATCTCCATAACCTCCTCCAGACCCTACAGCGTTCACTAACTCTATAGCTTCCATGAGTCTCTACACTCCTCCCTATCTGTGTAACTTCCTCTGCCCCCCTTCTATCCTCCCCATCCTTATAACCTCCCACCAGACTTTATTCTCCTCCATATCTCTGTAACCATCTCCAGCCCTACACCACCCCTATCTCTGTAATCGCCTCTAAACCTTACACCACACCCTATCTCTGTAACCTCCTCCAAACCCTGCAATACACCCTGGCTCTGTAACCTGCTCCTAATCCTGTCCTGTTCCTATCCCTGTAACATCCCTAGCTCCGATAGCGCTATGTATCTATTTAATCTCCTCCAGCCCCTACTTTCCTCCCTGTCTCTGTAACGTCCTCCAGCCTCTACACTCCTCTGTCTCTCTGGCCTCCAATTCCAGCTGCTACACCCTGCCCAATCTCTGTAACTTCCTCCAATCCCAGCCTCTTGAGCATCCCTAATTCCCATTGCTCCATCATTGTGCCTTCAGCTGTCTGAGCCATGAGCTGCGCAATGCCATTCCCTCAAAATCTCCACCTCAGTTTCTGTCTCACATTTCCTTTGGGGCTGTTCTTTATGTGACCCACATTCTCCACACCCTCTGGGTGAACACGTTTTTCCTGAAATATTGACAGAATTCACTGGGGACTGTGTAAGATAGATGGTCCCAAATTCTGGTCCTCCCCACAGGTGGAAACATCTTCTCCACATCCACCCCATCATTTTAAAGACCTCAATAAGGTCACCCAGCCTCCACCTCTGCCTCCTCTCCTCCAGAGAAACAAGCCTCAGGTTGTTCAGTATCTCCTGATAATTTGAACGTCTCTGTTTGGGTAGCACCTTGTAAGCTATATTTGTACCTTCTCTAGTGCCTCTACAGCCTATTGATAACATGGACACTGATCAACAGTCTGCAAACCAATTGCTCCAAAAATTATATAAGTAAAGACATGAAAATGATGACTGTGATGGAAAGCAGCTGCATGAAGATTGACCTTCGAATTAAATTTTGTAATTTCATTTGACCAACCCCCAATGCTCCCCATTAACCAGCAGCGAGTTCTAGGATCAACATTTGTTGAACTCCATCCTCTCTGGCCTGGCCTGCTGTCTCCCAATTCTTCGCAAACAGCAGCTCACCAAAAAAAGGTGAACTGCCTCCCCATGTGCCGATTCTATAACCCCCTGAGATTGATGGGTCTGAGTTCTGTCGTCTCCCACAAGTTGAAACATCTTCTGTGTGTCCACCCTATCAAGCTCCCTCCATCATTTTAAAAACCTTGAAAAGGCCTTCTCCTTTGTATAAGTTAATGATTCTGCAAGGTTCGTGATGAGTGCTCTCAGCTCTATCCAATATGGTCAAGGCATAAAGAATCAGGTGAGGAGAACAGATATGGCTTTCCTTTCCCTCGCCTCGTTGTCTTAAAACTATGTCTACCTTACGAATGTCATTTATTCCAGATTGCTATCCTGCAATGAAGTACATTGTGTTAAAGACAAAAGCCTCTTTTTCAGGAAACCCTTCATCAGGACTGGCTTTCAGCCCAAAATGTTGACTTCCCCGCTCCTTGAGTGCTGTCTGACCTGCTGTGCTTTTCCAGCTCCACATTTATTGTGTCTAGCTTCAGGCATCTGCAGTCCTTACTGTCTCAAAGCCTTTTGTTTGTCTAGCCAGTGACTTTCCTCTTCCATGTGAGAACACGTCGGTCCTATGGACCCAAAAAAGGAGGATGGTAGCAGCATTTTACCCAAAAATAAATTGGCACTGGTTGACTCCTGAGCTTACACCCAGAAAGGAGCCCAAGTCTGTTCAAATTGTCCCCGTTAATAAGAACATCTCAGTTTTGTCATTATTCTTGTGAATTGTGTACTGTCTTCAGTGCCCCGATATTCTTCATTATACTTCCATGGGATATGGGTTTCGCTGTCTAGGCCAACAATTGTTACCCATCCCTAACGGCCAGTTGTGAAGACGGTGATGAGCTGCCTCCTTGAACTGATGGAGTCTATGTGTTGGAGGTAGATCCATAATGCTGTTAGGGTGGGAGTTTCAGGATTTTGACCCAGTGACACTTAAGGAAAGGTGATATATTTCCAAGTCAGGATGGTGTGTGGCTCAGAGGAGAACTTGTAGAGGTGGTGTTCCCATCTATCTGTTGTCCTTGTCCTTCTAGATGGTAGTGGTTATGGACTTGGAAGGTGCTGACTAAAGATCTTTGGAGAATTTCTTCTGTGCATCTTGTAAATGATACGCTGCTGCGAGCATCGGTAGAGGGATTGACTGTTGTGGATCTGGTGCTAATCAGGCTGGCTGCTTTTTCCTTGATGGTGTCAGGCTTCCTGAATGTTGTTGGAGCTGCAATCATCCAGGCAAACTTGGAGTATTCTACCACACTCATGACCTGTGCCTTGTAGATGGTTGACTTGGGATATAGTGAGTCAGGTGGTTTGATTTGATTTCATTTATTGTAGTCACATGTACCTGTGTACAGTGAAAAGCTTTGTTTTGTTAGCAGTACAGGCAGATCATACTAAACAAGAGCATACAGATCATAAGGTGCTTAGACAGAGCAAGGCATATAGGTTACAACTGCACAGAAGGTACACAAAGCAAGATCAACATTAGCGAGATCAACATTATTTGAATTTGGAGAGTCCATTCAGCAGTCTAATAATGCAGGGAAAAAGCTATTCTTGAACCTGTTGGTGCATGTGTTCGAGCTTCTGTATCTTCTGCCTGATGGAAGAAGTTGTGAGAAAACATTTCCAGGGTGGGAGGGGTCTTTAATGATGTTGGCAGCCTTTCCATGTCAACAAGAAGTATAAATGGAGTCCTTATATGGGAGAGATAAAAGGTGCTGCAGATGCTGGAGAATCCGAGATAACAAGCATGGGGCTGGATGAACACAGCAGGTCAAGCAGCATCAAAGGATTAGGAAAACTTGACGTTTCGGGCCTAAACCCTTCATCAGAAATGGGAGAGTGGAAGAGGGTTCTGAAATAAATAGGGAGAGAGTGGGAGGCGGATAGAGGATAGATAGAGGAGAGGATAGGTGGAGAGGAGGCAGACAAGTTGAAGAGGCGGGGATGGAGCCAGTAAAGGTGAGTGTAGGTAGGGGGGTAGGGATGAGATAGGTCAGTCCAGGGAGGACGGACAGGTCAAGGGGGCGGGATGATGTTAGTAGATAGGAGATGGGGGTGTGGCTTGAGGTGGGAGGAGGGGATAGGTGAGAGGAAAAACAGATTAGGGAGGTGGAGATGAGCTGGGCTGGTTTTGGGATGCGGTTGGGGGAGGGGAGATTTTGAAGCTTGTGAAATCCACATTGATGCCATTGGGCTGCAGGGTTCCCAGGCTGAATATGATTTGCTGTTCCTGCAGCCTTCGGGTGGCATCACTGTGGCATTGCAGGAGGCCCAGGATGGACACGTCATCTGAGGAATGGGAGGGGGAGTTGAAATGGTTCGCGACTGGGAGGTGCAGTTGTTTAGTGCGAACCGAGCGTAGGTGTTCTGCAAAGCGGTCCCCAAGCCTCTGCTTGGTTTCCCCGATGTAGGTACAGCGGATGCAGTATACCACATTGGCAGATGTGCAGGTGAACATCTGCCTGATGTGGAAAGTCTTCTTGGGGCCTGGGATTGGGGTGAGGGAGGAGGTGTACGAGCAGGTGTAGCACTTCCTGTGGTTACAGGGAAAAGTGCCGGGTGTGGTGGGGCTGGAGGGGAGTGTGGAGTGGACAAGGGAGTCGCAGAGGGAGTGGTCCCTCCGGAAGGCAGATAAGGGTGGGGAGGGAAAAATGTCTTTGGTGGTGGGGTCCGATTGCAGATGGCGGAAGTGTCGGAGGATGATGCGTTGGATCCGGAGGTTGGTGGGGTGGTATGTGAGGACGAGGGGGATTCTTTTTTGGTTATTATTGCGGGGACGGGGCGTGAGGGATGTGTTCCGGGAAATGCGGGAGACACGGTCGAGGGCGTTCTCGACCACTGTGGTGGGGAGGTTGCGGTCCTTGAAGAATGAGGACATTTGAGATGTACGGAAGTGGAATGTCTCATCCTGGGAGCAGATGCGGTGGAGGCGAAGGAATTGGGAATAGGGGATGGCATTTTTGCAGGAGGGTGGGTGGGAGGAGGTGTATTCCAGGTAGCTGTGGGAGTCAGTGGGCTTGAAATGGACATCGGTTTCTAGGTGGTTGCCCGAGATGGAGACAGAGAGGTCCAGGAAGGAGAGAGAAGTGTTGGAGATGGTCCAGGTGAACTTCAGGTTGGGGTGGAAGGTGTTGGTGAAGTGGATGAACTGTTCGAGCTCCTGGTGGGAGCACGACGCGGCGCCGATGCAGTCATCCCTTATCCAATCTCCAATGGAGATCCAATCTCCCTTATATGGGAGATTGGCTTCTGTGATGGCCCGGGTTGTGCACACAACCTTCTGTGGTTTCTTACGGTCCTGGGCAGAGCATTGTCATACCAGGCCGTTATGCACCTGGATAATATGCTTTCTGAGGTGGATCTGTGAAAGTTGGTGAGGGTCCTTATAAACATGCCAAATTTCCTAAGCCCATCTGAGGAAAAAGAGGTGTTGTTGTGCCTTCTTGATGGTCACATCCACTTTGGAGGTCCAGGGCATATTGACGATTATTGTCACTCCAAGGAACTCAACACTCTTGACCCTTTCCATCTCAGCTCTGTTAACATAGATAGCGCTATGTCTGCCTGCTTTCTTCCTGAAGCCAACGATCATTTCTTTTGTTTTGTCGACATTGAGAGAGAGTTTATTATCATTGCACCATGACACCAAGCCCTCTATCTCCTTCCTGTATTCTGACTCATCATTGTTTGATATCCATCCTACCACGGTGGTGTCGTCAGCAAACTTCTAGATGGCGTTTGTTCTGAATTTGGCAACACAGTCATAGATGTACAGGGAGTACAGAAGGGGGCTAAGGATACATCCTTGGGGAGGCTCCAGTGTTGAGGATTATTGTGGAGGAGGTGCAGTTGTCTATCTTCACTGATTGCAGTCTATGGGTGAGGAAGCAGAGGATCCAGTTGCAGAGGGTGGGGATGAAACATAGGTCTCTGAGTTTTGAGATCAGTCTGGAGGGGATTATGGTGTTGAAGATGAGCTGTAGTCGATGAGTAGCAGTCTGATGTAGATGTCTTTGTTATCCAGATGTTCCAGCGATGAGTGTAGGGCTAGGGGAATGGCATCCACTGTGGGTCAGTTTCATCAGTAGGCAAATTGCAGCTGATCAAGGCAGGCTGGGAGGCTAGAGTTGATGTGAGCCATGACCAGCCTTTCGAAGCACTTCATGATTATGGAGGTCAGAGCCACTGGGTGGTAGTGAGTTACTCACTGCAGGATTTCCAGCATATGACTTGCTCTTCTATCCACTTCATTTATATTGCTGGTTCAATTCAGTTTCTTGGTGTCCTTGTTACAAAATGGAAAGCAGTAGACAGAAACTGAACCTGTGATTAAACCCAGACTATAAACAGACCCATTACAAACAGATCAATGAATATCACAGATCTTGTATCTCCCATAGAGACAAGAACTGAGTAACAACAGTGGATAAAATTACTTGAGCCATCTCATAACTTGAGAGTATTTTGGGATGACACTGGTGATGTTAAAGGGGTATTGCTCTCCTTCCCACAGGATTAGCCTCAAATGTTATGATATTTCAAAAAATATCGACACTAATTGACTCTTCCAGAGCTCTCTCCCTCTCTCCATATTCCAGTTGCAGAGAGTTATATTGATGTCAGGCTTGTGGGGCACAACAGCAGCTCTCTGGCCAATGTTTCAGATCACTGGCCTCTCCATATCTCTCCAATCCCATTCATTACTGCATCCCTTTCCTCCCCATGCTCCCTTTCTCCTCCCCAGTATCCCTTCTCCTAAATGCCTCCCTTCTGCAATCCCTGAATGCCTTCCTTCTCCTGACACCACTCTTCCATCACTACTTACATTCCTCCCTCCATTCCTGACCTCTCTCACTACTGTCACCTTCAGTCCCTCAACCTTGAAATGACAATCCATTTCCCTCAGCCTTTCTAAACATTCCTCCCTCTTATCCCTCTCCTCCCTATGCAAGTTCCTCTCCCACTCACTCCTCAAACTCTCTCTCCCCTCGCACTATCTCCCTTTGCCCCAATTGTCCCTCTCCCTCTGTCCCTCTCACCCCTTTCTCTCTTTCCCACCTCCACTCTCCCCCAACTCTCTCACTTTCTCTTTCCTATTCCACTGTCCCTCCCACTCACTCTTTCCCATTCCCGCTCTGTCCCTCCCATTCAGTCATTACAGCCCCAGGACATCTCTGTAGGAGCTCCTCAAAGTCATGTCCTCGGCCCAAACATCTTCAACTGCTTCAGCAATGATCTTCTATCCATCATAAAGTCAGAAGTGGGAATGTTTACTAATGATTGCACAATGTTCAGCACCATCCTCAGATGAAGCAGTCTACGTTCAATTGCAACAAGACCTGGACAATATCCAGACTTGGACTGCAAAGTAGCAAGTAACATTCACAGCAAACAACTGCCAAGCTATGACCTTCTCCAACAAGAGAGAATCTAATCATTGTCCCTTGACACTCAATGTTGTTACCATCACTGAATCCCCTCCTATTAACATCCTGGGCATTAATTGACCAGAGACTGAAGTAGCTATATAAATACAGTGGCTACAAGAGCAATTCGGAGGTTAGGAATCCTGTAGTGAGCAAATCACCTCTTGACTCCCCAAAGTCTGTCCACCATCAATAAGGCACGAGTCAGGAATGTGACGGAATATTCCCCACCTACCTAGATGAATGCAGCTCTGAGAACACTCAAGAAGCTTGACGCAAATCAGGATAAAGCAGCCTGCTTGATTGGCATCATATCCACTCCCCCCACCATCGATGCTCAGTAGCAGCAGTGTGTGCCACCTACGCGATACACTGCAGTAATTTACCAAGGATCCTTACATAGCTCCTTCCAAAACCATGATCACTTTCATCTAGAAGGGAACACATGGGAACACAATCCCTGGCAAGTTTACTTACTCACCATCCTAACTTGTAAATATATCACCACTCCTTTAGTGTCACTGGACCAAAATCCTGGGACTCCCTTCCTATCAGTGTAGTGTGTACCCCTCCACCAAAGGGTGTTTTCTTCATCAACTCATGAGATGTGGACATCGTCCTATTGCCTTTGAGATGGTGGTGGTGAGCTTGAATTGCTGCAGTCCATTAGCTGTAGATAAATACAGCAGGAACTGTTAACTGCCATTCTCAGCTGATTAAACTGCAAGTTGACAGGTGGACTCTGTCAACTCTGTCACTCTGGCCAGGGTGCTGCCAAGACATTGCAGTAGGGACTGCTCATCTCCACAGTCATTTTTTCAGTTCCAAGCATACATTTCTTTTGCTTACAAAGAATATGGTCCTGAGTATAATGTAGCTTCTGGCATGTGCAAATGAATCACACATTGAGCATGACTGATGATCTTAAATTGTTTTCTGGTGTAATTCTAAGCACAGTCTGGATTATTTAGCAAACATTCAGAGAAGGTTTACCGGTCTAATACTTAAAATGAGGGAGATGGCAATAAATGCAGAACTAACCAGCGCCATCCCACAACCATTTGGTTGATTCGACCACTGCTAGAGTATTGTGTGCAGTTCTGGAACCCACCATACAGGAGGAATGTGATAGCACTGGAGAGGGTGCAGAGATTTGCCCGGCTGTTTGTACTGTATCATTTCTTATGACAGAGAACTGTGAAGGCAGAGTCCTTGTGTGTATTTGAGGCTGAGATAGATAGATCCTTCATCAGTAGGAGAATCAAGGGTGACTGGGAAAACATAGAAGAGTGGATGAAATTGAATGTCAAATCATCCATGATCCTATTGAATGATGAAGCAGGCTTGAGGGGCTGAATGATGTACGCATGTTCCTATGATCTGTTGGTTAGAGACTTTCAGTTTTGAAGAGAGATTAGACAGACTGATATAACAAGGAGTGGAGCTGGATGAACACAGCAGGCCAGGCAGCATCAGAAGAGTAGGAAAGCTGATGTTACGGGTCTGGACCCTTCTTCAGAAATGGGGGAGGGGAAGGGGGCTCTGAAATAAATAGAGAGAAGGGGAGGAAGGCTGGAGAAACAGCACGTCATATTCTGTCTGGGAACCCTGCATCCCAATTGTCTCAATGTGGACTTTACAAGCTTCAAAATCTCCCCACCCCCAACCTCATCCCAAGACCAGACCCCCTCTCCTCCCCGCCTCCTTGACCTGTCTGTCTCCCACCTATCCGCTCCTCCCACTTCACTGACCAACCCCCATCCCAACTCCCTTCCGACACTCACCTTTAATGGCTTCATGCCCACCTCCTTGGCATGTCAGCCTTCTCTCCACCTATCTGCTGCACTATCCACCTTCTATCATCACCTCCCCCCTCTCTATTTACTTCAGAGCCCCCTTCCCCTCCCCCATTTCTGAAGAAGGGTCCCGATCCGAAACGTCAGCTTTTCTGCTCCTCTGATGCTGCCTGGCCTACTGTGTTCATCCAGCTCCACACCTTGTTATCTCAGACTCCAGCACCGGCAGTTCCTACTATCTCTCTTGGACAGACTGATGTTGTTTTCCTTGGAGACTGAGAAGGGATGTGATTGAGATGTAAAAAAATTATGATAAAGAAGACAGGAAGAGACTTCTTGTCTTTATGGAGGGATCAATGAGCAGGGTGCATAGATTTAAGGTAAGGAGCAGAAGGTTGATAAGGGATATGAAGAAAGACTTTTTCAACCAGAAAGTGGAGGGAATTTGGAAATCACAGCCTGCAAGGGTGATAGAGGCAGAAACCCTTGTAACATTGAAGAAGTATTTAGATATGCATTGCAATAAAAACATGGCTCTGGATCAAGTGTTGAGAAATAGGATTAGAATAGTTTGGTGGTTGTTTTTGACACGTGATGGGCTCATCTCAGTGTTTCTATCTCATGAATGAACAAAATCTCTGTGGTAGCACTGACCAATCAGAGTCCACCTGCCAGGTCAGAGTATAACCAAGGAAGTAAGATTGACAGTTAACTGATCTCGCTGCATCTTCATGCCAAGGATGGTATAATTAATCATCACTCTCTTCTCATGCTGCAAAAATTGGGTGCTCTGTTCCTAAGTTTGGTTTTCTTAATACTGAAGCCAGTCATTCAGTGATGATGTGAATGTAACAACTTAAGAATAGGAGGAGGCCTTTCAGCCCTACGAACCTGCTCCACTGTTCAATAAGATTATGGCTGATCTTTGAGACTATTTGCCTGCGCTACTCCCATGTCCCTTGATGTTTGGAATGTGTAGTAATCTATTTTGAGCATCAGGATATCAGAAAGCATTTCTCAGCAGAATGAGACTGGAAATTGTTGTATGTGCTGTGTCCCAGTCCTGATGAGAGCAAACAAAAATCTCCGATTCTCTTCCATTTTTTTAAACAATGTTTAGAATTGAATTGGTAAAAGAGCCTGAGGGGGAGATGAGGACAATGACACAATGAGTTGTGAACTGGAGAGCACTGACTGAGAGTGGGTTGGAAGTAGATTCAAGAGGAGCTCTCGAATGGGGAAATCCGAGAAACACTGGAAGGAGGAACAACTGGGGCAATGGGATCGAGGTATGGAATGATTGGGATGGGACATAATTGAATAACTCATTCAAAGTGATCGTAGAGGCACAAAGGGCTGACTGGTCTCTTTATGTGTGCTGGATGTCTCTGTGATTTTAAGAGGGTAATCTTACTGTTCCCAGTCAAGTGATTACTATGAACACTAGCTGCGTCTCTGGTAATAGATTGGTGTCTGGTTGCAAATTTAAAATGTACTGTTCCTTATGAGGGTGTGTAAATTGTTTAGCAATCACTGTGTTACATTCTGTGCAAGACCAAAGCTGAGAAAAATGGAATATTTCACCAGTTTGCCTTTGGTGCGTTATTTGTGTTAACCCCTACCTAATCCTCCCCACCTCGTCCAATGATGCTGACACAAAGAATTTATCAATACAAAACTGGCTGTCCAGCCCATCTGTTCCGTACTGATGTTTCTGTCCCACAAAAGCCTCCTCCCATCTACCTCGTCATTTCCCCCTGTCAGCATATCCTCCTATTCCTTTCTCCCATGTGTCTTTATCCAGCTCCCTCCTTCAATGTATCAATACTATTCTTCTGGATCACTCCCCATTCACCCAGCTCTCTGGGTTTCTCCTGAATTCCCAATGAGATTTATTCAGGACTGTCTGAGATTGATGGCCCTGAGTTCTGGTTTTCTTCACAAGTGGGAACATCTTATCTACATGCACCCTATCAAAGCCTTTCCATCGTTTTATAGGCCTCAATCAGGTCAGCAACCAACCCCTCCCCATCAGCCTCCTCTTCTTCAGAGAGAAGAACATCAGTCTTTGTTGATAGTCAATAAACTCTCAGTTCTAAATTTTAGACAATTAAAGGATTTGATGGGGTCGATATCAAGGGAATCTATTTCTTGTGGTGGGGGTGAGTAGGTTTTCCATACTAAGCGAATAGAAACTTAATACTAAAGCCAGGTCATTCGGTGATGATGAGAATGTTTCAAATTAGGAGTTTGAGGAGGCCATTCAGCCCTATGAGCCTGCTTCACTGTTCAATGTGATTATGGCTAATCTTTTACTTTGACATCATTTTCCTGTATTTAATTGCGGGGAAAAACAACTCCTTCCCCTCCAGAAGTCCAACGGATTCTGCAAAAACATTCAAATCCTTGTACCATCCACAAGCTGTTCAGTTACCTGGGCCAATCACACAGCCGTCGACAGGCAGAAGGGCTTTGCCATCAATAATTAGTCATGAGTCCACAGCCCAGTCAGCTACTTCTTGCCAACCTCACCTCAAATCATACAGAGCCATTGGCTCCAGTTCATCTGTAAACCAGAATTCCAGTACTGCTTGACCAAATATTTCTTTCAATGAGGATCAGGTTACTTACTTTTGAAGGCTGCACTAATTGTGATGTTTAAAAAATCATTTTCCCATTTCAGTCTACAACCAAAAGTATGACCCTTATGCATAGTGCGGTTCAGATGTCTGATAGTTCAGAACATGAGTATTCTTGAAAAAGACCATTGATCAGTACAATTCACAAGAATACTAATCGATAGTGAAAATAACAGTTATACTGGGTGAACGTGCATATTTTTTGGCAATTGTACATCTGCAGTATTGACCCTCTGACGGTGTGGCACTTCCTCAGCACTGACCCTCTAACAGTGCAGCACTCCCTCATACTGACCCTCTGACACTTTAGCACTCCGTCAACACTGACACTTCTGGCCCTCTGACAGTGTGGTTCTCCCTCAGTGCTGATACCGATAGTACAGCACTCCCTTAGTACTGACCCTCTGACAGTGCAGCCCTCCCTCAATACTCACCCTCTGACAATGCAGCAGTCCCTTAGCACTGACCTCTGACAGTGTGGTGTTCTGTCAGCACTGACCCTCCAGCAGTGCAATCTTCCCTCACTACTGAGTCTCTGCAGTGTGGTGCTCCCTCAGCGCTGACCCTGCTAGAGTGCTGCGTTCCCTGAGTATTGACCTTCTGACAGTGTGGCAAAACCTCAGTACTGAACCTCTGTCAGTGTGGCATTCCCTCAGTACTGACCTTATAACAGTGTTGCACTCCCTCAATACTGACCCACTGACAGTGCAGCACTGTTTCAGTACTGAACCTACTACAGTGTGGCACTCCCTCAGTGTTGTGGTCCTTCAGTACTGACCCTCTGACGGTGCAATACTCCTTCTCTAATGTTTTTATTCACTTGTGAGGTCTGGGCATCACTGGTTGGCCAGCATTTATTGCCCATCCCTAGTGGACCTTGAGAAGATAATGGTGAACTGCCTTCATGATCAGTCCATGTTCTGTAGGGAGACCCATAATGACCTTAGGGATATATTCCAGCATTTTGACCCAGTGACACTGAAGGAACAGCGATATATTTCTCATTTAGGATGGTGAGTGGCTTGAAGGGGAACTAGCAGCAAATTATGTCCTCATTTATCTGCTGCCTAGATTGAAGTCATCATGGTTTTGGAAGGTGCTGACTAAGGAGCCTTGGTGCATATTGTAGGTAGTGTACACTGCTGCTACTGAGAATTGGTGATGGAGGGTGTGAATGTTTGTATTTGTGGTGCCAATCAAGAGGGCTACTTTATCCTGGATGGTGTCAAGCTTCTTGAGTGTTGTTGTAGCTGCGCTCTATCCAAGCAAGCAAGGAGTATTCCATCACAATCATAACTTGTTCCTTGTAGATGATAGCCGGGTTTTAGGGAGTCAGGAGGTGAGTTACTCACTGCAGTATTCCTAGTGTCTGACCTGCTCTTGTGCCACTGTGTTTATGTGGTGAGTCCAGCTGAGTTTCCAAAGATGTTGATGGTGGGGAATTCAGTGATGGTAACACCACTGTCAGGAGTTGAGTTATTCAGCCTCTGTCCTACTCTTAGAATCATAGAATCATTAGAATTCCTAAACTGTGCAGGCAGGTCAATTGGCCTATCAAGTCCACACTGAACCACTGAAGAGTATCCCACCCCCTACCCTATCCCTTTTGCATTTCCCATAGCACCCCTGAACACTATGGGCAATTTATCATGGCCAATCCACCTAACTTCCAATCCTTTGGACTGTGGGTGGAAACCAGAGCACCCAGAGAAAACCTACGCAGACAAGAGAGAATGTACAAACTACAATGTGGTACTCGTGTAGCCACTGTATTAAATGAGGAGTCCAACTGAGTTTTTGGTGAATAATAACCCTAGGATGGTGATAATGGGGGCTTCAGTGATAGTAACACCACTAAATGCCAAGGGGCGGTGGTTAGATTGTCTCATATTGGAGATGGTAATTGCCTGGCATTTATGTGGCAGGAACCTTAATCTCATTGATGTACAGAGGGATCTTGGGCTGCAAGTCGCAACACAAATGGATAAGGTGGTAATAAAGGCATATAGCATACTTACCTTCTTTGTCTAGGCCATTGAGTATAAAAGTTGGCAAGTCATGTTGTTGCTGTATAAAACTTTAGTCAGGCCACATTTGGAGTATCATGTGCAGATCTGGTCACTGCATTGTAGGAAGGTTGTGGAAGCTTTGGAGTGGGTGCAAAAGAGCAACCAGGAGTTTGCCTTGATTATAGTGTATTTTTTTCCTTTATTTGTTAACGGAATGAGGGCATTGCTGGCTAGGCAGCATTTATTGCCCATCCCTAATTCAAAGTCAACCACATTGCTGTGGGTCTGGAGTCACATGTAGGCCAGACTAGGTAAGGATGGCAGTTTTTTTCCCTAAAGGATATTAGTGAACCAGATGGGTTTTTCCCCAACAACTGACAATGCATTCATGGACATCAGTAGATTCTTAATTCCAGATATTTTTTATTGAATTCAAATTCCACCATCAGCCTTGGCAGGATTTGAACCCTGGTCCCCAGAATGTTATCTGGGTCTCTGGATTAACATTCCAGCAATAATACCGTTAGGCTATCCCCCTTAGGTATAAGGAGAGTTTGGACAAATTTGGCCTGTTTTCAGTAGAGTGTCAAGGACTGAGGGGTAACCTGATAGAAGACTATAAAATTATGAGAGACACGAACAGGGTGGATAGTCAGAGTCTCTTCCCCATGATGGAAATAGGCTAGGTTTAAGGTAAGAGTGGAAAAGTTTAAAGGTGATGTTCACAGATAATTTTTTTTGTGGTGGGTGGTAGGTGCCTGGAATGCACTGCCAGGGGAGGTAAAAGCAGAGAGGATAGCAACGTTTAAGAGGTATTTAGACAAACACATGAACTTGCAGGGCATAGGTGGATATGGACCATGTGATGGCTGATGAGTATAGTTTAGAATGGCATTATTGTCAGCACATACATGGTGGGCTGAAGGGCCTGTTCCTGTGCTGAACTGTGCTATGATACTTGCCATTTGTCAGCCCAAGCCTAGATACTGTCCAGATCTTGTGTTTGAATATGGACTATTTCAGTATCTGAGGAGCTGTGAATGGTGCTGAACATTGTGCAATCATCGACAAACTTCTGACATTGTCATGGAAGGATGATCAAGATAGTTGGGCTTCGAACACTTTCCTGAGGAACCCCCGCAGAGATGTCCTGGAGCTGAGACTACTGACCTCCAAGAACCATGACCAGCTTCCTAGGGGCCAGGTAATGGAAAGTTTGTACCCAATACCCACTAATTCCAGAAATAACAAGGTGTAGAGCTGAATGAACACAGCAGGTCAAGCAGCATCAGAGGAGCACGAAAGCTGACATTTTGGGCCTAGACCCTTCTTCAGAAATGGTTCTTCAGAAACGGTTCTGAAGAAGGGTCTAGGCCTAAAATGTCAGCTTTCCTGCTTCTCTGATGCTGCTTGACCTGCTGTGTTCATCCAGTTGTAAACCTTGTTATCTCAGATTCTCCAGCATCTGCAGTTCCTACTATCTCTGAAACAATTTAAATCCACTAATTCCAGTTTTGTTCAGGCTCCTTGATGCCACACTTGGTCAAAAGTGATCTTGACATCAAGGGCTGTGACTTTCAGCTCATTTCTGGAATTCAGCAATTTTGTCCATGTTTGAACAGTTCTATCTATCACTTGCTATTACGCTGTTTGGCATGCAAATAGTCCTGTTTGGTAACTTTACCAGGTTGACACATCATTTTGAGGCATGCCTGCTGCTGCTCTGGTACACTCTCCATTGACCCCCTGGCTTGATGGTGATGGCTGAGTGGGGTATATGCCAGACTGTGAGGTTTCAGATTGTCCTGGAATAAAATGCTGCTGTTGATGGTCCACACTATCTCATGGATGCCAGGCCTTGAGTTGCTAGATCTATTTGAAGTCTGTCCAATTTAACACAGAGATAGTGCCACACAACATGGAGAGAATTGTCAATGTGAAGGCAGGACTGAACAACTATTGTTCAACATGGAGGAGTACTGATTCATCAGCTGGAGGAGGACAGTACATGTAATAAGCTGGAGGTTTCCTTGCCCATGTTTAACCCTAATCCATGTGAAGTCATGAAGTCTGGTGTCAATATTGAGGACTCCCGGAGCAACTCCTTCTTGACTGTATACCACTGTGCCCATATCTCACCTGGGTCTGTCCCGCTAGCGGGACAGGGCATATCCAGGGATGGTCATGATGGTGCCTGGGACATTGCCTGTAAGGTATGAATCTGTAAGTATGACTATGTCAGGCTGTTGCTTGACCAGTTTGTGACACAGATCTCCCAATTTTTATACTAGACCTGGAATTTCCTCCTAAAGAGCGTTGTGGGTCAAATTTTAGCATGTGGGCTGCAGCAGTTCAAGGTGGCAACTCACCATCGCCTTCTCAAGGGCAACTAAGGACGAGCAATAAAATTCTGACCAGCCAGCACTGTCCACATCCCATGGGTGAACAAAAAATGTGTTAAAAGGAGCACTTTGCAGGGTCAACAGGGCTGTTTCTGCCATTGTTTTTCTGGTGCCTAAGTCAATACCAGGTAGTCTGTCTGGTTTCATTTCTTTGTTGTGGCTTGCTAGGTCATTTTAGAGTGCATTTGAGAATCAACTACATTGCTGTGGGTCTCGAGTTGCATGTAGGCCAGACCAGGTGTGGATGGCAGATTTCCTTCCCTGAAGTACATTAGCGAACCAGATGAATTTTATTAATGGTTTCATGGCCATCAGTAGATTCTATATTCCAGATTTTTTTCATTGAATTCAAGTTCAACAATCTAGCATGGTAGAATTCCATCCCAAGTCCCCAAAACATGAGTTGAGTTTCTGGATTAAAAGCCTAGTGATAATATCACTAGGCAATTGCCTCCCTGAACTGATCCTTTAATAACGTGGTGCTCCCTCATCACTAACCCTCTGACGATGTGGTGCTCCCTCAGAACTGACCCTCCAACACCATGGCGCTACCTCAGAATTGACCCCTCAATCGTACAGCGTTCTCTCAGCACCAATCCTTTGACAGTGTGGCACTCCCGCAGTACCAACCCTTTTGCAGGACTGATTCTCTGACTTGTGCAGGTTTCTCTCAATACTGATTCTCTGACATCCACTGTCCTGGACCTCCCACATAGATGTGAGGTCAACAAGATACAACAACGCCTCTTCTTCCTCAGGCAGCTTAGGAAATTCAGCATGTCCATTAGGACCCTCATCAACTTTTACAGATGCACCATAGAAAGCATTCTATCTGGGTGCATAATGCCCTGTATGGCAACTGCACAGCCCAGGAACACAAGAAACTACAGAAGGTGGTGTGCACAGCCCAAACCATCACAGAAGCCAATCTCCCATCCATAGACTCCATCTACACTTCTTGTTGCAGAGGAAAGGCTGCCAACATCATCAAAGAGCCCTCCAAACCTATTAATGCTCTTTTCCAACCTCTTCCATCAGGCAGGAGATACAAAAGCTTGAACACATATGCCAACAGGTTCAAGCTTCTTCCCTGCCATTATTAGACTGCTGCATGGACCCCTCTAACTTGAAATAATGTTGATCTTGCTTTGCGCATCTTGAGTGTGGCTGTAACCTTGTATGCCTTGCTCTGTCTAAGTGCCCTTTGATCCATATGTCCTTGTTTGCTGTGATCTGCCTGTACTGCTCACAAAACACTATACTTAGATAGATGTGACTGCAATAAATCAAACCAAATCAGTGCAGCACTCCCTCAGTACTGATCCTCTCAGTGTGGCACACCCTCACCATTGACCCTCTGACAGTCCTGGACATCTTCAGGACTGATTCTGTAACTGTGCAGAATCTGTGCAGATTCTGTGCCCCTCCAACAGTGCAGCCCTCCCTCTGTCCTGGGGTTTTCAATCTGGACCATGTGGTAGGTAGGACTCACTCCTAAACTCACAAATACTTGATGCAGACAGCAGAACGGAAGCGAATCGTTCTCTGTTATCCACTGTATGTACTGTACATGTACAGGAGCTGTCACTGAGACACACACATGGGGCTGTACAATACCAGACAGAAGTGAATCATTCCCTTTTATCCACTGCATGTACGATAAATGTGTGGAGGTGGCAGTATTGGACTGGGGTGGACAAAGTCAGAAGTCACTCAATGCCAGATTATAACCAGGTTTACAGTACAAAATGTTTACAGTGCTGTAAATGTAGAGGAGCTGACACTGAGATGCATGCACTTGGGGCTGTACAGTACCAGATAAGAATAAAGAACCCAACGCACATCGATTTTCAATTTCCTTGAGGAACCTTGACTGACACTGGCCAGTTTAAATCACCTGACCAGAGAATAAACCCAAACCTTGCCTAAAATAAAACAAAACTGCGGATGCTGGAGATCTGAAACAAAACAGAAATTGCTGGAGAAACTCTGCAAGTCTGATAGCACCTGTGGGAAGAAGCAAAGTTTAGGTTTGGAGTCCGGTGACTCTTCATCATCACCGGCCTCGAAACATAAACTCTGCTTTCTTCCCACAGAAGCTGTCAGCTCTGCTGAGTTTCTCCAGCAATTTCTATTTTGTTCCAAACCTTGCCTGTCATTCAGAGACCTCATGGAAATTCCAGGAGAGTGCTGAATGCAACACTCACAGGAATTCATGAAATGTTTTATGTTTATTCACCCCGCCATGTGTGACTCCTTTGGTCAGAAGGCAAAATTCATCTTTATGGAGGTCCTGGGTTCAAGTCCCACTGTAGAGCCCTGAGCACTTATGATTTTATCATCACCAGGACTGAGGGAGTGCTGCACTGCCTCAGGTGCCATCTTACAGTGCACATATCTGCTGGCAAAGAATGTGTGAATATTTACAGAGGGTTCCCCAGGAGAAGTGTGTCAGTATTTACAGGGTGTTCCCTGGGGGAGTGTGGCAATATTTGCTAGGGGACTGCAATAATATTTTTGTGGCACCGGTCAAACGGAATGTCATGTTGCAGCTGTACAAAACTCTGGTGCGGCCGCACTTGGAGTATTGCGTACAGTTCTGGTCACCGCATTATAGGAAGGATGTGGAAGCATTGGAAAGGGCGCAGAGGAGATTTACCAGGATGTTGCCTGGTATGGAGGGAAGGTCTTATGAGGAAAGACTGAGGGACTTGAGGCTGTTTTCGTTAGAGAGAAGAAGGTTAAGAGGTGACTTAATAGAGACATACAAGATGATCAGACGATTGGATAGGGTGGACTGTGAGAGCCTTTTTCCTCGGACGGTGACGGCTAGCACGAGGGGACATAGCTTTAAATTGAGGGGTGATAGATATAGGACAGACGTCAGAGGTAGGTTCTTTACTCAGAGAGTAGTAAGGGCGTGGAATGTCCTGCCTGCAACAGTAGTAGACTAGCCAACTTTAAGGGCATTTAAATGGTCATTGGATAAACATATGGATGATAATGGAATAGTGTAGGTTAGATGGGCTTCAGATCGGTTTCACAGGTCTGCGCAACATCGAGGTCCGAAGGGCCTGTACTGCGCTGTAAGGTTCTATGTTCTATGTTCTAAACAGTGTCACGTTTCTTGAGTGCTGTTGGAGCTGTACTTATCAAGGTAAGTGGGGAATGTTCCATCACACTCCTCGCTTTTGCCTGGTAGATGATGGACAGGCTTTGGGGAGTCAGGAAGTGAGTCACTCACAGCAGGACTTGTGGACTCTGACCTGCTCTTATAGCTATTGTGTTTGTAGGGCTGTTCCAGTTCAGTGTCTGGTCAATAGTAACTCCACTGGATGTTGATAATGGGGTAGTGATGGTAATACCAATGAAAGTCAAGGGTGATGGTTAGATTGTCTCTTATTGGAGATGGTCATTGCATGGCATTTGTGTGGCATGAATGTTACTTGCCATCTGTCAGCCCAAGCCTGGGTATTGTCCAGGTCTTGAGCATTTTGACATGAACTGCTTCCATATCTGAGTAGTCACAAATGGTGCTGAACTTTGCACAATCATCAGCAAACATCCCTAGTTCTGACCTCATGATGGATGGAAGTTCATTGATTCAAAGCAGCTGAAGACAGTTGAGGCTGGGACACTACCCTGAGGAACTCTTGCAGAGATGTCCTTGTGCAACCATATTCTATGTGCTATGTATGACACCAACCAGCAGAGATTTTTCCCCCGGTTCCTTTGACTTCACCTTTGCTCAGGCTTCTTGATGCCATATTCAGTCAGTTGTATGCGGCCTTGATGTCAAGGGCTGTTACTTTCACCTCAACTCTGGAATTCAGTTCTCTTGCCCACGTTTGGACCAAGGCTGGAATGAGGTCAAGATCTGAGTGGCCCTGGAGGAACGCAAACTGAGCATCACTGACCAATCTATTGATGAGCAGGTTCTGTTTAATGGCACTATTGAAGACACCTTCCATCAATTTTCTGATGATCGAGAGGAGACTGATGGCATGGTAATTGGCCAGGTTGGACTTGTCTTGCTTTTTGTGTACAATCTGGGCAATCTCCCATATTGTTGGGTAGATGCCAGTGTTATAACTGTAGTGGAAGAGCAAGCCTAGGGGAGCTACAAGTTCTGGAGCACAAGTCTTCAGTATTATTGCCGGAATATTGTCAGGGCCCATTGCCTTTGCAATATCTAGCACCTCTAACAGTTTCTAGATGACATCTGGAGTAAATCGAATTGGCTGAATTCTGACTGGCAATACTGGGGACCACTGGAGGAGGCCAAGATGAATCAACCTCTCAACAATCCTGACTGAAGATTGCTTCGAATGCTTCAGCCTTATCACTGATGTGCTGGACTTCCCCATCATTGAAGATGGGGATATGCCAGGCCATGAGGTTGTAGATTGTGTTGAAGTATGATTCTGCTTCTGTTGATGGCCCACAGCCTTATGGATGCCCAGTCTTGAGTTGCTAGATCTGTTCAAAGTCTGCCCCATTTAGCACGGTAATAGTGCAACGCAACACAATGGATAGTATTCTCAATGTGAAGGTGGGACTTCATCTTCACAAGGATTGTGTGGTACTGTCATGGACAGATGTATCTGCAGCCGGCAGATTGGTGAGGGTGAGGTCAAGTATGTTTGGAATGATGATGGTGGTATATGGGACATTGTCTGTAAGATATAATTCCATGAGTATGACTAAGTCAGGCTGTCGCTTGACTAGTCGGTGAGTCAAATCTCCCAATTCTAGCACTAGCCCCTAGATGTTAGTAAAGAGGACTTTGCAGAGTCAACGGGGCTGTTTTCCCATTGTTGTTTCTTATGCCTAGGTTGGTGCTAGTTGGTCCTTCCAGTTTCATTCTTTTCTGTACGCTTTATACTTGTTTGATGCAAATGGATGGCTTACACAGCCATTTCAGAGGGCAGTTGAGAGTCAACCACATTTCTATGTGTCTGGAGCCACATATCGGCCCAGACCAGGTTTAACATTCACCAGTAAATTAGATTTTTAGTTTTGGATTTATTCAATGATGCCATGGTGAGATTTGAACCTATGACCCCAGACCAATGGCCTAGACCTCTGGATCATTTGCCCAACATCATTAGCACTATACCAAGCCCGCCCTCACGTCTTCTCATTATGTCTATCTGGTCATAATCCTGCTATAGTCCCTCAGGATCATGCTGTGCCATCATCAACTGCCATTCCCTATGTCACAACACTGATGGTACTTCAAAAGAACTTCATTGGCTGCGAAATGCTTTGGGATGCCCAGTGGTTGTGCAAGGCATTACATAACTGCAAACCTTTCCTTACTTCAGGGCCTTGAACAAATGGGCTGGGAGGAATTGACATGAAAGATTAATTAAATCATTGAAAGAAGCCGATTAAAGCACATTGCCTCTCTAACACTGCACAACCAAAAGGACAGCTCGAACATTTTTCAGATCTCATGCATAAAGATTTGGGTTATTTTTAATCAACTTAACTTTTAAGTGATAATTTGAAATCTTAAAAATGACATAAAATCCTACACACTTTATTCAGCTGCAAAACTTATTATCAAATACAGCGGGAGCAATATTCTGGATCTTAATGGACTGGAATAATCCAATCAGACAATTCAAGGATTCTCTGCTGCCTCATGGCTACAGGTTTCGAGAATCTGAAGGACTGGGGTGGTTTAGAGGATAGATAGTGTATTGGTTGAGAAGGGAGGGTGGGGTCACCAGTGGGATCGTGAACCATGAGTGGGTGGGAGAAAACATATCTTCCACAGAGGAGGTGGTGTTGTTGGATTTAGGAGCAACATCTACACCAGTCGATGTTCACGTTTGGCATCGCTTGGCAATTTCTCTTCAAAAGGAGGAATTTATAATTCCATTTGCGTTTCATTGAAGGGAAGTAGCTGGCCTGCTGTGTACATCCAGCTCCACACCTTGTTATCTCGGATACTGAAGTCAACCCATGTTGGAAAGGATCTTGACCAATCTCCGTCCACTGGGTTCAATTGTGAATTTACTCTTCTGCTACTTATTGTGTAGCTTCCCTGTTGGCCAAAGTGCCCATGAGCTCCTTGCCTGCACAGTCAGCTCTTTGACTGTGGAATACAACATGTCACTACCTCATTCAGAGTCCTAGAATCTTATTTTCTTTGATGGGATGTGGGCCATCACTGGGCAGGACCAGAGTTCAGCCTGTTCTTAACTACCTCTCGAACTGTGTGTCTCGCTCAGCAAATTTGGAGGGCAGTTGAGAGGAAACCACGTTGCTGTGGGTTTGGAGTCATGTGTAGGCTGAGACCAGATAAGGACGGCATATTTCCTTCCATAAGGGACATTAGTGAACCAGGTGGTTTTTTAATAACAATCAATGATGGTTATGTGGTGGAACAGTGATCCCTGTAAGGAATGTTCCTGATTGTCAGGCTGGTAGAATGATTTTTATGACGGAGAGCACAGCCAAGCATTGCCCTTGCTGCAGCTTTAGGTAGGGATTGGGGCACAGCCTCCATCAATGCCTACCCCACTGCAACTTTTCCAGTTTGGGTACCTTTACCCTAATTAGGACACCCCCTGCATTGTCCCCCTTCCTGTCCTCCACATCTTCACAGCCTCTCCAATAAGATCCCCAACCGTCTTTTCCCATCTCTGTTCCCCACCATCAACCATGCCTACCCAACAGTTAACAGATCCTAATCATCTGGACTTTAATTCCAGGGAAATTTGCAGTTCCATTCATTGCCACTGCTGCTATAGGCACTATTGAGACTACAGAGCCTCTGACCAATCAAATTGGTTCTTTCCAGTGGCGGCTTCCTCCCAATGGCAGAGGATGGGTGGTGGAAGTCTCATTGCCAGCCTGTATTGGTGGGTACATAACCTCCTCTTCAGGGGCAAGACAGGACATCCAGGAAGCTGACAAATCCTACCTTATATCCTCCCTGTCTCTATTTCTCATATTGAGATGCGTGAAGATTGAGGTTCAAAACAGGGTATTGGACACGTGCATTCAGCAGACTGAGACACAGATTCCTCTAGCCAGAAGGATAGAAGAAGTCATAAGCACTGAAGTGCTAAGTGTAGCCTGTGACACAATAAGATGTAATGTACAGAATTAGAGAACTATAGGGAGATGTGATGTGAGGATTAAGTCTGATTGGGTAATATGCTTATGAAACAATATCAGAGGAAATGTTGCAACATCATATGAGCATGCTTGTTTGCTCACAGCCTGTGGACGTGAAATTACTCTAATGTGGTCCTTGAAGAAAAGTCAGCCTTCTCATCTAAGCAGACAGTGTAATAAATCTACATATGTACTCAACATACCACAAATTGAAGTGGCTGAGGATATGGTAAAATTCAAATCTTTGTACTATGAGGTCCCACTCCAGAGACATGAGCACAATAAAAAAGCCTAGCATTGTCAATGTAATACTGAGGGAGTGCTACATTGTTGGAAGCACCATATTTCAGATGGATCATTAAACCATGTCTCTGTCCCCTCAGGTTGATGTAATAGAATCCATGACTAATCCAAGTGAACATGAACGGCCTGAGGAAGGGTCATTGGACCCGAAATGTTAACTCTGACTTTTTCTTCACAGATGCTGTCAGACCTGCTGAGCTTTTTCAACAACTTCTGTTTTTGTTCAAGTGAGCATGGGTTGGGAGTGTTGGGGTGGTTGTGAAGTTCTCCCCTGTCCTGGGCCAATCCATCAATCAATATCACAAAAAATAGATGATCTGGTCATGATCTCATTGTCATTTCTGTGATCTTGCTTTGTGCAGACCATTGGATGCATTTCCTTACATTTACAACTATACAGTCAGTCATGGAGTACTGTTATTGAAGCTTTGCAGTAAAATTCTCCCTGAGGTTTCTCATCAGCCTGATAGCTTTGCCCAGCCACTGCCTGCCGTTACATGTCAGCCAGCTATTTGACCTGGGAGGTCTTTATTGCTCGGGATATACATCATTTCAATACTGGGTTCCTTGTGTATCTCCTCACTGCTAGCTCTCAAGATCTCATCATCATAAGTGGGGAGGTTATTGAGAGTGCAATTGCAATGGGTGGTTGAGGTTTCGCAAATTTCTGGCTCAGAAGAACAACATGGGGGATGACTGCTGTTCTCATCTTCATAAGATCCTTGATGCTAAAATTTTGCTTGTGTGCACTAATTCAGGACTATGCTTAGGTGTATGAGTGAAACCCCTGGTATTGCTCATTGAGAGGGGTTAGCAATGTTGTTTTCCCATAGGAACACAAAGTTGTACTTAGCTTCCCCATTTAAACGTCATTGACATTTCCTCTTTAAAGGAGTGATCCAAACAGACAAAGTCAGGCATTGTACATTGTAAGTGAGTGGGGTTGAGTCAAGAAGAGTTGTAGAAATGTTTCAAGTGACAGTGAAATGTGATGCAGTGACAGTATAGTGCACAGTGTGAATTAGAGATTGTGATGCAGAGATAGAGAAGTGGGAGAATGGTGCATAGATTGCAATACACTTACTGCCAAAAGAGAATTGTCATTCATGGAGGCCAATACTGCATGTGACTGAGGGAGTATGACTGACGGAATGTGACACAAGGAGTGTGAGTGAGGGAGTTTGCCATTTTGTTCAGTAAATTACAGGAAAGATGAGATTGTACTGGAGGGGTGCAGAGGAGATTCACCAGGATGCTGCCTGGGATGGAAAACTTAAGTTATCAAAAAAGGTTGGACAGGCTTGGGTTGTTTTTGTTTGAATGGAAATGATGGCGATTTAATTGAGGTGTATAAGATTGTGAGGGGCGCAAACAGAGTGAATAAGGAGCAGCTGGCTCCTTACTTGAAGGATCAGTCATGAGGGGACATAGGTTCAAGGTGATGGGCAGGAAGTTTAGGGGGGTTGTGAGGAAAATCTTTTTTTACCTACAGGGTGGTGACAATCTGGAATGCACTGCCTCAAAGAGTGGTAAAGGTGAGTTGCCTCACATCCTTTAAAAAGTATCTGAATCAGAACTTGGCATGTCATTACTTTCAAGACTATAGGCAAAGTCTGGTAAATGGGAATTATGTTGAAGGTCAGGTGTTTCTCACGTGTCAGTGCAGACTCGATGGGCCAAAGGGCCTCTTCTGCATGGTATGATTCTATGAGTGTGACACAGTGAGTGTGTTTGTCAGTAAAAATTAGTTAAATTGGATATCAAGCAAATTAATGAAATTAAGCACTTTTAACTTGTTGTTTTAGTTTTTACCCCCCACCTACTCCCACCCACCCTTTATTGTATGGAGTCCCGATTGTCAATTTACTTTTCCTGCTGTCAATCCAGAGGTATGTCACAGCTGTCTGGACTTTACCTTAATATTCATCTGTTTTCGTGTGGTCCCATGAGGTAAGATTTTCTGGGCGTCCATCCATTAGCATTTTGGTGATGAGACACTCCATTTATTCATAGATGTGATATCTCAGCTACTTGTTCAGGCTGCCAAGAGATACTCAATTGCCTTCATTCAGCTTTCCAAGCTAATTCTGCTGGCTGCTTTTTGTCATAAGACTTTGTGACGCCACTGTATATCTCTTCCACCATGTCCAAAGCTGTGTTGTCTGCCTGCTGCCAGGTCTTGGAGGATCTGCTCCGGATTGGAGAGAAACTAACAGTGGAAGGAGGATGAGGATCCAGTGGTTATGGTCTGTGTGGTTACTGACAACATTGGTAAAATTAGGAAAGAAGTTTTGATACAGAAATATGATTAACCTGTGGCTAATTTAAGATACAGAACCTCAAAATACTAAAGTGTAGAGTGGACTGAATGTGATATTGTTCGATAAGACAGGACTGACTAAATTACAGCATAACAAAGGCACCTCTATGTAGCAGTGATCCCATTATGATTGAATTTCTTAATTTGAGGGAGAGAGGAATGGATTGAATACAAATGTTTAACTTAAATTTGAGGGCATTAAGACAGAGATGGCTAAAATGAACTAGGAAACTAGGTTAAGGGATAGGTTCAATAGAGATGCAACAGCAGACACTGAAGAAGATATTTTCAAGTACTTAGAATCTTTCTTTGTCACTGGAATATATTTTTTTGAAGAGAAGGATGCACTAACTAAGTGGCTAACTAGGAAAACTAAAGACAGTGTCTATCTGGAAGAAGAAGTATGTCATCCACCAAGAAGAATAGCAGGTCAGTTTGGACAGAATTTAAGGAACACAGTGTGTGACTGAGGGAGTGTGACACAAGGAGTAAGGAACAGTAATGAATGACAAGAAGATTAATATGAAAGAGGAAATTAGAATATGAGAAGCAAAGCATCAGTGGTTACCTTGTTTTTACCCACAATTTGAACAAGCTTTGGAAGGTAAGGCTGTAATAGAAAAGTCCATCAAAATAGTCTGGCATATAAATTTATTTCACAAAGGCTAGGAGGTTATGATCAGTATTTACCAATGTCATTCTGTAGTTGTGATGGATGATATACTTCAATGTTTAAGAGCCAGTAACATCCCAAGGTTTCTCTTTCCTCATTATGTTATATGGTATTGATTTAATTTTCTGAAAAAGTATGCTAAGGGCTTAAATAAAACAGAACCATGAATGCTGGCGATCTGAGAGCAAATAGAAATTGCTGGAGAAACTCAGCAGGTCTGGCAGCATCTGTGGGAAGAAAACAGAATTAATGTTTTGTGTCTGGTGACTCTTCATCAGAACTGTTAGTAGCTAGAAAAACCTAGCATTTATACTGAAGTTGAAGTTTAGGTGTACGGCAGAGGTGAGCTGACAGGTGGAGAGACCGAGCCCAGAGAGAGAGAATGAAAAAGGATATGAAAGGGGTGGATAAACAAGGATAGTGAATTCCCAATCCATGGCCCCGGGTCTATATTCACTGTTCACAATACGGTCTCCTCTACAGTGGGGAAATGAACCACAAGCTGGGTGATTGCTTCGAAAAACACCTATGCTCTGTCTGTAAAAATGATGTTGAGCTTCCAATTGCCTGTCACTTCAACACAGCACCAGGTTCCCTGGCCAACCTTTCTGACTCAGGGCTGCTGCAAAATTCCAGTGAGCCTCAGCACAAGCTCAAAGAACAACATCTCATTTTCTATTTGGGGACCCTGCATACTATTGGACTCAAATCAAGCCCAATAATTTTACACTCTGATCCCATCATTCCATTTTTTTACCCACACGCACACTTGGTCCTGTTATGACTGAGCTGTTTTTAGCACAGCCACCCATTGCCACATGCCTAGGCCCATTCACATGGGCATAGACATTAAGCTCTTAAGAAACAAAACCAGAAATTATTGAGAAACCCAGTAAATCTGGCAGCATCTGTGGGAAGAAAGCAGAGTTAAGTTTTGAGTGCAGTGATCCTCCATCAGAACTGTTAGTAGCTAGGAAAACTGGTATTTATGCTTAAGCCAAAGTTGGGGTAAGGCAAGGGGAAGAGGAGAGGTGAGTGAGTAGGTGGAGAAGGAGCCCAGAGAGAAATGAAAGGGTAGGTAAACATAGTAATAATAGATAGCAGCCAGGACAGAAGAAAAGCTGAATAATAGCGAAGTGGTATGGGTTACATTCAGCACAGCTAACCCCTTTTCTCACTCTGAAACTTTAGCTGCAGTATTGTGTACTTTTGTGTGTGCCACATTGTAGGAAAGATGTGAATGCATTGGAGAGAATGCAGAAGTGATTCACAAGAATAGTTCCAGGAATGAGGTGCCTTCCGGAGGGACCACTCCCTCCGCGACTCCCTTGTCCGCTCCACACTCCCCTCCAGCCCCACCACACCCGGCACTTTTCCTTGTAACCGCAGGAAGTGCTACACCTGCCCCCACACCTCCTCCCTCACCCCAATCCCAGGCCCCAAGAAGACTTTCCACATCAGGCAGATGTTCGCCTGCACATCTGCCAATGTGGTATACTGCATCCACTGTACCCGTTGTGGCTTCCTGTACATCGGGGAAACCAAGCGGAGGCTTGGGGACCGCTTTGCAGAACACCTGCGCTCAGTTCGCAACAAACAACTGCACCTCCCAGTCGCGAACCATTTCAACTCCCCCTCCCATTCCTCAGATGACATGTCCATCCTGGGCCTCCTACAATGCCACAGTGATTCCACCCGAAGGCTGCAGGAACAGCAAATCATATTCAGCCTGGGAACCCTGCAGCCCAATGGCATCAATGTGGATTTCACAAGCTTCAAAATCTCACCTCCCCCAACCGCATCCCAAAACCAGCCCAGCTCATCTCCACCTCCCTAACCTGTTTTTCCTCTCACCTCAAGCCACACCCCCATCTCCTATCTACTAACATCATCCCGCCCCCTTGACCTGTCCGTCCTCCCTGGACTGACCGATCTCCTCCCCACCCCCCTACCTACACTCACCTTTACTGGCTCCATCCCCGCCTCTTCGACTTGTCTGCCTCCTCTCCACCTATCCTCTCCTCTATCCATCCTCTATCCGCCTCCCCCTCTCTCCCTATTTATTTCAGAACCCTCTTCCCCTCCCCCATTTCTGATGAAGGGTTTAGGCCCGAAACGTCAAGTTTTCCTGCTCCTATGATGCTGCTTGACCTGCTGTGTTCATCCAGCCCCATGATGTTGTGCCGATCTATTATCCTACTCTAAGATCAAATTACCCTGCATACCCTTCGTTTTACTATCATCCATGTGCCTATCCAAGAGTCGCTTGAATGTCCCTAATGTGTCTGACTCCACTACCATCACCGGCAGCGCATTCTATGCACCCACCACTCTCCTGCTTGTAAAAGGAAGAAAAATAAGAGGGGCATAGATTTAAAGTAATGTGCAGAAGAAGCAAGGTTAACACAGTGAGTTGTTAGGATCTGGAATGTACTGCCTGGAAATGTGGTGGAGGCAGGTTCAAATGAAGTACTCAAAATACTGGATGATTATTTTGATAGAAATAGTGTGCAAGGGATATGGGAAAAAGATTGGCACTTGATAATGGGCACTGGTATCGGCATGATGGGCTGTATGACCTCCTTCTGCACCATAATAATTCTGTGATTCTATAAAAATTCTTTAAAAACTGGTATTAGAATTCAAGCAAGTAACAAACAAAAGAACTGTGGAAACAAAATCAGAAACAAAAACCAAAATTGCTGGAAAAGCCCAGCAGGTCTGGCAGCATCTGTAGAGAGAAATCAGAGTTAATGTTTCAAGTCCAGTTCTGAGAAAGGGTCACCGGACCCAAAACGTTAACTTTGATTTCTATCTACAGATGCCGCCAGACATGCTGAGCTTTTCGAGCAATTTCTGTTTTTGTTTCTGATTGGAATTAAAGCCACAGGTTCAATTGATGGCTGGGAATTTCCCACTACCTAACATGTGTGACATGTTTAGCAAAAATTGACCACAGATTTTTGTAATCCTGGCCAATAAAACATGTTTAAATATTTTCACCTGTGTTTTCCTAATACCTAAATGAATTTTGTGAGCCAATCATCAAACTTTGTTATGAAACTCAGATAGAACTACCCCATTTCTGAAGAAGGGTCTAGGCCCGAAACATCAGCCTTCCTGCTCCTCTGATGCTGCTTGGCCTGCTGTGTTCATCCAGCTGTACACCTTGTTATCTCAGATTCTCCAGCATCTGCAGTTCCTACTATCGCTGAAACAATTTTAACCCCACTGCGAAGACCCCCATTTCTGAAGAAGGGTCTAGGCCCGAAACATCAGCCTTCCTGCTCCTCTGATGCTGCTTGGCCTGCGGTGTTCATCCAGCTCTACACCTTTGTTATCTCAGATTCCCCAGCATCTGCAGTTCCTACTATCTCCAGAAATACCACCTGATGGGTCACTGCCTCATCTTCATCTGTTAGTGTTTGGGATAGCTTCCATTTCTTCATGAGTATGTCTTGCAAGTAATTACACTCAGATATAAGTTACTTAATTTCTAAGTATGCTGTTTGATATAACTCACTCGATTTAGGTTCCATTTGTTGAATCTATTGTAAAGAGGATGGAATCAACAGGCCAATGTCATTCCCTTTACCTTTGCCATTTTTAATTAGGTTTTTGAAAGCTAACTGAATTTCCAAGTCATCTCTCTTTTTCCTAGACTTGTTCCATCCCTGTCTATTTCCTGTTTACACAGGCCCAAGATCTAGACACAACACAGTCAGGAAACAAAAACAGAAGTTGCTGGAAAAGCTTAGCAGGTCTGGTAGTATCTGTGGAAATAAAATCAGAGTTAGTGTTTCTGGTCTGGTGATCCTTCCTCAGAACTGACCTTTTCCAACAACTTCTGTTTTTGTTCCTGATTTACAGCATCTGCAGTTCTTTTGTTTTTTTATACAGTCAGGAAACAATCCAGGATGCTTCTCCTGCAACATCCCAGCTTTTACGTACCTCCACTGGTTGTTCCTCCACCTTCAGTTAGGCCAATATTTTTGAACCAACCGTGTCATTCCCAAAAATAAAATCAATTCCTTTGTTAGGGATTTTGTTTTACTATTCCCGCAATAACTTGTCCCTTTACTAAGTCCTCTTTCATTCAACTCTGTATAATGACACTGGTTTGTAACCTCTCTGGAAAACTTCAATTCATATTCTCTCCTTCATTAAATTTCTGAGAGACAAATGGTATCATCAATCAGCATCAGAGACTGATTTGCCCCCGTGCCTCTAAATATTTTTATTGGTTTACCTCCGTGTATGGAAGCATCAGGAACTACCTGCTGTTTTGAAATAAAATATTCAGAATGTCAATTGACCTTATTTTCTTTAACAGTATGCAAAGAAGAATTTTCTTGACTATCCTCAGTCATTGTTCCCTTTTTGCCCATTCTAAGGAAACATGTTTTTAATGTACTACAGCCACAGGTTTAACACCCATTTTCTTGGTCATGCGCCCTTTTCTGAGTATACCTTTGACATTCCTATGAGTGCAATAAGTGTCCCGTTTAACTTTTAGCAATTAGCTTAAGTATGTATAGTCTTATTACAGTGGAAGCATGTAAATTTCTTTAATATTTATTTTAGGATTCTAGATGATTACCTTTTTGTATTATTACTTTGCTCTCTTTTAATTTGTTCTCTAAAACTAGTTTCCCTTTCACTTGCAGATTTTCTGTCCTTCTAAATCCTTGAGGATTCCCTCATGACCATCATTCCGTTACGTAAGTGTCCGAGTGAAATATTATTGGGATCTGTCAGTACTGCTGCATTTTCCATAAGTGTTAATTATCTAAATGATTCCCATGTATCTGCTGCCCTTCTCCTGGATGGTAGTGGTGATAGGTTTGGAAGATGATGGCTGAGGAGCCTTGGTGAATTTCTGGAGTGCATCGTGTGGATGGTACACACTGCTGCTACTGAGTGTTGTGGTGATGGGAGTGGATATTTGTGAATGTGATGCCAATCACACCGCTGCTTTTTCCCAGACTGTGTCGAGCTTCTTGAGTGTTGATGAAGCTGCACTTATCCAGGCAAGTGGGAATATTGTACCTTATTCTTGACTTGTGGATTGTAAATGGTGGACAGGCTTTGGGAAGTCAGAACATGAGTTACTCACTGCAGGAATCCTCACCTCTGGCCTGCTGTTGTGGCCACTGTATTTATATAGCGAGTCTGGTTCAATTCCAGGATGTTGATAGTGGAGGGTTAGTGATGATAATGCCATTAAATGTCAAGTAGTTAGATTCCGTCTTGTTGGAGACGATCATTGCCTGACTTTGAGTGGCTTGAGTGCGACATGCCATTTTTTAACCCAAGTCTGTATGTTATCCATTCTTGCTGTATTTGGACATGGACTGCTTCAGTTTTATAGGTGGCGATAATGATGCTGAACATTGTGCAATCATCGGTGAACATCCCAACCTCCTGTATACCACCCTTGGGTGACTGTCTGTGTGGAGTTTGCACATTCTCCCCATATCTGCGTGGGTTCCTCCGGGTGCTTTGTTTTCCTCCCACAGTCCAAAGATAAGCAGGTGAGGTGGATTGGACACGCTAAACTGCCCCTAGTGTCCAGAGATGCGGAGGCTAGGTGAGTTAGCCTTTGGAAATGCAGGGTTACAGGGATAGGGTAGAGGATTGGGTCTGGGTGGGATGCACTTCAAAGGCTCAGTGTAGATTCGATGGGCCTAATGGCTTGTTTCCACACTGTAGGGATTCTATGATATCTGGACTATTTCTAAATTGTTCCATAGTCATGATTTCCCTTGTATTCTTGAAATGTTTCTCCAAATTCAGTGATCAAAACCACTGTTCCCACAGTGTTTCTTTTTCTCTTGCAAATTTTACACATGGCTGATTAGATTTTTTCTTGTTTTACTAAATCATAATTGACAATCTTCAGTGATAATGTCATCATGTTAAGTATTGCCTCTTTGAAAGTTTCAAACTCTGCAAATTGTTCTTAAGACAAACCAACATACACATTGAGAGCTGTACCTGTCGCACTCAGTGCTATTATTGTCAAACTCTCTGTAACATTAGGGTCCAAATATCTTTTGGCCCCTTCATCTGCCCAAAGACCTTATCAAATGCAGTAAAATATCATTCAACTCCACTCTCAATAAATGTAGGACTAAATGTAGATTTTTCAGTTCAATCAAATCCCTCATTGGAATCAGAATTATTCTCTGAACTACTATCTTTTCTTTCTTCCTTTATTCTCAGCTTCTCTTTTGAATGCTTGTTGTCTGATTTCCTTTAATCTTTGGAGTTCAAGCTCTTTAAATTCCATTTTCCTGTCTTTTTTTCTTTCTCCTTTCTTTTGGTCTTACTTTCTTTTGCTTTTGTTTGCTCTGCAGTTGAAGCTTGAATATTTCCAATTTTTTTTCCTTTCTTTCTCCTGTCTCCATTTGTCATCTTCTCAATTTCTTCCAACTCAAGTCTTTCCATTTCTTGTTCTCTAAGTAAAGGTTTTAACTTCTAACTGAATTCAAGTGGTGGCACATCATTTTTAAGGCTTCTTCCTTTTAGTTCTACATGCTGGGTAAATCCTTTAATCATCTGATCATTGTCCAAGATCCTGCATTTATTTCTAACTTCAATTTATCCACTAGTTCTCAGTTTATCATCTGTCAAAGACTTTAAATAATCCATTGTTTCATCCTTTATTCCCAGAAAAGCCTTTGTAACACTGTGAGCTATTTTAAACGTCCAATTCATGCAATAGACCCTCACAACAACCCTCAAAATTATCAGAAAGAATTCTGATCCTGCTCAAGCTCCTACTTTCATATGGTCTCAGCTGATGATAATAATACTGGACAAGTCATATCCCACAATGAAACCTGGCTTGATAGACAATAACTTTAATATTTGTAATCATTTATTCTGGTGGTCAGTGATTGAAGATGGTCGAAGCTGTTCTTTAAGAATAGAACAGAAGTTTATTTCACAAAAGAGGAGAAAGGAGAAACAAAAGGAGACAGTGAGAAAGGTCTTAACCTGAACATCAATACAATGTTCTTAGCTGTTTCCCAACAAAATCTGTTACAGACACTCAACCCCAGAGAAAGATCGCTCCTAAATCAAAAAAAACTGGCGTGGAGGGTGAGCTGTGAGGAGGATGCTGGAACAGTCCAGTGTGATTTAGACAAGTTGAGTGAGTGGACAAAGGCAAGGCAAATTCAGTATAATGTGGATAAATGTGAGGTTGTCCACTTTGGTAGCAAAAACAAGAAGGCAGATTATTATCTGAATAGTGATAGATTGCAAAGGGGGAGGTGCAATGAGACTTGAAAGTAAGTCACTGAAAGTATGCATGCAGGTGCAGCAGGTGGTGAAGAAGGCAAATGGTTTGTTGGCCTTCATTGTGAGAGGATTTGAATACTAGATCAGGGATGTCTTGCTACGGTTGTACAGGGCTTTCGTGAGACCTCATCTGGAGTGTGCAGTTTCCTGAATCCTTCCATGGCAGGACTGATGTATGGGGACAGACTGAGTTGCTTAGGATTATTTTCACTGGAGGTAAGAAGAATGAGGGGGATCTCACAGAAACCTATGCAATTCTAACAGGATTAGACAGAGTATACCCCAGGGAAGATGCTCCCAAAGACTGGGGAGTCCAGAACCAGGGGTCACAGTCTAAGGATACACGGTATACTATTTACGAATGAGATAAGGAGAAATACGCAGAGAGTAGTGAGCCCATGGAATTATCTGCCACAGAAAGCAGGCAAAGCCAAAACATTGGAACATAAACAAAGTTGCTGGAAAAGCTCAGCAGGTCTGGCAGCATCTGTGAAGGAAAAAACAGAGTTAATGTTTTGGGTCTGGTGACCCTTCCTCAGAACTCAGAAAGGCCAAAACGTTGATTGTTTTCAAGAAGGAGACAGATATAGTTCTTAGGGCGAAAGGGATCAAAGAATATGAAGAAAGCGGGAACAAGATACCAAGTTAGATGAATCAGCCAAGATCATATTAAATGGCGGAGCAAGCTTCACGTGCCAAGTGACTTACTCCAGCTTCTATTTTCTATTTTTAAAACCTTTACTTAACTTGGCCAGTTTTTATTCCTTTGCTCTGTACAGACACTTTTATGATTCTTTTCTGGATCTGCTGGCATGAACGTCTCTTAGTTCTGACAGCCTGAACTTTCTCAGTTCTAACAAATGGAGATTTCTACCCAAACTGTAAAACAAAAACAGAAATTTCTGGAAAAACTGAGCAGGTTTGGCAACATTTGCGGAGAGGAATCAGAATTAATGCCTTGGGTCTAATGACACTTCAGACTTTTTTTTTCTATTCAAAATCTCCTGGCTTGGAGACTCTACACTCTAGAAACCACTTCTGATTTCATTCCCCTGCTAAAAGTAATTGTTCGACCTCCTGAACTAACTCTGGGTTCTGCCAAACTGAAACTTTGCACTATCTGTTCTGAATTCAAAACTAAAGTAATTGCCTTGCCTGCTGTAACTCCAACAATCTACACATTTCAATCATAAACACAACAGAGGTTCTCCAGGCAGTCAACTACAATCTTATAGTTTCTTGGGAATTGATGCAATTTGGTCTTTATCCACATGACCATTTGACCTGTTTTTAAAAACTAACCTTCACAGAACTAACCTACATCTGCCTACCTTGATTTTGAAATCCAAATCTCAAAATACATGTTGTATACCTTTTATCACAGTGACTGCAGCTTTGCTGGAATGTTCTCCCGCTTTCTCCCAAAACATTTTAGGAACAATGTTGAGGCCATGGAGAAATTGTGGAGGAGATTTATTGGAATGGGACCAGGGCGAGGAACTTTAGTGAATCTGGAGTGAGATTTGGAAAAGCCCGACGAGACTGAGCTCTAGAGTTTTAGAGATCTACAGCGCACAAAAGGGCCCTTCAGCTCATCATGCCCATGCCTTTCTCAAATAACCACATAATTATTCTCATTGCATTTTCCAGCACTTGGCTATGGCCTTGTATGCCTTAGCATTGCAAGTGTACATCTAAACACTTCAATGTTATGAGTGCTTCTGCCTCTACCACACGTATGGACTGTGAGTTTGCAGATTCCTACCACTATCTGGATGAAAACGTTTTTCCTCACATCTCCATCAAATCTGCCCCTTACCTTAAATCTATGTGCCCCCCAACCCGTTGATCATTGAACCCTCCACCAACGGGAAAGGTTTCTTCCTGTCTACCCCATCTATCCACCCCCCCGCCCCAGTTTTATACATCTCAATCTCTTTTGCAGGAACGAAAACACCAGTCTGCCCAATCTGTCTTCATAACTGAAACTCTCCAGCTCTGGCAACATTCTGGTAAATCTCCTTTGCACCCTCTCCAGTGCAATTGAGGCTAACAAATCCATGAGGACTTCAATTCAATTACGAGAATGAGGAGAAACTGTCAGAAGAGGTTCAGTCACCAGAGAGCACACCGATTGATGAAGATCGAACATGAGGCTGTGAGGAGGAGAATTCTTTTAAGGTGTGACGAGTTGTTATCTGGGACACGCTGCCTGAAAGTGCATTGGAAGCAGATTCCAAAATTGGACTTATACCTGATAAGGAAAAGCTGCGTGGAGACTTCACGCGATGAATTAGTTTTGAGTGTCGGCTTGTCACAGTCGGCTGAGTGGCTACATCCTGTGCCCTTTGAGTGTAAGAGAAAGGCCAACGCAGAGGGAGGGAGGGAGGGAGGGAGGCTGCAGCTGGTTAACAAGTGCTGAAACCATAAAGTCTCCATCAGCCTTGCTTTAAATCCCTGCGTGTAATTGAGGTGAGGAGTTTGAAAATGTCTTTTGCAGGGTGGGTTTGGCTTTAAGAGGATGACGTAAGTCTGATGCAGGCTCCCTGTCTCAGGGCTGATGCTGTCCCTGTCTCAGGGCTGAAACTGGCTGGATTTCTTTGCCTCAATTCCTCCAGCAATTTGCAGGAAGCAAAAGGAGAGAAGGGGGAGAAGAATTTGGAGAGGAGAGAGGGGCGGGAGAGGCCCATTAGACTCAATCCTGGGACTGTGCCATCGATTTCAGCTTTTGCTCCTTTCCAACTCCCTCCCCGAAACTACAACATTCCCACCTCTTCCACCCCCCCCCCCCCTCTCCCGGCCCGTCACATATAGCACCACCCCCTCTACCCTCCCAAGCTCCATCCCTGGGACCAGCCCCTCTGCAATGATCCAATGCAAAAAAATCTCTCCAGTTTTATCAAGTCACCAGAGGGAACAGCAGCAGCAAAAGAGAGAAATGCAGCTGTCCAGCATCAGCCCTCCATCAGGGTTAAAGATTGAAGTCTCCTGTTGCGAGTGAATCACCGTCTCTCTCTCCCCGACACCCCCGGAGTGGTATCTGGGGGCTTCTCCAGGGGAGGTGAATTCGGCTTCTTTCTTGGCACTGAGACAGATTGAGTCCTTTTTTCCCCCTCTTACTCCTCCCGCCTCGCCTTCCCGTGTGCCGGAGCAGCTGTGAATCTCCCCGGGTCGAGCGGAGCCTGTGGTAGCTGGTGGATCCGCAGCAAATTCCAGGTGAGCGCTTTCTGTAAATCCGCATCTCCACCGGGCGGTGGGGGCTCTTTCTCTCCTTCTCCATCACCCACCGTCTTTCTCTCCGTCTGCTTCTTTCTCTGTATGTATCTGTACCTCTGTCGCACCAGGGGCTTTGCAGGGGGAGGAGGGGTTTAAGCTGGTTTGGGGCAGTCGAGTGTTCCATTTTTCGATGTGCGCCTTATTTTCGCTCCCCATCCATCTCCCGCCGTCTCCCTCCCTCATCCCGAACCGTCTCCCCCTTCCATCGGTCCCTCTCCACCACCTCTCCCCAAATCCCACTCCCTCTCACCACTTCTTTCTCCCTCTAGTCTACTCCCTCAATTCCTGTCCGTTTCCCCAATACCCCTCCCCACCCCCCGTCCTTCTCTCACCCCCAGTCCACACCTTTCAACCCCTCATCCGACTTCCCGCTCCGCCCAGCCGATTTCCCCCTCCCACCCTCCCCCACACCCCACCCCACCCCACCCCACCCCACCCCACCCCACCTTGCCCTCCACCCCACCGCCCGCACTTCCCCCTCCCCCTCCCCCACACTTCCCCCTCCCCCACACTTCCCCCTCCCCACACTTCCCCCTCCCCCACACTTCCCCCTCCCCCACTCCCACACTTCCCACTCTGGCTCCCCCTCCCCATTTCCCGCTCCATGCCCCCCACCCACTTCCCCCTCTCCAACTCCCCACA
>JAHRHZ010000189.1:355142-429017 GCA_024137785.1 Ginglymostoma cirratum | reverse complement strand
CCTCTCTTCCCCCACTTCCCCTCTCTTCCCCCCTCCCCCTGCCCCCTTCACCCCACCTTCCCCTCCTTCCCCTCCCCCCTTCCCCTCTTCCCTCCCCTTCCCCTCCCCCCTTCCCCTCCCCCTTCCCCCCTTCCCCCTTCCCCCCTTCCCCCTTCTTCTTCCCCCTCCCCCCACCACTTACCCCTTCTTCTCTCCCCACCACTTCCCCCTCCTCCCACCCTTCCCCGTCTCCTTCCCCCCCTCCTTCCCCCCTCCTTCCCCCCCCTCTCCTTCCACCCTCCTTTCTCCCCCCCTCTCCTTCCCCAACCTTCCCCCACCCCCACCCCTACCCCTGCCCCACTCCCTGTCCTTCCCCCTCTGTCCCCACCCCCGTCTCTTACCCTCCCCTTCGCTCCACATCCCCGTCCCTCCCCTTCGCTCCACATCCCGATTCCCTCCACCAACACCCCCATCACTCCGCCTCGCTCCACATCCATGTTCCTCCCTTTCTTTCTCTGTCTTTGTCATTCCTTGTCCAACCAACCTTTCAGCCCCTCCCTCTTTGCCATCCCTCCTTCGTCTCCCGCTATCTCTCTTCCATTCATGTTTTTTCCATCTGTCCTCTCAATCATTATCTCAACCTTTCACATTCCGCTTGCCTTTTAATATCCCACAAACCCCTTCCTCTACCTTCCTCCCATCTGTTTCCCTCTCACTATTTTCTCATCCCGCTCTCTCGCCATCCCATTATCACTGCATCATTCTCTCCATCTTGTCCTTTCCCCCTCCCCTGTCCAAGCAATTCATGTCTCCATTCATCTCCCTTCCGCCTTTCTCTCTCCCTTCCGTCTCTCACCCCGCTTGCTCCCCGCCGTCTTCCTCACCTCCATCTCTTCCCCCTCCACCTCATTTTCTCTTTGCATTTCCCTGTCTTGCTCCCCTAATTTTTCTCCCTCTGCTGCTCCTCACTCTCACTCATCTCCCACTCTATTCAGCCATTCCTCTGTTTTCTTCTGTCTCCGTACCCTGTTCTCTCTCCCTATCTTTATCTCTGCACTCCCCTCTCCCTTTCTCTTTCCTATTTCCCTTTTCCATCCCTTTCTCTTTCTGTTACCCTATTTCCCACCATTACCCCTCTCCCTGAGTCTGCCCAGTCCCTTCTCCTTCACCACTCAGTCCATCTGCCCCACTCTTCACCTCTCTCTCTGATTCCATTTTACCTTTCCCTCCTTCTGTTACCAGTCCCATGTTGTTCTCGCTTTCTCTTGCTCTCCCCCCATCTGGCATCCTTCTCTCCATTTTTCCTTGATTTTCCTCTTGCCCCGTCCACCTTCCCTGCCTCTTACTCTAACCCTCCTTCCTCTTTTATCTTTCTTGATATCTCTTTTCATTGCTCTGTTTTCACGTTTTCGTTTTCTTTGCCCTTGTCCTGTTTCTCCATTCTGTCTAGCTTCTGGCTCCTTCCCAATTGTCTGTCATGCTTCTTGTTTCTGTCCTCTACTCTGCCACACTCTCTGCCCCCATCTCCTCATTTTTCATTTGCTTCTCTCCATGCTTTCTTTCCCCCCCTTTCTTTCCTTCAATATTTCTCTATACTGCACCCGTCTGCATGTCTTTCCATTATTTAATCTGCTGTTTCTCTCCCTCTGTTTACACCTGTACTTCGTGCACTTCTTTGCTTTTCTCACTTTTTGTGACCCATGATCTCTCTTCCTTAGACAGTTTTGTTTCTTTCTGTTCTTAACCCTGTTTCTCTCACTTCCCTCCTTTTGCCCACCACATTCCTAATTCCTTCCCTAATTCCAGTAATGCAGAATGAGAATGACACATAGTTACTGCTGAGAAACAGGCTATTCAGCCCACATGTTCTGTACTAGCCCATGTGCCAGATCTGACTGCCCTCCCATGCTAGCTCCCCTCAATGCCTCAGGACTTTTAAAGTGAATCCACGTCAGAATTTCTGGCTCAAACTATATTTAAGTGGAGATAATTTTTGACATAGCAAATAATCTATAATTGCCATCCGTTTCAAAGATGGTCAGTTTTATAATAGTTCAGCCAAATAAACTGGCATTGAAAAGCAGAGAAATGATCGTGGCGACCAATTGCAAATTTATGTTGCTATCACAATAAAACAAGTAATCTATAATTCATGATGTAGTTACAAGCAATCACTGAAAGCGATAAAGCATAAATAACTTAAAAATTGCACAATTATAATCATTTTTGCACGCAGGTAATTACAATGCATTGCAAAATGCTGATTTCCTTAACCTACAAAATGGTAAGAAAATCTCTACCCGACAAATACCTATATTTTTGTCTTAATCAGAGTACATAATTTTATATTGCCAGGTCGAGTTTGTTGAGTTTTCAGTAAGCGTCCCCACCCCCAACCAGCTGTGTACACTTCCTTTCATATGCTCCTTGGCAGTTATCTTGGGGGTTGGTTAGCTCAGTAGGTTGGACAGCTGGTTTTTGATGTGGAATGATACCAACAACATGGATTAAATTCCCACACTGGTTGAGGTTACCATAAAATACACACAATCTCAACTTCTGCTCACTTGAGGCATGGTGACCCTTGGGTTAAAACCCCTCCCAGTCATTTCTCTCTGATGGGAGAGTGGTACTATGGTGATATCAACTGTGTTACGTATGTATACGATATTTTGGCCCTGTACATTTTTAATTCCTATGCACTTTCAAACGGTTAAAGAGACTTGATTTTCTCTCCCACATGTGCCCTCTCTTCCCAGGTGTCCCACGTGCGCCCTGTTTTCGCACATCTGTTGATGTGCAGTTTTGTTGATCAGTCAGGCCTCATGACGAATGCATCACATTGTGGAACTGATGGTTTTTTTTAAGAGGGTTTTTTTTAAAGTCCCCCCAGCAAAGCTGTTCGGTCCATCCTTCTTCGACAGTCTTCAATTGTGCGAGCCATGTCGAGTAACAGTTTTCCATCCTATTGGCTGAAGCTTCCCTTAAAAAGGCAATTCGCCCAAAATCCAACTGGTTTAACGGTCCCCTCTAACAATGGGAGAGCTACAAACTGAGGCTGGTTTGACTCTGAGCCTCCAATTACTGAGTACTTATACTTTTAATTCACTGATGAGATGTGGATTTTGCTGGGTGGGTCAGCATTTATTGCCCAGTCTTTAATTGCCCTGGAGAATGAGGCAGTGAGCCGCACCTTGAACTGCTAGACTGTGGAAACACCCGCAACACTGAGAGGGAGGGGTGTTTCCAGGATTGGGAGCTAGATGAGATGGCCATTCAGCCTCTTGAGCCTGCCTTTGCTTTTCAGTGAAATCATAGCAGATCTGGACCTCATTCTCTTGCCTCAGCTCCTTGCCCTTTAATGCCCCCTGAAAACAGTTTGGTGTGAAACTTGGGTGATGCCTAGGTATAAAGCCCATCTCCCGGGGACAGTTGACAGCCCTTTTAAACAGGGCTTTGGCGGGGGCATTGGAGGAGAGTCAGGATGGTTCCTAGTTGGGGGCAACCAGTGGACAGTTTGGAGAAAGCTGAGCAGTTTTAGCTGATTCTTTGATTGAAACACCTTGGAGGGAGTGTCAGTTGTGAAGAGCTTGAAGCTGGTGAGTTTGGCTCTGTCCCAGAGCTTGTGCTTCAGCCCCTAACTGATGCCCCAAGAGAGTCCCACCCTGTCATAAGTGCCTATTGTTGGAGAGCCTAAAAACCTGACACAGCATAAGCCTGCAAATCAGGAGAGTAGCCCATTTGACTCTTCTAGCCTTCTCTGCCATTTGATAGGATCTGATTGTGACCTGCTTACCACTCCTTACCCAGACCCTGTCTCTCCGATGAAGACTGGAGGGAGTTCTTGCTGCTCTCCTACCCTGTATTGACTCCTTGATCATTGTTACCAAAACTGATTCACTGAATTGGTGTTTCAACCTTGTGTGCACTCTGTTGAGCATCAGCTAGGGAACAAGAATCAGAGAATCCCTACAGTGTGGAAGCAGGCCATTCAGCCTGTCAAGTCCACACCTTCCCTCTGAAGAGCATCCCATCCCTGTAACCCTGCATTTCCCATGGCTAACCCATCTAGCCTGCACATCCCTGGACAGTATAGGGCAATTTAACATGGACGATCCACCTAACCTGCACATCTTTGGACTGTAGGAGGAAACTGGAGCTCCTGGAGGAAACCCACACAGACACAGATATTATGCAAAGTTCACACAGACAATCGCCTGAGGCTGGAATGGAATGTGGGTCCCTGGTACTGCAAGGTAGCCGTACTAACCACTGAGCCACTGTGCCCCACGCCGCACAAATTCTGGGGTGGAACTTGCTGTGTACATATTGGCTGCTACATTTCCTACATCTCAACAGTAATTTTATCTTGAATGTTCTCTATTGACTGTGAGGAGCTGTGACACATTTTCGGCACATGAAGGTTTTGATAGGAACATGAGTCGTTTTCAATGCTCCTGGGAGTGTAGAGGTTTTTAATGCAGGGTTACTGATGAAGTGTTATAACAACTTGTCCCCATGTGTGTTTTTAAATATATAACAAGGTTAAAATTGGAAGAGGAGATGCATCTATTTTATTGTCCCATTGCTGCTGCTGCTTACTCACTGATAAGTCCCTGCGAGGGGATGAATTGTATCACAAAAAGCTAGTATCCAAATTCAGCAGGTAATGGGGGAAGGCTAATGAAATGTTGGCCTTTATTTCAAAGTGAATGGTGTACAAAATGAGGCAAGTGAATCTGTGGAATTCTTTACCTCAGAGGGCTGTTGAGGCTTCATCATTAAGTATATTCAAGGATGAGACAGACAGATTTTTAATCAGTAGGGAAATCAAGGCTTATGGGGAAAAGGCAGGTAAATGGAGTTGAAGGTTGTCAAATCAGCAGAGTCGATGAGCTGAGTGGCCTACTGCTACTCCTACATCTTGTGGATCTGTTGCTATTTGTGGGAGCTTTTTGAGCGCTGATTGGCTGCTGAAGTTTCTGTAAGTGCTTCATTTATTGGAAGGGGATTTGAAATGTCCTGAGCTCTCACAGCATTATAAAAATGCACGTACTGCCTTTGTAATTGCCAGCATAGCCACTGGTCTGTCTTCCTGTCAAACCGTAGCGTCTCTTCTGTCACCCTGTGTCCACTTCCTTTCTCTCTATGTCTTTGAATATCACCATCCTGGGGGTTACATGGACCAGAGGCTGCATGGCTGGTCCAGTTCAAAGGTTACAGTGATAAGAGCAGGTCAGAGGTTAGCAATCCTGCAGCGAGTAACTCACCTCTTGTCAACAGTGGACAGGCATTGGAAGTCAAGGCACAGGTCAGGTGTCTGATGGAATACTCCCCACTTGCCTGAATGATTTCAGCTCCAACAACACTCAAGAAGCTCAACACCATCCAGCACTAAGCAACCAGCTTAATTAGCACCACATTTACAAATATCCCCACCCTCCATCAGTTACGCTCAGTAGCAGCAGAAATTCACCAAGGCTCCTTAGCACCTGCCAAACCACAAACACTTCCATCTAGAATGTCCAGGGCAGCAGATACATGGAACACCAATGCTTGCTAGTTCCCCTCCAAACCACTCACCATGTTAACTTGGGAATATATCGCCATTCCCACAGTGTCACTGGGTAAAAATCCTGGAATTCCCTCCCTAACGGCATACCTCAGGGATTGCAGTAGTTCAAGAAGGCAGCTCACCTCCACCGCTTTGCCACCCCAGTATCCATGGTTACCTAAACTGCCCAGTGTGCATCCCCCACCCCAACCCTGGGCAGCTATCTCTTCCATCCTCACCCTTGCTGTCTTCCTCCCTTCCTCTTCCACCTCCTTTGCTCCCTCCCTCATCCTGTTCTCCCCATTCAGTACAATCATTGATATGGTCATGGCTGATTGAGTACTTCAGTGCCTTTTGTCCAACCCTTTCCCAACAGCCAATACACATTGGGAATCAAAAATCTATGAATCTCTGCCTTAAATACACTCTGAGTGGACTGTGGAAGCCTAGTCTCTGAGAAAAACCACTTATCGAAATAGCCTGGGATTCGGGGTTTTGGAGGAGGGCCCAACTTGGGTCCCCCTAGCTCTGCTTGTGTTTCCTCCCATCCTCACGGCCTGCTCCGTGTTTTCTGATCATTAATAATTTCTCCACTGTGGCACAAAACTTGCACTAAGCATTTGTTTAGTCACATAATTGGAAAAAAAAACGAAAGCATTCTCCACTTGTGCTGTGTCTGAGAGTAATGCTGTATATAGGCCTCTGGATTTCCTGCTCCATTGCTCAAGACTGGGATATCATCAGCTGTTGAAATGTCTGAACATGACTCTGTCACAGCGTGAGAATTTTCATGAGAGTCCTGTTAATTTGTGCTAAACTGCTCCTCGGAGATTCTGGAGATGGTTCGGAAGAAATTCTAACCCTCCCCCAATCTCCCACACCCCATCAGTGTAATGTTCTGCTGCAAAAGCAGCCTGTGTCTGACCACTGTTTGTGATGCCTCATGAAAGAATGACTATCACAGGGTAAGATCAGCATTTATAGCCCATCTTCAATTGCCCCTTGAACTGAGTATATCGCAAAGGCCATTTCCAAGCGCAGTTAAGAATTAGCCACATCATTCTGGGCCTGGAATCATATGTAGGCCCAGACCAGGCAGATTTCTTTCTGTAGTGAGGCATTAGTGACCCAGATGGATTTTTACAATTGATGATGGTTGTCATGGTTACCATTGGAGTTGAGCTTTCAATTCCATATTTATTAATTACTTTTAAATTCCACCATGGTGGGATTTTAACTCTTGCCCTCAGAGCATTAGCCTAGGATTCTGGATTGCTAGCCCGGTGACCTCCCCAGTACGCTACCATCTTAGCTGAAGCAGTGATGTTTGGTGTAATGAAAAGTGAATCAGAGCTTAATTGCTCTATGATGAAGGAATTTGGAGGTGACCTGCAGGATCAAATTCCTGACTTTTTTGTTGATTAGTAATTAATTGTTATGGTCACTGTGAAGTTAAAGGTCATTCTAGCCCTGTTTTGCCGAACCTCAACAATTCCATTAACACTGGGAGTTAAAAGATGTCAGTTGGATTAAATTGGAAATTTGATTTTGACTTTTATTTTCTAGGGAACATTACACATTTTCATGACTGGCTTCTGTGTCATTTCTAATGTTCTTCATCTCAGGACAGGCACAAGAATGCCAAATTTCTAAGGGAGCAACAATTTCTGCTGCATGAAAAAAGGGTACTGATTGATTGGCAAGTGGACTGAGGTGTTGTCACTGAAAATGCGCCAGGGAGCAGCTATTTTATGACCCAGTGACTGACTAGATCATGTCAATTAGCACATCCCTTCAGATGCTTGTAACAGTGTACTGACTTCACTCAACCAGCCCATGCTTACAAAACTCAGAACATAGTACCCAACTGTAGATGCTATTCCACACTTGAGCAGCACCTACTCAGTAATCCCAAATGTGTAAAGAACTGCACTGACAACCATTATGAGATTGAGTTGAGTGTGCAGTGGGACTTGGGGAAGTTACCTGTATTTATGTGCTGCACCCTTTGCTCAATAAACAGAGAGAACATGTCCAGGTACTGAACCTTGTTCAATTCAGCAAAACTACAGAGGACAATGGCTCCCTTCTGCTTTCTCCTTGGCAACACCTTGATCAATCAGACTCCACTTTCCGACCAGTTGCCGTGCTTATCCCATGTATAAATTGTTGTTTCCTTCGAGAGTTGGCATTCTTGTGGTTTGTGTCCTGTTGAATGTGCCGTAAAGCAACTTTGAAAGAAATGCCTCCTTTAACAGCAATACTTGAGTTCTGTTTCAAGGAGTGACACCTTAATGCTCCCTGTTTGGTGAATGATGCTGAATCTTGCTAACGAACAAAATGTGCATGACCTGTGACCCTTTAAATCTACTTCACTGAGTTTGCACTCACGTCACTGGTGCCAGTACAGATGATACATTTTTGTCTGCAAGAGTAGAAGTGTTATGACACACAGCAATAAGTTGCATTTATATAGTGCCTTTCATGTCCCAAGACACTCCACAGGAAGGCTAAACAAAAGTTGACAGTGACCCACATGAGTTATTGCGGGGTTGGTGGGGACTGATGACCAAATGCTTAGGAGGTACAGGTCATGAGTTTCTTAAAAGGAGAGGTAAATGGAGAGATATTCTTTTTAAATTCATTTATGGCATGCGGGTTTTGCTTGCTGGCAAACATTTGTTGCTTGTATTTAGTCGTACCTTTGAAGGTGGTTGTGAGCTGCCTTCTTGAACCGCTGCAGTCCATGTGCTGTAGGTTGACCCACAATGCAGTTAGGGACACTGTTTCAGGATTTTGACTTAGCGACGCTGAAGGAGTGAAGATATATATTCGAGGAAGAGGATGCCAGAACCTGGCCCAGGCAGCTGAAGCCACAGCTGCCAGTCGTGGAATGATGGGAATTGGGGGTGCTCAAGGCTATAATTGTAGGAGTGCAGAGATCATGGAGGGTTGTGGGAGGTTACAGAGATAGGAACGGGTGCAGGGGCTGGAGGAGGTTACCGACATAGGGAGGGGTGTAGTAGCTGGAAGACTTTACTGAGGATGTGGAAGTGCCAGTGTTGGACAGGCATGGACAAAGTCAGAAATCATACGACACCAGGTTATAATCCAACAGGTTTATTTGAAAACACAAGCTTTCAGAGGTCAGATGAACCTTTTGGACTGTAACCTGGTGTTGTGTGGTTATTGAGATAGGGACAGGTGATAGGGTTGGAGGAGGTGAGGGAAAGGGAGGAGTGGTGGTCTGGAGGACGTTACAAAGTTAGGGAGTGGGGTTATGGGGCTGGAGGAATTGATTCAGTAAGCAGTGGGTGAGGTCCTTATCTAGTTCCCGAGGTTTGTATCCTCCAAGGATATGAGGCTGCAGATATTCTGGTCCTGCGCTGCTGGAGGTCTTCCTAATTGTGAATTGAATAGTATTCAGCAGCAGATTTTGTTAGTCGTATTTTTATTATAAAGGTGTGACAAACGTGCTGACAGGAAAAGAAAATCAAGAGTCACGCGGATGCTGGAGATTGGTGTTGTTAAGACAAAATTCTGGAAATTCAGCCACCTCTCTGGCAAAGAGGAAGTTGTGTTAACAACACTGAGGTCATTCAGTCTGTCAGGCCTCCCCCATCATTGAATTAAATGATGTCCAATTTGTATCTTCACTCTATTGACATGCTTAGATTCCATTATCTGCAAAACTTTTGCCTGATGGGTTCAGATGAATCTTGTAATGCATTAGGGTATCACCTCTTCCTGGGCTGGAGACTCCAGCTTCGAATTCTAATTCAGAACTTGTGACTTTGGAAGGAGTGTCACAACATCACTGATCAGGTTGCTTATCACTCTCTCAGGCCTTCTGATGTGCCTTTGACAGGCTTCTCACTTGTTCTTATCCAGCTTCTGTTTAAATGTACAGATACCCTTCACATCAGCAACGTGCTCTCTTTCTTTCTGTCTGTGTGGCCTCTCATTGTCTGTTTCTACCTCCCACCTGCTCAGCCCCTCTAAAGTCTGCCCACAAGTTAGGAGTTCAAATGCTGCAGCAATAAGAGTAGGTTAGAGGCTAGGAATACTGCGGCGAGTAACTCGCCTCCTGACTCCAAAAGCCTGTCCACCATTTGCAAGGCACAAGTCAGGAGCATGATGGAATATTCCTCTTTTGCTGACATGGTTGCAGCTCCAACAACACCCTCGCAGGTGCATTTTTGTTGAATGATTCAAGTTTTTTATTTGCAGTTTTAGTACCATAAAAACATTGAAAGGTTACAGCACAGAAAGAAGCCCTTTAGCCTACTGTGCTGTATTGGTTGAACAAACTAGCCAATTCTAATCCCAGCACTGTGACAATTTGTAGGACAGGCAGGAAGGAAAGGGTTGTGGGGTAGGATATAGATAGGTTGGCGACTTGGGCACAGAAATGGCAGATGGAGTTTAATCCGGACAAATGCAAGGTGATGCATTTTAGAGGATCAAATTTAGGTGCAAATTATATTGTTAATGGCCCAACCCTTAGGAACATTAACATACAGATGGATCTGGGTATGCAGGTCCACAGTTCCATAAAAGTGGTGACACATGTGGCCAAAGTGATTAGGAAGGCATATGCATGTTTGCCTTCATCGGCCGGGGCATGGAGTACAAGATTTGGAAAATCATGTTGCTGTAAAACCCTTGTTAGGCTGCGTTTGGAGTATTGTGTGCAGTTTTGGTTGCCACTTGACCAGAAGCCTCCTGAATACTCGCCGCAGTATTCCTAGCCTCTAACCTACTCTTATTGCTGCAGCATTTGAACTCCTAACTTGTGGGCAGACTTTAGAGGGGCTGAGCAGGTGGGAGGTAGAAACAGACAACGAGAGGCCACACAGACAGAAAGAAAGAGAGCACGTTGCTGATGTGAAGGGTATCTGTACATTTAAACAGAAGCTGGATAAGAACAAGTGAGAAGCCTGTCAAAGGCACATCAGAAGGCCTGAGAGAGTGATAAGCAACCTGATCAGTGATGTTGTGACACTCCTTCCAAAGTCACAAGTTCTGAATTAGAATTTGAAAGCTTTGGAGAGAGTGCAGAAAAGGTTCACCAGGATGTTGCCTGGTCTCAAGGGCATTGGCTATGGTGAAAGGTTAAAAAGCCTAGGATTGTTTTCACTAGAAAGGCGGCAGCTGAGAGGTGACCTGATAGAGGTTTACAAAATTATGAGAGGCATAGATAGGGTGGATGCTCTGAGACGTCTTCCTAGGATTGAAGTTTCAATTACAAGAGGGCACAGGTTCATGGTGAGAGGGTAAAGTTTAAGGGAGATGTGCGAGGAAAGGTTTTCATGCAGAGAGTGGTAGGAGCCTGGAATGCACAGCCAGAGGAGGTGGCGGAAGCAGGCATGTAGGTGACATCTTAAGAAGCATCTGATGGTCACATGAATAGGGAGGAAATAGAGGGATATAGACTGAATAAGGGCAGTAGGTTTTTTTTATTTTAGTCAGGGCATGATGATCGGCACGGGTTTGGAGGGCCTAAGGGCCTGTTCCTGTGCCATACTTCTCTATTGTTCTTTTGTTCTTTTTGTTCTTCATTAATACAAGATGGAATCAGAAATGATCTTGGATCAGATATTGCAGAACTAATCTGAGTGGAGATAAGAATTGGTGGGCATAATGTATAAACCCCTTCACTGTAGCTATACCGTAAGGCAGAGAATAAATCGGTAGATAATGAGGGCATGATAAAAATGCAGTATACTAATCATGGATGAATTTAATCTTCTTGTAGATTGGCAGAGGAAGTCATGAGGAAGAACTGATCATGTATTCAGGACAGTTTCCTTGAGCAATATGTTGTGGATCCATTTGGAATTGGGCTGTTTTGGATCTGGTGTCGGGTAATGAGACAGGTTTAATAAATAATGTCAGAGTAAAAGATCCGTAGGAATAGTGATCATAACATGTTAAGATGTAGCATTCTGTTTGAGAGGGGCGAATCTTGTTTGGAATCGACTCTGTGGAGCTATTATAAAGATTAATTACAGAGGAATGAGGGCAGAATTGGTTGGACTGGACGTGTTAAAGGAGTTTAGCACAAAAGAATAATGATGAAATACAGCAGACGTTTAAGAAAATAATTAATGACTTGCAAATATATATCCCAGTGAGAAAGAAGGATTCTAGGAAGAGGATAAGCCAACCATGGTTAAACAAGGTCATTCAGGATAGTATCACATTGAAAGTCAAAAGGTACAATGTGGTAAAGGTTTGTGGTAAGACAAATAATTCATAAAGCTTTAAAAACTAACGGAAGTTGTAAGGGTAGGAGAGAGTGCAGAAATGATTTACAGGAGTGATTTCAGTGATGAGGATAGATTGAACAAGCTGCGACTGTTCTTGGAGAGAAGAAGGATGAGAGGAGATCTGATAGAAGTTCTCAAACTCATGAGTGGGCTGGAGAGTGTAGATTGGGAGAATGTGTTTCCACTTATAAAAAGAACAAGAATGAGAGAGGTAACAAGGTGTGGGGCTGGATGAACACAGCAGGCCAAGCAGCATCATAGGAGCAGGATAGATTTAAATTAATGTGTAAGGGTGATGTGAGAAAAAACTTTTTCACTCAGCAAGTGCTTACAGATGCACTGCCTGGAAATGTGGTGGAGGCAGGTTCAATAGAGGTATTCAACAGGGGAATTGGATGTTATGTTGATAGAAAGAAGAATATGGGGAAAAAGGCAGCAGATTGGCATGAGGTAGTAGAATTGGTTCAGGCATGATGTGCTGAATGGCCTCCTTATGCACTGTAACGATTCTATGAGATGACAGAAGTATTACAAAGAAGAATAAAATAAAATTTAAGGGCAAATTAACAATGTAAAAACAGATAGTAAGAGCTTCTTAAAAACGTAAAAGGGAAGAGACAGGCCCAAGTTAACATAAACTCCTTAGAGGATGAGGCTGGGGAAATAATGATGGGGAACCATGACATGGCTGAGGAATTGAATAATTGCTTTGCATCAGTCTTCACAGTATAAGACACTAATAGCATTCCAAAATTACTGAAAAATCATGGGGCAAAAAAGGGGAGGAAATAAGCACAACAACAAAGATCAAATCACCTTAGACTTATGAGACCATGAGGCTGCTCTCCTTAGGTTGGCAGTTCAATTCTGGCTTGAAGGACTTTCCCACCTTCCTTTAGGGATGACACGGTGGCTCAGTGGTTAGCACTGCTGCCTCTCAGCAGCAGGGACCTAGGTTCGATTCCACCCTCGGGCAACTGTCTGTGTGGAGTTTGCACATTCTCTCCGTGTGTTTCCTCCCACAGTCCAAAGATGTGCAGTTTAGGTGGATTGGCTATGCTTAAATTGCCCATAGTGTTCAGCGATATGTAGATTAGGTGGCTTATAGGGTCTGGGTGGGATGCTCTGAGGGTCAGTGTGGACTTGTTGGGCTGAAGGGCCTGTTTCCACACTGTAGGGACTCTATGATCTAGAGAGAGATAACTGCTGGTGGTTTGACCTGAGGGTCACCATATCTCAGGTGAGGGGAGAAGTTGAGAAGGAGAGTCCTTCTTGCTAACCTCAGTTAGTACAGGGATTGAACCCATGCTGTTGGTGTCACTCTATCTCAAGCTAGCTGTCCAGCCAACTGAGCTAACCAAGGACCAAGCAGAATAATCTCAGAATAAGGGATCACCCAGTTTGAACAGAGATAAGGAGGAATTTTTTTTCTCGCAGAGCGCATTGAATCTGCAGAATTTTTTACCTCAAAGGATGGTTGAGGCCGAGTCATTGAATTTATTCAAAGCTGAGATAGATATTTAATTAGTAAGGGAATGAAGTCTTACAGGGAAAAGGCAGGAAAGTGGGTTGAGGTTTGTTAGATCAGCCATGATCTCATTGAATGATGGGCTGTAAGGCCTACTTCTGCTCCTACATCTTAATGTCTTGTCTTGGCCTGGAGCCTTGTAGGTTCCAGTATTTCAGGTGCAGATCCAGGTTCATTTTAAATTAGTTGAAGATTTCTGTCTCAGCTGTTTAAATGGGCTGTGAATCCCAGATGCTCCCCATCCTCTGGGAGTAAAAGGTTTTGATCTTGCCCCCTCTAATCCTCCTTAAATCTGGGCTCCCTAGTAACTGACCTCTCTGTGAGGGGAAACAGGCCCTCCCTGTCCACTGTATCCAAGCTGTGCATTATTTTGTACACCTTGATTAAGCCACCACTCTGCCTTCTCTGTTCGAAGGATAACAACCCCAACCTCTTGGCTGCAATTTTCAGGCCCTGGCAAAACCACTTTCAACAGTCTCCTGTTGACTTTAAGAAAATGTCCTTACAACCTTGCTGTAATATGGTGACCAGAACTGTGCACAAAACTCTAGCTGTGCCCGAAAGAGTGTCCTGTACAGTTCTGGCCATGTACTCCTGTAATACACAGTAACACATTCCTGCCCTTGTATTCAGTACTTCGCCCACTGCAGGCAAGTACTCAATATGCCATCTTTATCACCTTACTTAATGTCTTGCCACCTCCAGGGAGTGGTGGCCAAGCACTCAAAGGTCTCTCACTTCCACTCTAGAAAACCCTGTTTATGTATCCTGTTGTTTTGCTTGTCCATTCCAGAGGCACAATCTTTTCCACCCATTCAACCAAACCACTGATATCATCCTGCAGCTGACAAATATCCTCTTCAGTATTAACTAACTGGCTAAATTTTGTCATTTGCAAATTTCTCATTTTTTTTCGTTCACTCATGGGATGTGGGAGTCGCTGGCTGGGCCAGCATTTATTGCCTGTGTCTAGCTGCATTTGAGAAGACCATATGACAAAGGAGTTGAATTAGGCCAAATGGCCTGTTGAGTGTTCTGCTGTTCGATCATAGCTGATGTGCTTCTCAACCCCATTCTCTTGCCTTCTCCCTATAACGTTTGATACCCTCATATATCAAGAATCTATCCATCTCTGCCTTAAATACACGCAATGACTTGGCTTCCACAGCCTTCTCTGGCAATGAGTTCCACAGACTCACTACACTCTGGCTGAAGAAATTCCTCCTCATCTCTATTCTAAAGTGTCATCCCTTCTCTCTGAGGTTGTGCTTGTGGGTCCTAGTCTCTCTGGCAAGGCCTTTGACAAGGTTCCGCATGGTGGACTGCTTGGTAAGATTAGATCACATGGGATCCAGGGTGAGCTATGCAATTGGATTCAAAATTTGTTTGATGGTAGGAGACAGGAGATGGTGGTAGAGGGTTGTTCAGACTGAAGGCCGTTAACCAGTGGTGTGCTGCAAGGATTGGTGCTAGGTCCACTGTTGTTTGTCATTTATATAAGCGATTTGGATGACAATATAGGAGGCCTGATTAGTAAGTTTGCAGATGACACAAAAGTTGATGGTATAGTGGACAGTGAAGAAGGTTATCTAGGAGTACAACAGAATCTTGATCAACTGGATCAGTGGGCTGAGGAATGGCAGATGGAGATAAATATGAGGTGTTGCATTTTGGTAAGACAAACCAGGGCAAGAATTACACAGTCAGTAGTAGGGCCCTGGGGAGTGTTGTCAAAAAGAGAGACCTAGGTGTAGGTACATAGTTCCTCGAAAGTGGCATCACAGGTTGACAGGGTGGTGAAGAAGGCGTTTGGCATGCTTGCCTTCATTGGTCAGTGTTGGGTGCAGGAATTGGGACATCATGTTGCAGCTGTACAAGTCATTGATATGGCCATGTTTGGACTACTACATATATTTCTGGTTACCCTGCTGTAGGAAGGACGTTATTAAACTGGAAAGTGTGCAAAACTATTTACAAGGAAACTACCAAGGCTGGAGGGTTTGAGTTAGGAGGAGAAGCTGGATTGGCTGGGACTATTTTCCTGGAGCAAAGGAGGCTGAGGGGTGACGTTGGACAGATTTATGAAATCATGATGTGCATAGCTACCCTGCACGGTAGGGATGTCCAAAACTAGAGGGCACAAGTTTAAGATGAGAGAAGAAAAATTAAAAGGGACCTTGGGGAAATGTTTTCACAGAGGGTGGCACATATGTGGAATGAACTGCCAGAGTAAATGGTAAAGGTGAGTACAATTATAACATTTTAAAAGACATTTGAACAGGTACATGGAGAGGAAAGATTTAGAGGGATATGGGCTAAATGCAGGCAAATGGGACTAGTTAAGTTTAGGGAACCTGGTTGGCATGGACAAGTGGGCCTATTTCTGAGATGACTTCAGTGGAAACATTAGCTCCATGTCCACTGTATCCAGGCCCCTCAGTATTCTGAGTTCTGAGGAAGGGTCACTGGACCCGAAACATTAACTCTGATTTCTCTCCACAGATGCTGCTAGACCTGCTGAGCTTTTCCAGTGATTTCTGTTTTTGTTTCTGATAGAACGTAGTCATACAGTAATACAGCATGGAAACAGACCTTTGGACCAAGTTAGTCCGTGCTGACCATGGTGCCCACTCAGCTAGTTCCAATTGCCTACATCTGGTCCATATCCCTCTAAACCCTTCCCATCCATGTATCTATCCAAATGCTTTTTAAATGTTGCCATTGTACCTGCCTCAACCACTTTCTCTGGCAGCCCATTCCATTTTGCACTACTCTTATGTGAATAAGTTTCCCCTCAGGTCCTTCGTAAATCTTTGCCCTCTCACCTTAAATTATGCACTCTAGTTTTCAATTCCCCATCCCTGGGGAAAAAAAAACTGTATGCATTCGTCCTATTTATGCCCCTCATGATTTTATACACCTCAACAAGGTCACCCCTTATTCCATAGATCCATAGAATCCCTACAGTGTGGAAACAGGCCCTTCAGCCCAACAAGTCTACACCGACCCTCAGAGCATCCCACCCAGACCCATTCCCCAAACCCATTCGACATTCCAAGGAATAAAATCCTATCCTGGCCAACCTCTCCTTATATCAGGCCTACTAGTTCTGGCAACATCCTCATAAATCTTCTTTGCACACTTTCCAGTTTAACTATGCCTTTTCTATAACAGGACCTTATTTTGCAACCCCCTGTGTGTCACCTTGTCAAAGGCTACCTCGAAATCCAAGTAGGTCAAATCCACTGCTCTCCCTTGTCAAACCTGCTCATTACCTCCTCTAAGTATTTCTAATTGATTTGTCAGGTATAACCTCCCGTTGACAAAACCATGCTGAATCAGACCTATTTTACCATGAACGTTGAAGTAGTCCTCAGTCTCATCTTTAATAATGGACTTTAAAACCTCACCAACGATCGTGGTCAGGCTAACCACCCTTTAATTTCCTGTCTTCTGCCTCCCTCCCTTCTTAAAAAAGAGTGTTACATTTAGCCATTTTCTAGTCCTCTGGGACCCTCCCTGACTCTAGTGACTTCTGAAAGATCTCCACAATCTTTAGCTATCTCCTTCAGAACTATGAGGTGTGGTCAGTCTGGCCCAGGTAATTTATTTGCCTTAAGAACTTTCAGCTTCACTGGCAACTCTCCTTAGTAATGGTCGTTACACTCGCCTCTACCCCCTGACTGTCTTGAAGTTCTGGTATGCTGCTGGTATCTTCCACTGTGAAGACAGATGAAAAGTACCTATTCACTTCCTCCACCATTTCTTTGTTCCCCATTGACAGTTCTCCAGCCACATTTTCCAGCAGTCTAATGTCCACTTTGCCCCATTCTTACCTATTATGTATCTAAAAAAACACTTTTGCAATGTTCTTTTTTATGTTACTAGCTAGCTTATTCTCATATTTCATATTCTTCATATTCATCATTGCCTGCTGCTGGTTTTTAAAGGCTTCCCAATCCTCTGGTTTCCCACTATTTTCATCACATTGTATGTTGTTCTGTTCACTTTCATGCTGTTCCTGACTTTCCTTGTCTGCCATAGTTGCCTTATCTCCACCACCCCCATCCCCCCTCCCTCAGTTAGCATGTTTCTTACTTTATTGGGACAAACTTCTGCTGTGCTTCCCGAAATTCCCCATCCTGCCATTGCTACTCCATTGTCTTCCCTGCCAGGCTCCCCATCCAATCAACTCTGCCCAGCTCCTCCCTCATATTTTCGAAGTTAGCTTTACTCAGTTGTAATACTGTTAGGTCTGATTCAAGCTTCTCCCTCTCTAGCTTCAGGGTGAATTTTGTCATTATGTGCACTCCTCTCTGTGGGCTCAGTTGGGAGGGAGGGGTGGGAGGGAAGACAGACAAGTCAAGGAGGCAGGGATGAGGCTACTAGGTAGGAAGTGCGGGTGGGGGTTGGAGTGAGGTGGGAGGTGCAGGAAGTGCTACATCTGCCCCTACACCTTCCCCCCCTCACCCCCATCCCAGGCCCCAAGAAAACCTTCCACATTAAACAGATGTTCACCTGCACATCTGCTAATATGGTATATTGTATCCGCTGTTCCCGATGTGGCCTTCTGTACATTGGGGAAACCAAACGGAGGCTTGGAGGCCGCTTTGTGGAGCACTAAAATGTGTATGATTTGACTGTGTGAATTGTAAATGGTGAAACTAACCCAATATTTGGGGAAGGCAATGGCCGAGTGGTATTATTGCTGTTAATCCGGAGACCCAGATAAAGTTTTGGGGTTAGGGTTCGAATCCCACCATGGCAGACGGTGGAATTTGAATTCGATAAAATATCTGGAAATAAGAATCTAATGATGACTGTGAATCCAATGCCAATTGTCAGAAAAACTCATCTCATTCACAAATGTCCTTTTGAGAAGGAAATCTGTCATCCTTACCTGGTTTGGCCAAGATGTGACTCCATACCCACAGCAATGTGGTTGACACTCAACTGCCCTCTGGGCAATTAAGGCTGGGCAATAAATGCTGTCTGGTCAGTGAAGTTCTCATCCTATGAATGAATAAAGGAGTTGTGCCATTGCACATAAGGCTGTCTGTTTCTACCTCAAGCTCACCCATCTCAGCTCATCCACTGCTGAAGCTCTGTCACCTCCAAAATAGACTGTTCTGTCTGCTCTCCCACATTCTCCCCCTCTGTAAACTCGAGGTAACCCCAAACTCTGCTCCCCATGTCATAACTTGCAACAAGCAAGTGTGCCTGTTACCCCTTGTCCCCTGGCTCTTGGTCAAAAAACATCTAAATTGTCCTCCTTGTGTACAGGCATGTTTCATGACATGAAACAAGCAATATGAATGTAAGTCAGGGCTTTTGTTGTTGAGTTAATGGTACAGAAAAGGAGCTATGGGGGTAATGTTATGATAATGACACTGGGCTGGTAATCCAGACGCTAATGCTGTGGGGACATGGGTTCAAATTGTACCTCAACAGCTGATGGAATTTAAATTCAATGAATAAAAAACTGGAAATGAAGCTAGTTTCAGTGATGGTGGCCACATTTTGATCATTGTGAAAACCCATCTGGTTCACCTGGAAGAAAATCTGCCCTTCTTGCCTAGTCTAAGCTTACACGTGACTCCAGAACCACAGCAAGGGTGGGGCTCACTCTGAAATGGCCCTCATAAGTCACTCAGTGCAAGGGGAATTACAGATGGGCAACACATGCTGATCCAGCCAGTGATGCCCACATCCCATATTCATAATCGGCTGGATGTAGCATCTACAGGGCTTTAAGAGATATCAGAGTATCCAAGAGATGGACTCTCCTTGCAGAGGAAAACTGTGTTCAGAGACTTGAAAAGGTTCAGAAAAGATTTACAAGGATATTGCTAGGTTTGGAAGATTTGAGCTATAGGGAGAGGCTGAACAGCCTTGGTGGACAACCAAGGTCCTTTTCCCAGGGTAGTGGAGCCGAAAACTAGAGGGCAGAGGTGAGAGGGGAAGGGTTCTTGAGAAAGATTTAGAAGGCAGCTAAAGGGCAACTTATTCACGCAGAGGTCGAGGCAGGCAGAGGGCCTGAGTGAGATGGCAAAGCAATGGCAAAAAGGTTTTGAAAAAAAAGCATTTGTCTCAAAGTCTAAGAAGAAAGTTAACTATAAACGTAGCAACGTGCTCCAATAATGTGTGGAATAAACAATGAGCACATCAGATCTGAAAGAGTAATATCAGGTCACTCAACACGATGACTTGCTTGAGTTTTTCATTTAAAAGTTCCAATGTGAAATTTATTTCCATTCTGATTGTTGAGGATTCCAATAGATCAAACCCCTTCCCATTCACTCCTATTGTACACATCCCAACAGACCCCAACCCCTTCCTATTCACTCACATTGTACACCGTTGCAATGGCTGAAGCTCCATTTCATTTACTTCTCACACACACAATCCTGTACCCAAACCAGTAGAAAAACCGAGCTCCCTGCATCATGCCCTGTTATATCTCCTGTGATCCTTGATGACACAGTAAATGGTAGCCAGTAACATGATTTGGAAAATTAATCACTTCATTGCGAATCTGTTCATTTCTCGTGCTTTCTGTTCCATCTAAATTATTGATTGATGTAACTGGGCGTGTGACATAGCTCTCTGAGAGGAGTAGGCTCATTTTGAGTTTATTGGATTTCTGACCCTGGCAGCTTGTTAGCTGCTCGAGGTGGACTGCTTCACACAGGAAATAATTTTCTGCATGGATTTAATTGATTTTCAGGCAGGGATTGTTTTTGTATAATCATCTTACATGTTTATTATTGGATCCGGAATAATATTTCCACTCGTGAAGCCATGAAATATTAGAACTGCCTAACATCATACTGTCAACTTTGTTCAATATAGTGAGTATGGCACAAAAACAAACAGAAATCAATATAGTGCCTTGAAGGTAGGAGAGTTACAAAGAAGGATACCTTAGTGACAGGTGACCAAAAGCTTGAACAAAGAGGTCAGTTCATGAGAGGCATCTTCAAAAGAGGAGAGATTTGGAGAGGTCAAAGAAAACAATTCCAGGGCTCGGTGCCCAGGCACCTGGAGGCATGGTCACCAATGGTGCAGTGATGGGAATCAGGGGATGTTGAAAAGACTGGAATTGGAGGAGGTTAGAGATACTGAGAGATATAGGGGCTAGAGGATGTTACAGAGATAGGGAGGGTTGTAGTGGATGGAGGGCTTCAAAGAGATAGGGAGGGGTATAGTGACTGGGGGGGGCTACAGTGAAGGGGAGAGGTGTAGGGGCTGGAGGAAGTTACAGAGATAAGGGGGGTTGTAGAGCATGAAGAGTTTACAGAGATAAGGAGTGGTTAGAGGTGTTTATAGAGATAGGGTGGGGTATATTGACTAAATGAATTTAGAGAAAGGTAGGGGTATAGGGGCTGGAGGGATTTGCAGAAATAAGGAGGATTGTAGGGGCTGGAGGAAGTTACAGAGATAGGAAGCATGTGTATGGGTAATGGGTGAATGGAACTCAGTGCGAGTTCAGATGTAGCTGGAGGATTATTGGATGAGTTGGGGAGTGAGGCTAGACTACTATTATAACAATTGGGGCAGGAGGAATAAAGCCAGGGATTAAGTTTTCAGCAGCAGTTGGACAGAGGCTGGAGCAAAGAGGAGAGATTGCTGAGGTGGTTAGAGCTCATCTTCCTGATGGAGGTTCTATGAAGTTTAAGCCCCAGCACAAGAGGATAGAGAAGTCTCAAACAGACAGTGACTGAATTGGGAGCCTCAATTGCTGTCTAAGGAACAAAGTTGAAGGAGTGGATTCAGGGCAAATGTTTTACTACAGCGTAAAGTTCCCTGTACACTGTTCCAATCAAACATTCGCAGGACAGCTACAGCGTGGGATTATAGACAGAGATTTTCTATTTTTTAACTTCTTACCCTTGTCCTCTGTCCTTTCCTCTTCAAGTATCTAGCCTTTTGAAAATTTGTACTTTGTGCTAGCTCTTTGTGAAGCTTGTATCCTATTATCCCCACTCCCTCCGCAATTCATGGAGAATGGCCCTGTGTGCTCCATGAGTCAGATATTGGGAGTAAGAGAAGCATTGTAGGCCAGAGGGCAAGGTCAAGGATAAAAGTCAGAATGATTGAGGAGTGGGAGCGGGATCAAGACAGAAGAGAGTGAGTAAGGGATGGTCAAAGAGTAGGGCAAGAGGAGAGCATGAATGAAGGAGGGGTTGAGGATAAAGGATAAAGGATGAGAAAGGCAGGAGAGTAGAGAGGAGAAGAATGGTTGAGAGGAGGGTGTGGGGAGGTATAGAGGAGGGAAGGATGGAAGGTGGGCGAAAAGAGGAGAGACCTAATGTAACACGGGTGAGGAATGGAGTAGGGAGGCTTTTGGGAGTGCATAAGGGCAAACTGAATAAGAGTGAGAATGATGAATGGATTGTACGAGAGAGAGTGTGGTGAGAGCTGTGAAATCTCATGGTTGGGGAACTGTACAAGATCAAACCGTGTAGAGACTTGAGAATAAGGTTGACGTTTTTCAGCACATTCGAGATGGTTTTCCTTGGCAAGAGAGAGAAGGTGGTAAGAAGGTAATGGGAGAATGACACAAGGGGACTGAGAGCAGGAGTGGTGGGAAACTGAGGCACAGCAAGTGCAGGAGCCTGTTTTAGCTCAGAAAGAATGCACTGATTTGAGCTTCCAAACAGTTCCAGACTGTCTTTATAAAATAAAGATATCATTGCTCTCTCTCACATCAGCACACCCTCTGAGAAAAAAATAAATTCTTTGCATCTCACTCCTGAAAGGGTGAACCCTAATTTTAAAACAGTGTCCCCTAGTTCTGCATTGACCCACAAGAGGAAACCTCCTTCCCATGTCCACCTTGTCAAGACCATTCAGGTTATTATACCTTTCAATCAAATTAGTCCTCACTCTTCTAAACTCTCATGGAAACAAGCCCAGGGTGCTCAACCTTTCCTCGTAAGAGAAGCCACTCACTCCAGGTATTAATCTAGTAAGCGTCCTCTGAACTGCCTTCAATTCATTTAGATTCATTGTACTCCAACACAATCTGTACCCTCATGGCCTGGCATAACCCCCACTCAACCATTACCATCAAGCCAGGGGGTCAACCCTGTTTCAATGAAGAGCGCAGGAGGGCGTGCCAGGCATACCTGAAGATGAGGTATCAACCTGGTGAAGCTACCAAACAGGACTACTTGCACGCCGAACAGCAAAAGCAGCAAGTGATAGACAGAGTTAAGTGATTCTACAACAGACGGATCATATCTAAGCTCTGCAATCCTGCCACATCCAGTTGTGGATGGTGGTGGACAATTAAACAACTCGCTGGAGGAGGAGGCTCCACAAATATCCCCATCCTCAATGATGGAAGAGCCCAGCACATCACTGCAAAAGATAAGGCTGAAGCATTTGCAGCAATCTTCAGCCAGAAGTGCCGAGTGGACGATCCATCTCGGCCTCCTCCAGTGGTCCCCAACATTACAGATACCAGTCTTCAGCCAATTCAATTCACTCCACGTGATATCAAGAAACGATTGGAGACACTGCATACTGCAAAGGCTACCGGCCCTGACAACATTCCGGCAATAGTACAGAAGACGTGTGCTCCAGAACTTGCCGCTCCCTTAGCCAAGCTGTTCCAGTACAGTTACAACACTGGTATCTACCCGACAATGTGGAAAATTGCCCAAGTATGGCCTGTACATAAAAAGTAGGACAAATTCAACCCGGCCAATTCCCGCCCCATTCCTGTCTCCTCTCGATCACCAGTAAAGTGATGGAAGGTGTCAGTAACAGTGCTATCAAGCAGCACCTGCTCAGCAATAACCTGCTCAGTGACGCCCAGTTTGGGTTCCACCAGGGCCACTCTGCTCCTGACCTCATTACAGCCTTGGTTCAAACATGGACAAAAGAGCTAAATTCCAGAGGGGAGGTGAGAGTGACAGCCCTTGATATCAAGGCTGCATTTAACTGAGTGTGGCATCAAAGAGCCCCAGCAAAATTGGAATCAGTTGGTATCAGGGGGCAAACTCCAGTGGTTGGAGTCATACCTGACACATAGGAAGATGGTCGTCGTTGTGGGAGGTAAATCATCTCAGCTCCAGGACATCTCTGCAGGAGTTCCCCAGCGTAGCGTCCTAGGCCCAACCATTTGCAACTGCTTTATCAATGACCTTCCCTCCAACATAAGGTCAGAAGTGGGGATGTTCGCCGATGATTGCACAATGTTCAGCACCGTTCGTGACTCCTCAGATACTGAAGCAGTCCATGTTCACATGCAACAAGATCTGGACAATATCCAGGCTTGGGCTGATAAGTGGCGAGTGACATTCGTGCCACACAAGTGCCAGGCTATGACCATCACCAACAAGATGCAATCTAATCACCGCTCCTTGACATTCAATGGTATTATCATCACTGATTCCCCCACTATCAATATCCTGGTGGTTACCATTGACCAGAAACTCAACTGGACTCACCACATTAACAGAGTGGCTACAAGAGCAGGCCAGAAGCTGGAAATACTGTGGCAAGTATCTCATCTCCTGACTCCTCAAAGCCTGTCCACCATCTACAAGGCACAAGTCAGGAGTGTGATGGAATACTCCCCACTTGCCTGGATGAGTGCAGCCCCAACAACACTCAAGAAGCTTGACACCATCCAGGACAAAGCAGCTTGCTCGATTGGTACCACGTCCACAAGCATTCACTCCCTCCACCACCGATGCTCAGTAGCAGCAGTGTGTACTATCTACAAGATGCACTGCAGAAATTCACCAAAGATCTTCAGACAGCATCTTCCAAACCCACGACCACTTCCATCTAAAAGGGCAAGGGCAGCAGATACATGGGAATACCACCACCTCCAAGTTCCTTTCCAAGTCACTCACCATCCTGACTTGGAAATATATCGCCATTCTTTCACTGTTGCTGGGTCAAAATCCTGGAATTCCTACCCGAATAGTATTGAGGATCAACCCACAGCAGAAGGCAAGCAGCGGTTCAAGAAGGCAGCTCACCACCACCTTCTCAGGGGGCAACTAGGGATGGGCAAGAAATGCTGGCCAGCCAGCGATGCCCACATCCCACAAAATGAATAGGAAAAAAAAACTTTTCTAAGGAGACCATAGTTGCATGCTGTATTCAAGATGTGGTCTCACCATTGCATCACCAATCTTGATGTAACTGAACATAACATCCTTAATTTTATGTTAATTTCCTTTTGTCATAAAGGATGACATCTCCTTCAGAGTTAAGCCTTATTGAGTAAGTGGTGCTAATGGAGGCGGGCTTTATGAAGTAAAAGTGACTGGCAGGCCTCAATTTATTATGAGGTGATAATGATGTAATGGTAATGTCACTGGGCTATAATCCAGAACTTCAGGCTAATGCTGTAGGGTCAGGGGTTTGAATCTCACCACTGAGGATGTTGAAATTTTGAATTCAGTAAAAATCTGTAATAGGAAGCTAGCTTAATGGCACTCTCGATTGTCATAAGAACTCATCTGGTCCACGAGTGCTGCTTTGGAAAGGAAATCTGCTGCCCTTACCCAGTCTGGCCTACGTGCGATCCTGGCCCCACAGCAATGTAGTTGACTCTTAGATGTCTACTGGGATTGGTAATAAACAGTGGCCGAGCCAGTGACGCTCAGATTACAAAAAACAAATTAAAAAGAAAACCGCCAAAAGCACAGTGTGGTTAAACCAGTAAAAGAAATGCTAGATGATGACAGAATAACCTGAAGTTGGTTGATTGGTATTACATGGCCTTCAAGAATCTGATTTTAAGTTGCTTCTGGAGACTCCTGGCATCCATTTTGAAGTGAGTCTAGCTGGCAGCTGGGCTATGTAGATCAGCTTATACAGGCAGAAGTCCAGTAGTTATAAAAAAACCGCTGATCAAACCCACAGTGCAAGAGAATCTTTGGTGCTTCTCAGATAATTAATCGCTCCTTGTGCCAGTTTCTTTTACTGTGAATTTCGTAGATGGGTAGGAAGACAGTTCAGCGTTAAACAGAGTGTTGAAATAGGCCACGAATGGGCTTGGGATAGAGGAGATAAGGAGAAGGTGGGTAAATGAGCTAATTACACTGAAGAACAAATCAGGATGGGAAAGGGGCTATCATTACAGGAATATCATTAGCTCGAGCTTGAGCGGGGCTGGGACTGAAATACGTGGCGAGTGTAAACTATTAACAGTTCACAACTGAACTATATACAGAGGCAGGGAAGGGCTTCACTGGGCACATCTTTAACGAGGTCTTTGTCCCATGCGATCTGGCATCATGACAGAGCTCCTTATGCACATACTCAGTAGCTGTTGTTAACAAATTGATACAGTTAAACTTTACACTACACCCCGCCCGCATTGACCCTCAAGTCTTTTTCCCCTGCATACTAATTACATATCCTCCTCAAATCTCTGTTTTTACAGGAGCATCTTAGACCATGAGACACAGGAACAGAATTAGGCCATTCCACCCATCGAATCTGCACCACCATTTGATCATGGCTGATTATGTTTCTCAATCCCATTCTTCTGCCTCTCTCTGTCTCTCTTAAATACATTCATTGACTTTCTGTGGGAATGAGTTCCATAGATTCATCACCTTCATAGAATCCCTACAGTGCAGAAAGAGGCCATTCTCACTCCCCCCCACCACTGAGTCTGCAATGACCCTCTGAAGAGAACATAGAACGTAGGACATTACAGCGCAGTATAGGCCTTTCGGCCCTCGATGTCGCTGACCTGTGAAACCAATCTGAAGCCCATCTAACCTACAATATTCCATTATCATCCATATGTTTATCCAATGACCATTTAAATGCCCTTAAAGTTGGTGAGTCTACTACTGTTGCAGGCAGGGCATTCCACGCCTTTACTACTCTCTGAGTAAAGAACCTACTTCTGACATCTGTCCTATATCTATCACCCCTCAATTAAAACTATGTCCCCTCGTGGTAGCTGTCACCATCTGAGTAAAAAGCCTATCACTGTCCACCCTATCTAATCCTCTGATCATCTTGTATGTCTCTATTTAGTCACCTCTTAACCTTCTTCTCTCTAACGAAAACAGCCTCAAGTCCCTCAACCAAACCTCATAAGACCTTCCCTCCATACCAGGCAACATCCTGGTAAATCTCCTCTGCACCCTTTCCAATGCTTCCACATCCTTTCTATAATGCGGTGACCAGAATTGTACGCAATACTCCAAAGTTTTGTACAGCTGCAACATGACCTCACGGCTCCAAAACTTAATCCCTCTATCAATAAAACCTAACACACCGTACGCCTTCCTAACAACCCTATCAACCTGGGTGGCAACTTTCAGGGATCTATGCACATGGACACTGAGATCTCTCTGCTCGTCCACACTACCAAAAATCTTACCATTAGCCCAGTACTCTGTATTCCTGTTACTCCTTCCAAAGTGAATCACCTCACACTTTTCCGCATTAAACTCCATTTGCCACCTCTCAGCCCAGCTCTGCAGCTTATCTATGTCCCTCTGTAACCTGCAGCATCCTTTCGCACTATCCACAACTCCACCGACTTTAGTATCATCCGCAAATTTACTAACCTATCCTTCTACGCCCTCACCCAGGTCATTTATAAAAATGACAAACAGCAGTGGCCCCAAAGCAGATCCTTGCAGTACACCACGAGTGACTGAACTCCAGGATGAACATTTCCCATCAGCCACCACCCTCTGTCTTCTTCCAGCTAGCCAATTTCTGATCCAAACCGCTAAATCACCCTCAATCCCATGCCTCCGAATTTTCTGCAATAGCCGACCGTGGGGAACCTTATCAAATGCTTTACTGAAATCCATATACACCACGTCAACTGCTCTACCCTCATCCACCTGTTTAGTCACCTTCTCAAAGAACTCAATAAAGTTTGTGAGGCACGACCTACCCTTCAGAAAACTGTGTTGACTATTCCTAATCAAACTATTCCTTTCTAGATGATTATAAATCCTATATGTTATAATCCTGTCCAACACTTTACCTACAACCAATGTAAGGCTCACTGGTCTATAATTACCAGGGTTGTCTCTACTCCCCTTCTTGAACAATGGGACAACATTTGCTATCCTCCAGTCTTCTGGCACTATTCCTGTAGACAATGACGACATAAAGATCAAAGCCAAAGGCTCTGTGATCTCCTCCCTAGCTTCCCAGGGAATTCTAGGATAAATCCCATCTGGCCCAGGGGACTTAGCTATTTTCACACGTTCCAGAACTGCTAGCGCCTCCTCCTTGTGAACCTCAATCCTGTCTAGTCTAATAGCCTGTATCTCAGCATTCTCCTTGACAACATTGTCTTTTTCATGTGTGAATACTGACGAAAAATATTCATTTAGCACCTCTCCTATCTCTTCGGACTCCATGCACAACTTCCCACTACTGTCCTTGACTGGCCCTAATCTTACTCTCGTCATCCTTTTGTTCCTGACATAACTATAGAAAGCTTTAGGGTTTTCCTTGATCCTACCTGCCAAAGACTTCTCATGTCCCCTCCTGGCTCTTCTTAGCTCTCTTTTTAGGTCCTTCTTGGCTAACTTGTAACTGTCAAGCACCCTAACTGAGCCTTCATGCCTCATCTTTACATAAGCCTCCTTCTTCCTCTTGCCAAGAGATTCAACTTCTTTAGTGAACCACGGTTCCCTCACTCGACCACTTCCTCCCTGCCTGACAGGTACATACTTATCAAGGACACGCAGTAGCTGTTCCTTGAACAAGCTCCAAATTTCAATTGTGCCCAGCCCTTGCAGTTTCCTTCCCCATCCTATGCATCCTAAATCTTGCCTAATCGCCTCATAATTGCCTTTCCCCCAGCTATAACTCTTGCCCTGCGATATATACCTATCCCTTTCCATCGCTAAAGTAAACGTAACCGAACTGTGGTCACTATCACCAAAGTGCTCACCTACCTCCAATTCTAACACCTGGCCTGGTTCATTACCCATTACCAAATCCAATGTGGCATCGCCTCTTGCTGGCCTATCTACATACTGTGTCAGGAAACCCTCCTGCACACATTGGACAAAAACTGACCCATCTAAAGTACTCGAACTATAGCGTTTCCAGTCAATATTTGGAAAGTTAATGTTCCCATAAGAACTACCCTGTTACTTTTACTCCTATCCAGAATCATCTTTGCAATCCTTTCCTGTACATCTCTGGAACTTTTCGGGGGCCTGTAGAAAACTCCCAACAGGGTGACCTCTCCTTTCCTGTTTCTAACCTCAGCCTATACTACCTCAGTAGACGAGTCCTCATCAAACGTCCTTTCTGCCACCGTAATACTGTCCTTGACTAACAATGCCACACCTCCCCCTCTTTTACCACCTTCTCTGATTTTACTGAAACATCTAAACCCCGGAACCTGCAACAACTATTCCTGTCCGTGCTCTATCCATGTCTCCGAAATGGCCACAAGATCAGAGTCCCAGGTACCAACCAACCATGCTGCAAGTTCACCCACCTGTCACTGTAACTCGCATTTACCATGGCTAATCCACCTAGCCTATACATCCCTGGACACCACAGGGCAATTTAGCATAGCCACTCCCCTAACCTGCACCTTGGACTATGGGAGGAAAGCACAACACCCAGCAGAAGCCCATGCAGACACACAGGGAGAACATGAAAACCGCAGGCGATCACCTAAGGCTGGAATCAAACCTGAGTCACCAGCGCTGTGAAGCAGCAGTGTTAACCACTTTGCCATTGTCCGCCCTGCACCTTATCTGAGTTCTAAAGGGTTGTCCCATCATTCTGAGTCTGTGTCCTCAGTCCTAGTCTGTCCTACTAGTGGAAACATCCTCTCCATGCCCACTCTATCCAGGTCTCTCAGTATTCTGTAAGTTTCAATGAAATCCTTGAGGTGTTTCCACCAATCTCCATCCATGTGCCCAGAGTCCCCATTAAGGTTGTCAACCATTGGTTAGCTCTGGTCTCTGACTCTGAGTGTCTTCCTTCCTAGTCTTGCTTATTTGCTGTTGTTAAAGTTACCTATAAATTCTGTCCCAACTGACAGTGTAGCTATGGCTTCCCTTTCATCAAAACTGAGGCCCTTTTCTGTTACCTCAGACAGATGCCAGTTTTGGGTTAGACAAGGTGTGATACTGAGGGTGGGGACGGTGGTGTCATCCTTTGCAATTGCTGTGCCTCCTTGCTGCTGGTTCCTGAGCCTCCTGTCCCTTCTGAAAGGTGGTGAGATGTGCATCACTGGTTGGCAGTGTAGATTTCGCCTACTCAACAACATTTTTTCCTGTGTTGTTAAGGCCCGGGAAAGAGAGGGAAGTTAGTTTTGCAGCCTGATGCCCCTTGTAGGCTGACATGGGATGAATGTAATCTGTAATGATGATAGCTGGTGGACTATTAGGGCTAAATAAAAATGATTGTTCCTTCTCAGGCGTTTTTTTTTTCTCTCATGTATACCTCTCTCACTTTCGCTTGGCTTGAGGGTATCTAAAGGATTGGAAACACTCATTGGCAAATTCTGCCTCATTGTCCGACATGACGATTTTCTAAACCATGGAAGTTATCGTCAAGGGTTTTATTTGGGGATTGCTAGGATGCCCTTGCTGGATCATCTGCAGAATGTTTAGTCAGTGACAGTGTGGGATCACCAACCTCTGGCCATAGACCATCCATGATGCCAATGCAAATGGTATGTTGGCCTTCATAGTGAGAGGATTCGAGTACAGGAGCAGAGATGCCTCGCTGCCTTGAAACTACATCCAGAATATTGTGTACAGTTTTGGTCTCTTCACCATAGAACTGTAGAACTTTACAGTGTGGAAACAGGCCGTTCGGCCCATCAAGTCCATACCGAGCCTCTGAAGAGCATCACATCCAAATCCACCCCTCTACCCTATACCTCTAACTCTCTTTATGGCTAACCCATCTAACCTACACGACCCTGGACACTGTGGGAAATTTAGCATGGCTAATCCACTTAACCTCCACATCTTAGGAGTGTGGATGGAAACTGGAGCAACTGGAGGAAACCCATGCAGACATGGAAAGAATGTGCAAACTCCGCACAGACAGTTGCCCAAGGCTGGAATTGAATCTAGGTCCCTGGTGCTGTGAGGCAGCAATGCTAAACACTGAGGCACCGTGCTGCCCCATAATCTACAAATGCCTCCATATAGCACACACGGCTCCTCCTTATTCGAGGAAGGATGTTCAGGCTATTGAGGGTGTGTATTAAAGATGTAACAGACTAATCCCTGGGATGGCAGGTTGATGTAGGAAGAGAGCCTGGATCAGTTAGGACTTCATTCACTGGAGTTGAGAAGAATGAGGAGGGATCTCTTAGGAATAGACAGGGTAAGTGCAGGAAGGATGCTCCCAATGACTGGGGAGTCCAGAACCATAAGTCACAGTCTAGAGGTATGCAGTAGGCCATTTAGCACTGAGGTGAAGAGAAATGTCTTCATTCAGAGGGTAGTCAGCCTGTGGAATTCTCTGCCACAGAAAGTAGATGAGGCCAAAACGTTGAATGATAGAGTTCTTGGGTTTAAAGAGATCAGAGGGTAGGGGGATAAAGCGATAAGATACTGAGTTGGATGATCAGCCATGATCATATTGAACGGTGGAGCAGGCTTGATTGGCTGAATGACTTAATCCTGCTCCTTTTTTCTATGTTTCTATGAGGTAACATTGTTCTAAGTACAGCCACAAGGACAAGGACAACCAGGGTCATTTTGTGGACAGCCAGCAAAGCAGTGTATCCTTCATTGCACAGTTGAACCTTGTGAAATTGTTCCTCATTGTTGCAAACATTGAGTGGTTAATGGTGTACAGGCTTTAACTGCTTGGAAGAAGATCTTGTCTTTATTCCCTGGGCACTCAGTCAACATCCTTCTTAGAGTGTCAGCTGTAATACTATCACAGCCAGAGCTGCAATTGGAATCTCTGGACTCTGGGACTTTGCAATCTCTTTTCCACTCAGTAAGTTGCCGGTAGCTTCTGTTCTGTTTCAATCTCAAATGATACACCCAAGACCCAATTGAAACATTTCCCATGTGCCCAGGTCACTGTGAGTGCTTCTTTCTCCCTCTCATAGCCTTGCCTTCCAGATTCAGCCTTTGAATCTGGAATGAGATATCTCCCTAACCTGCGGACAGTGTATCTGTCTCTGATCAGGGTCATGTTGTGGCAAGACCTCTGAAAATATCAGCTTATGTTTGATGAAGGCCATTGGTCATGTCTGATCTCGTTTCAAATGTTGGCTTGCTTGTTCCCTTCTCCAAGCAATCCTGGGCAGGAATTTTCCCACTTGCTTCACCAATCCCATAAAGTATTGTGGGTCTATAATGTTTCCAGGAAGGAAGAATTGCACAGTGGCTTTTGTCTTCTGTGGATCTGGGTGAACCCAGTTGCCTGGACAGAATTATTTTGTGGACACCCCAAACTCTCTCATTCACTCAAGGACAAGGTGCTGGTGATAGAAGGCTGTTCGTGTGACTGGAGCCCAGTGTGCAGTGGCGTACGACAGGTGTCAGTGATAGGTCCCAATATTATTTGTGATACTCATAAATGACAAAAATGAGAATGTGGGAGTGATGGTATGTGTGTTTGCAGATGACATAAAGATTGACTTAGTGGTCGACTTTGAGGAGGGAGGTGTTAGGTTGTAGGAGGGTATAAATGGATGGGTCTGATGGGTTGATAGAATTTAACCTTGACATGTGTGAAGTGATGCACTTTAGAAGAAAGAACAAGGCAAGGGAGGCCTCAGTGAATGGCAGGACATTAGGAAGCTCAGAGGAACAGAGGTATCTTGAGGTGATTGTCCACAGATCCCTGAATGTGGCAGGCCAGATTAATAAGGTAGTTAAGAAGGCATATGGAACAGTTGACTTTATCAGACATGGCAATGATTATAAGAGCAGGGAAACTCATTCATAGACTCCCTACAGTGTGGAAACAGGTCCTTCTGCCGAACAAGTCCACACTGACCCTCAGAGCACCCCACCCAGACCCATTATCCTTTTCCCTGTAACCCAGTTACACATCCGTGAACGCTATGGGCAATTTAGCATGGTCAATCCACTTAGCCTGCACATCTTTAGACTGTGGGAAGAAACTGCAGTACCCAGAGGAAACCCACGCAGACATGGGGAGAATGTACAAATTCCACACAGACAGGTGCCTGAAGGTGGAATCGAACCTGGGTCCCTGGTGCTGTGAGAAAACACTACTAATCACTGTGCCACCATGCTGCCCTATTTGGAGTTGTACAGAACTTTAGTTAGGCCACAGCTGGCATACTGTGTATAGTGCTGGTCACTTCGCTATAGAGTTAGAATTAGCTCCATTGTCATATGTACTCAAATGAGTACAGTCAAAAGTTTACAAATTGCCATTTCTAATGTTGTCTTAGGTACAAAGGTAATTAGATACAGATTCTTAAGTTCAAATTCTTAGGGGGAAGATATCAGAAAAACAAAGAAATAAATGGTCCAGCATTACAGATCATCGGATCTAGAAACATATACCATCCAGAAAATGAGAAAAATAAATAAATAAATAAAAAGTTCAGAATAATAGTTCTTTCAACTCAGTCCAAGCTAGCAACTAGCCTGTAGTTCATGCTGGCTCTTGAGGACGGGAGACCACTCTGGAATCACCTCAAGGCCAGAAGTCCATGCAGGTAGATAAATCCCCTGGGCCGGATGGGATTTTTCCGAGGATTCTCTGGGAAGCTAGGGAGGAGATGGCGGAGCCTTTGGCCTTGATCTTTGAGTCGTCATTGTCTACAGGTTTAGTACCAGAGGACTGGAGGATTGCAAATGTTGTGCCCTTGTTCAAGAAGGGCAGTAGAGATGACCCAGGTAATTATAGACCAGTGAGCCTTATATCTGTTGTAGGAAAAGTTTTGGAAAGGATTATAAGAGATAGGATTTATAATCATCTAGCAAGCAACAATTTGATTGGAGATAGTCAACATGGATTTGTCAAGGGCAGGTCATGTCTCACAAACCTGATTGAGTTTTTTGAGAAGGTGACCAAGCACTTGGATGAGGGTAGGGCAGTTGACGTGGTGTACATGGACTTCAGTAAAGCCTTTGATAAGGTTCCACATGGTAGGCTATTGGAGAAAATGCGGAGGCATGGGATTGATGGAGATTTAGCAGTTTGGATTAGAAACTGGCTTTCTGAAAGAAGGCAAAGAGTGGTGCTTGATGGGAAAATATTCAGCCTGGAGTCCGGTTACTAGTGGTGTGCCACAAGGATCTGTTTTGGGACTACTGCTGTTTGTCATTTTTATAAATGACTTGGACGCAGACATAGGTGGATGGGTTAGTAAGTTTGCAGATACACTAAAGTCGGTGGAGTGGTGGACAGTGTGGAAGAATGTTGCAGGTTGCAGGGAGACTTGGATAAACTGCAGAATTGGGCTGAAAGGTGGCAAATGGAGTTCAATGCAGATAAATGTGAGGTGATGCACTTTGGGAAGAATAATAGGAAGGCAGAATACTGGGTCAATGGAAAGATTCTTGGTAGTGTGGATGTGCAGAGGGATCTTGGTGTCCAGGTACATAGATCCCTGAAAGTTGCCACCCAGGTTGATAGTGCTGTTAAGAAGGCATACGGTGTGTTAGGTTTCATTGGTAGATGGATTGAGTTCCGGAGCCGTGATGTCATGCTGCAACTGTACAAAATGCTAGTGCGGCCTCACTTGGAACATTGCGTACAGTTCTGGTCGCCCCATTACAGGAAGGATGTGGAAGCATTGGAAAAGGTGCAGAGGAGATTTACCAGGATGTTGCCTGGTCTGGAGCGAAGGTCTTATGAGGAAAGGCTGAGGGACTTGGGTCTGTTCTCATTGGAGAGAAGAAGGCTAAGAGGGGATTTAATAGAGACATACAAAATGATTAGAGGATTAGATAGGGTGGACAGTGAGAGTCTTTTTCCTAGGATGATGACGTCGGCTAGTACGAGGGGGCATAGCTGCAAATTGAGGGATGATAGATTTAAGATAGATGTCAGAGGCAGGTTCTTTACTCAGAGAGTGGTAAGGGTGTGGAATGCCCTGCCTGCCAATGTAGTTAACTCAGCCACATTAGGGGCATTTAAACAGTCCTTGGATAAGCATATGGATGATGATGGGATAGTGTAGGTTAGATGGGCTTCGATTAGTTCACAGGTCGGCGCAACATCGAGGGCCGAAGGGCCAGTTCTGCGCTGTATTGTTCTATGTTCTATGTTCTATGTTCTGAGGCTTCGCCGGGCTGAGAGACTGCCACACCAGACTGCCGAGATGTTTTCATGCCGAGCAGGTCTGCACTGAGGCCGGGAGTCCGAGTCCGTGCTGAAGGTGGGATTTCAGGACATCGCTGAGAAGAAAGAAGGAAAGGAAGCCAAAAATAAAGAAGGAAAGGAAGCCAAAAAGAAAGACACAAAAGAAAAAAATAAGAGAGAAGCAAAGAAATGGACAGAGTGTTTGAGCTACAGCTGAGATGCCCTACTCTGCCGCCTTCTTGCTTAGAAAGCATGTGATTGCAATGGAGGGGGTGCAGAGAAGATTCACCAAGATGTTGCCTGGAATGCAGCACTTTAGCTATGAAGAAACACTAGGTAAACTCAGGTTGTTTTGTTTGGAGCAGAGAAGGTTGACTGGGGCCAGATTGAAGTCTTTAAGATTATGAGGGGTGTGGACAAGGTGAATAAGACAGCAGGTGTTCCCCTTAGTTGAAGGGTCAATAACGAGGAGACATAATTTTAAACTGAAAGGCAAAAGGTTTAAAGGGAATTTAAGGAAAACCTGTTCACTCGGGGTGGTGGTGGTTTGGAATGCACTGCCTGGGAGGGTAGTTGAGACAGAAAACCTCTTAATCATTAAAAATTTGGATGAACACTTGAAATGCCTTAACATTCAAAGCCCTGGGCCTAATGTGGGAAATTAGACCAGTGTAAGAGGTAGTGTATTTTTTGGGAGTATGGACTTGATGGGCTGAAGGCCTCTTCTGTACTGTATAATTCTACGGATCTGTGGCTGGGAATATTGTGCATAGGATGACTACCATACCTTACAGTTGTTACCCCTCACTGGAGTAACATGCTGGAAAACTGGGTGTTATGTGTAGAGGGAAAGTAGAGGAAGTCAGTGCAATGGTCCCTATCCGCACAATCTGCTGAGACGGTTCTTGTGCTGATGAAACTCTACTTTTCTCAGTCTTCCTTCTCCAGATGTTTTTACTGATTTGCAAAAGGTACAGGATGAAAGAAGAACTAAACAGACTTTCTTCAGACATAAAATGGACTTTACTACTGAGAACAGAGAGAGTTCCTGAGTTGATGATGGTTTGATGGCTTCTCCCAATCTTGTTCACGGCCCCAACTGTTCAGCTACCTAGGAATCAATCACATCACTATTGGCAGGCAGAAAGCCTTTGTCACCGATAACTGGTCATTCATCCAAAGACCAATCAGCTATTTGTTGCCAGCTGGATATCCATTTGCACATGGCTGTCTACTCCAGTTCATCTGAAGCTAATTAAACTATGAGCTACTGCTGGAACCAGCAGCTTTGTAAACAGTGCCTACCTGTTTCTAAAGTCTGAAGTAATCCTTCAGCAACCCTGTTGCCATTTTAGAATATTGTTGGGAGCTTGGAGCTAATGAACACACGTGAACACAAATCATTTAGTTTTATTTACTTTAAGCTGTATACAGATGTACAGGTAGAGCAGGACTTTGTGTCTCCTGTCACATCTCAGTAGTGTGCAGTCTGGCATCACCATAATGTAAGTACACACATGCCCTGTGGTGTTTTTGGTGCATTGGTGCAGTTAACCGTTTACAGATCATAAGGGATTTGGGAAGAGCTGTCATGAGGTATAGAGTTTAGTAAAGGGTGAAATCAGAGGTGGAGGGGAGACTTCTCACCTTTTCTTTCCTGGCCCCTGTTCATTCTTCCCCCGCCCGAACCTTCACGTGTTCTCTTTGGTCATCTGTTATATGTCCCCTTACTTGTTGTCTCCCTTCTGTTCTCCCCTTTTCTCTGTCCCTTGGTCTCACATTCCCTCTGTATTCAACTCCCTCTCCCTCCCCCTCCCATACCAGTGTCTCACTCTTGCCCTCTTTCTCTTCCTCTAGTTTTCACCTGCTGTCCAGTTGGCTCTTCCCTTGCTCCAGGCCTTTTTTCTTTGCCCCACTCTGGCCCTCCCGCTCTCTCTCTCTATCCTCCTCCCTCTCTATGCTCCTCCATCATTTTCACCCCCTCTTTTTCTCTCTCTCTTTTTCTGTCTATCTGTCTCAGTCTATTTGTCTCTTTCTCTCTGTGTCAGTCTGTGTCTCTCCCTGATCATCTCTCTTTCTTCCTCACTCTCTCTTCCTGCCCAACTCTCTCTCTCTGTCTTTTTCTCACTGTCTCTGTCTCCCTGTCTTTCTATTCCTCACTGTTTCTCTCCATCTCTCTCCCCTCTGTAATCCCTCCATCTTGTCATCACATACACACGTATACTCACAGACACACAGACACACCCCAGCCCCCACACATCTTCTATGTCGCTGTGTTGTGAAGCACTGAAAGAGCTGGGTTGGGGGCTGTGTGGTATCTGAGCTTCTTGCTGAGCTCTGCCAGGGCTGCTGTGTGAGCAGAAGGAACGAGTGAGTTGATTTTCTTGCGAGGAGGGGCTGTGTGTCGTGGTATTATTCACTGAGGCTGGGGCTTGTGTTGCATAAAGATGCTGGAGCTGAGCATGTGCCGAGCCAGTGAGTGAGAAAGAGCCTCCTGTGAGCCAGGCCTGTGGGAGCAGATGGCATCACCCGCTCGGCTGCCCGCTTATAAAGGAGGCAGTGTTTAGCTACAGGCTGCAGCTGCAGTGACTGCCTCAGCAGCACCCCTTCCCCCACACACACACTGCTCAGAGTTAAACCTCGACAGAGGGAGGGAGCACAGGGATAGTGGAGGAGAGATGCGGGTAAGAGATGGAGGGAGGGAGAGGGTGTGGGTCATGGGGGAGTGAAGAATTGTGGGTAAAGGAGGTGGAGGGGGAGAGTGGCACAGAAAGAGTGGGAGACAGAGATAAAGAGGAAAGGGGGAGAGAGAGTGAGTGGGGTCAGACAGTGATTGGGGCCAGAGAGCGAGAGAGAAAGGTGGTGGATGGAGAGACAGAGATGGGAGGGTAGGACTGGCAGAGAGCGGGAGGGAGGTTCGACCAGAAAGAGGTAGAGATGAGACAGTGGGAAAAAGACAGAGAGAGAGAAAGAAATAAATGAGTGCAGAAAATATATGCTGTCTGGGAATGATACAGTGAGTTCTTTATGTAACCCCACGCTCTCCCTATCCTGGGAGTGTTTGATGGGGACAGTGTAGAGAGAGTTTTACTCTGTATCTAGCTCTGTGTTGTCCCTGTCCCTGGGAGTGTTTGATGGAGACAGTGTAGAGAGAGCTTTACTCTGTGTCTATCTCTGTTCTGTCATGTCGAGAGTGTGTGATGTGGACAATGTAAAGGGAGCTTTTCTATGTATCTATCCCCTCTTCATGTAACCTTCCCCAGACCCTACAACCCTCTGAGATCTCTGCGTTCCTCCAATTCCGGACTCTTAAGCATCTTCCAATTCCCATCACTCCACCACTGGTGGCAGTGCCTTCAGCTGCCTGGGCCCGGAGCTCTGGAATTCCCTCCTTAACATACTCTGTCTAGCTCTCTTGCTTTAAGATGCATGATAATATCTTCCTATTTGACTAAATGTTTTGCCACCTGTCCCTAATGTTTCGTTTCGCTGGTTTGTTTTATAATGCACCCGTAAAATGTATTGTTTCATTACATTACCTTACATTACAGGTGCTATAGGAATGTTAGGTGGCAGTGCTGTTTTTATCTACTTTCATTGAGAAAATTGCCATTTTCACCAGATGTTCATTCTGCACATGATTTCAAATCCTGTCCAGGTGTGGACAGGATTTAATTACTCTACCAGATAAATGATCTGCTGGAATCTGACTTTTGGCTTTTAAATTGCCAATTTTGACCTCTGGATCACTTTCTCTGACCAATCAGCAATCCATTCTAAGTGAAGCTGAGAGTTGTGCCTAACACCCTGCATTTTGCAGGAAAGCAATCAGGTCTTGTCAAGCGTTCCCTTGGCATTGATTCTAGGCAAGAAGTGATTTCAAGTTGAAGGTGAATTACAAATGTTAGAGCAGCATCTTAAGATGGCTTCATTAAGAGTTTATACTTGATTTGACACTTTAGGAATGAATGGGAAGGTGTTTTGCTCCATTGGGAATGTGCGCAATGGGAGTAAATGGGAAGGGGTTTGGATCCATTGGGTTGTGTGTAATGGGAGTAAATGGAAAGGGGATTGGATCCATGGGGATTGTGTGCAATGGGAGTGAATGGGAAGGCATTTAGATCCATTGGGCAGGTGTATAATAGGAGTGATGCTGCTTGACCTGCTGTGTTCATCCAGCCCCATGCTTGTTATCTCGGATTCTCCAGCATCTGCAGTACCTTTTATCCCTGTATAATAGGAGTGAATCGGGAAGGGTTTGGTGTTTTGGGGTTCGATGCTGTAGAAATTGTTTGATGCGAGTTATCCTTTGAGTGTGAGAGTTTGAGTGACCCTGGTTTGCACTATCTTATGTACAGTGTCATGGAAACTGTAACTGACTTCCACACCCTGGATGGTGATGTGACAGAGCACAGTGCACCTTCTGTCTCATTGCAGGGGCATCGGACAAATAGGAAATGACTCGTGATGAACATAAGGATATGCAGTCAAAGGTGAAGGGGCTGTGGTGTGGATGGGTGACGTCTTGTAGATATCAGTAATTCCAGTTAACAGCCAGCTTGGTGCAGTTGTAAATCTATTGTGTGTTGGGTTTTTTGGGATGTGGGAAGTTATTGATGATGACCATTGATATTCAAGATTTTGTTTATTCTCTAAAGAATCCTGCCTCTCTGAAGCACTCATGTTCTGCGTCATATGCACAAGTGTGCACACCCATCTCTGTGATAATGTGGACATCTTGTGTTTCTGGGATGTATCTCAAATACCTGCTCCACGTGGTAATTAGAGATTTAATTTAGAGATTCAAGATTGGAACTTGGAACAAGCCATTTTATCTACAGTGCACTTGTCATCCACCTGCTGAAGTACTAGGTCCAGTGTGTGCCCATATTTTGCAGATGCATTCTGGAAGTGCATGTGGAAAGATGTAGACTACATAATAATGTTCCTTCATATTGTCACTGTTTCACTGACTGATGGACTATGTTTACTGGCTGCTTGAAAGAATTTGTGACTAGTTTTCAAACTGATAAAATGCACCCCTGAGACTCCCCTTCCTGTCCCCCGCCGACCCCGCTGCTGTCTCAACATGAGCAAAGCAATAGCAGATACTGGAATTCTAAAATAAATCCAAAAATTGTAGGAAAAGCTCTGCAGCTCAGCAGGCTTCTGTGGAGAGAGAAACAGGGTTTGGCATTTTGGGTCAATGACCTTGCTTCAGAAGGCTGCGCAGTTTCTGTTGGAATTCCATGCTTTCAGCATTCCTGCATCTGTTGTTTTGAATTGTAAGTCCCTTTTTTTAAAATATTGTTCAGCATATAGGCAATTAGGAAGGTAAAAGGCATGATTGCCTTTATTGTAAGGGGGTCGGAGTGCAATAATGAAGGAGTCTTGTAACTGTAGGGAGTATTTGGTGAGACCAGACTTGGAAGACTATGCAGTTTTGGCCTGTACATGCACAGAATCCCAGAGGGCATACACACTGAAGGTTTGCTGCTGAGCCCTGGGACCAGGGGGCTGCCCTCTAAGAGGCTGAGAAAATCGGGCCTGATTCTCTGGAGTTTAGAAGAATGGGAAAGGATCACATTGGAACAGATAACTGTGAAGGTGTTTGACAGAGTTGATTCTGAGAGGTGCTTCTCCCTCTCAGCTGGGGATCTAAAACATAGTCTGGGGTGTTTGGGGATGGGGGGCGTGAATCAGCCTCGACAAGGGCATGGAGATAGCAAGAACTGCACATGCTGAAGTCGGAGTCAATACAGTGTGGAGCTGGAGGAACACAGCAGGGCAGGCAGCATCAGAGCAGCAGTAGAGATAACAAGCATGGGGCTGGATGAACACAGCAGGTCAAGCAGCATCATAGGAGCAGGAAAACTTGACGTTTCGGGCCTAAACCCTTCATCAGAATCAGAGTCATCAGAGCAGCAGTAGAGTCGATGTTTCAGGCCTGGACCCTTCATCAGGACAATGTTGAATATATTTGGTCGCTTGGGAGATTGAGATGTGGGGAGCAGGTGGGAAAAGGAGAGTTGAAGCTCAAGATCAGACATGATTGTATTGAAAAGAGTGATCAGGCTGAATGGTGTACTCCTGCTCCTGTTACTGATATTCTTCTGATAATGCACCTTCATAAAAGACATGGATTTACAGATATCACTGGCAGTTTCCTCCACACATGTAGTTCCAGTCTTTGTGTCTTGTGTAGCATGGTGCTTCAGACACTACAAGAATGGAAGATTAAAGGTAATAGGAGCTAAATCAAATCAAATCAGGAAAGGTAATTCAGCCTCTCAAATCTACTCCACTGGTTAATAAGATCATTACTGATCTAGTTGTGGTTTTTACTCCCCATCAGTCCCCCATAACCATCAACTCATTTGTCGATCAAAACTCTGTCTTATTTTCAATATATTCGTTTACGAAGCCTCTGCTGCTGTCTGAAGGAGAGAATTCCACAGAGTCACAGCCCTCTGAAAGAAAGCATTCTTCCTCATCAGAGATAGTAGGAACTGCTGATGCTGGAGAATCTGAGATAACAAGGTGTTGAGCTGGATGAACACAGCAGGCCAAGCAGCATCAGAGGAGCAGGAAGGCTGACGTTTCGGGTCGAGACCCTTCTTCAGAAAAGGCTATCTCAGTCCTCCTCATCTCCATCTTAAATGAGAAATTGCTTATTTTTAAACAATGTCCCCTTTAAATTAGTTTTAGATTCCCCAGTGAGAGGCAAAATCATCTCAGAATCTACCCTGTTAGTCCCCCTTCGACCCCTGTATTTCAGTAAGATCGTCTCTCATTCATCTAAACTCCAATGAGTACAGACCTAGCCTACTCAAACTTTTCTCATGAGACAACAGGAATCAGTCTAATGATCCTTCTCTGAACTGCTTCAATTTTGCCCTTCCCTCAGACATAGGGGTAAAGACGTCTTTTGCAGAATATAAGATGGTGATTAGTGGAGCTACACAGCGATCAGTGTTGGGACCACACAGATAGACTTGGGCACGTTAGTAGAGAGAAGGGGCAGGTAGAATATAAGGTGAAAAAGTGTGTGGTTATGCATTTTGGTAGGAAGAATAGAGGTGTACAGTATGTTCTAAAGAGGGAAAGACTTCAGAAATCTGAAGCACAAAGGGAGTTCCTAGTTCAAGGTTCTCTTAAAGTTAACATACAGGTTCCATTGGCAGTTAGGAAGGCCAATTCAATGTTAGCATTCATTTCGAGAGCATTAGAATACAAGAGCAGACATGTACTGCTGAGGCTGTATAAGGTGTTGGTCAGATGGAATTTGGAATATTGTGAGCAGTTTTTGGCCATATCAGAGGTAGGGTGCAGGCCTTGCAGGGCGGCAGAGGAGATTCATGAAAATGACCCCGGGAATTAAGGTCTTGTAATGTGAGGTTGAGGACTTTGGACCTGTACTTGATGGAGTTTAGAAGGATGAGCAGGGATCTGATTGAAACTTGTAGAATACTGAGAGGCCTGGATAGATTGAATGTGGAGAAGATCTTTCTGCTAGTTGGAGAGACTAGGACCCGAAGGCACAGCCTCAGAGTGATGACTCTTTAGAACTGAGATGAGGAGAAATTTCTTCATGGTGGTTAATCTGTGGAATTCATTCCCGCAGATGATTGTGGAGACAAAGTCGTTGAGTATATTTAAGACAGAGGTAGATATGTTCTTCATTAGTGAGGGAATTAAGGGTTACAGAGAGAAGGCAGGAGAACGGTATTGAGAAATGTATCAGCCATGATCAAGTTATGGAGCAGATTTGATGGGGTGAATGGCAACTTCTGCTGCTATATTTTATGACCTTACTTAGTAAGGAGTCCAAAACCATACAAAGTATTCCAGATAAAGCCTCACTAAGACCTTGTACTGTCGTAGTAAGACTTCCCTACATTTATACTCCATCCCCCTTGCAATAAAGGCCATCCTTCCACTTGTTGTCCTAGTGACATGCTGTACCTGCATATGGCCTTTGGAGATTCATTTTCAAGGACATCTAGATCCCCCTGAAGCACAGTGTTCTGCAGTACCTTTCCATTTAAAAAGAAGTGAGAGGTAATATCGCCAAAACTATGAATTGCTTAGTGAATGGGACAGTCTAAATATAGATAGGATGTTTCTCCTCACCCCTTACTGTAACGTTCTCTGATATACCCCACAACCCTCAGTGTAACACTGTCTGAAATACCCCACACTCCTCATTTCAACACTGATGTACCCCACATTTCCACTGCAACACACTCTGATATACTGCACAGCCTCACTGGAACATTCTCTGATATCCCCACACCTCTCACTGTAACACTCTGATAAATCCCACACCCCTTATTAAAATGCGGTCTAATATGTCCCACAATCCTTACTGTAACACTCTGATGTATCCCACATCATTCACTGTAATACTAATGCACCTCTCACTATAGCACTCCACACTCCTCACTCTAACACTGGTATATTACGTACCCCTCCTTATAACACTGATACACCACACTCTGGTAACAACATGCAGAAATATATCACACAGTTCACTGTGACCCTCTCTGATATAACACTTCTGGTATACCCTACATCCCCCACTGTAACACTCTGATATACTTAACACCCTCTACTGTAAAACCCTGTTACACCCACACCCCTCACTGTAAAACTCTGGGAGACACCACATCTCTTGCTGTAACACGATGGTATACCCCACACCCCTCACTGTAAAACACTGGTACACTCCGCACCTCTTACTGTAACATTGATATACCCCATACCCCTCACTGTAACACTCTCATGTATCTCACATCCCTCACTGTAACACTCGTACCTCTCACTGTTGCACTGGTACCCTTCACTGTAAGACTGGTATACTTCTCACTGTAACACTGGCACACACATACACACAGCCATTTGCTAAGAGATGGCCAGTTCAACCATATGGCAGATCCATCAAGTAACATGCCAAGAAGAAAGTGGCAAAAGAATGGAACCTCCCTTGCAAGAGGAAATATGGCAGGGGATCTGAGAGAGGACTCATAGGTCAGCCTGCGTCCCAATATTAAGCTGAGTTGCAGTGGTATTGCTGAGGTATTCAGCATTTAGTTGCGAATGGACAGGTATAGCAATGTTGTCCTTCAGTTGCACTGCTGTCTTTAAGCTTTGTTCGAAATGTGATTCCCACACAATTTGCATGTAATTTTTCTTGCATCAAAAATTGTCAACTCAGGTCAGGGTGGACATCTTTTGATTTGAATGTCTCTGAGTTTTTACAGGCAGGAATTGGTGATGTTTGTAGATCCCTAGTGGATTTGCTGTTTACCGGTCTGTGTGCTACATCAGCTTTGGCTTGTTAAATTGTGCATCGATCCGTGGTTGGTCTCAGCTCCAGATTCAATTGCTTTTCCAAGATTGATTTTCTCTCTTGTATTCCCCCTACTGTCTCTGCCATCCTCTCTCTCTCTCTCTCTGTCGTTCTGTCTCTCTCTGTTGTTCCCTTTCCCTCTTTCTCTCTGTTGATCTCTTTCTCCCTCTCTGTCTCTGTTGCTCCACCTCTCTCTGTCCCCCTCCCCATCTCTCTGACCCTCTCTGTTGCTTGCTGTCTCTCTGTCACTCCCTCTCCCTATCTCTCTGTTGCTCTTGTGAATCTAAATGGGAGTTGGGTTTCCATGTTCATGCTTTTCTGCACTGCACTGTGGTGATGGCTGCACTTTCTGATCAGTAACACTGATACGTTCATGTCTGAAATCGCTACCTGCTCATGAATATCTCGCTGCGCTGATCTACCTCAATGGTGGGGCAGATCAGGCCATATCTCCCACTTGTCTCTGTCCGTGTCTACCTACCCCTCCTTTGTCTATATCCCTTTCTCATCTCTGCCTGTGTCCTCTCCCCCATTGCTGTACATATCCATCAGCAGTCTCTGTCCGTATCTACTCTTATCTCTGTCCATATCCACCCCCTCCTCTGTCTGTATCTACCCTTACCTGTCCATATCCACTGCCCATCTGTATTCACTCCCTCCTCTGTCTGTGTTCACCACCTCTTTGTACATTTTAACCACCCCTCTGTACATATCCATCTGTTTTTGACTGTATCCACTCCTTGTCTCTGTCTATATCCACCGCCCCCATCTCTGTCCTTATCTATTCCTCTGTCTCTCTCCTTATACAACCCCACTCCTCTGTCCGTATCCACCACTCTGCTCTATGCGTATCCACTTCCTCCCCAGTCTGTATGCACCCTTTGTCTCTGCCCATATCTACCTTTGCCCGCCTGTCTCATTGTTTCCATATCAATCCATGTCTGTCTATTGTTTGCTGTTTCTTCCTCTTCTTTTCTTCCTTTCTTGTCTCTCTACCTGTCTTCTGATTATTTTGCTGGTTATTGCTTTCACTATCAGTGGGATTGGTCACCTTTTACAGAGCCATAGAGATGTACAACATGGAAACAGATCCTTTGGTCCAATTGTCCATGCCAACCAGATATTCTAAATTAATCTAGTCTCATTTGCCAGTATTTGGCTCGTATCCCTTTAAACCATTCCTATTCATGGACCCATCCAGATGTCTGTTAAATGTTGTAATTGTATCTGCCTCCACCACCTCGGCTGATAGCTCACTCCATCCATGCACTATCCTCTGCATGAAAACGTTCCCTTAGGCCCCTTTTAAATCTTTCTCCTCTCACCTTAAACCAATGCCGTCTTGTTTTGGATTCCCCTACCCTGGGAAAAAGACGTTGGCTATTCACCCTATCCATGCCCGTCGCGATTTTATAAACCTCTATAAGCTGTTCCTTCAGCCTCTGGGTTGCCTGTGTTTTGAGCTATCAAGGTGTATATCTTCACTCTCCTCTCTCCACTGTTACTTGTATCTCTCTTCATTCTTTTCTATCACCTTGTCCTTTTTCTTTCTTTTTAGCTGTTTGACAGGATGTTCTGTCTTTGTGCCCTTTCTCCCTGTCTGTTTGACATTCCTCCCCCAGAGCTGGGGTCTCCTTTTATCCAGTGAGCCTCTTATCTGTCTTCTGCCTTTTTCCCTCTCACTCACTTCCTGCGTATTTGATTAGAACAGGTTCTGTACTTCACTCTTGTAGATTTTGCTTGAGTGTTCTGAATGTGAATATCTTTCTAGTTCCTGGTTTGGTATTTGTTTAACTTTGTTTACATTTTATTGTCAATGAATTATTTTGTAACTGCAGCTTGTAGTTTGTGTTGTATGTCTCTGATTTGCTGTCATGAGGTTGCTCAGTCAGTCTGTCCTTCCATCTCTCACTTGGTTTTCATTTGTGTTTCTTTGTTCTCCTTTGTATATTCACCACATTCAACATTCATTTCCTCCACCGCCTTCAACGTTCACTCCCTCTACCACCTTCAGCATTTTCACTCAGTTCCCCACCTTCAACATTTTCAGACCCTCATTTACAGACATTCAAAGGCAGCAGTGTGTACCATTTCCAAGATGCATTACAGAAATTCACCAAGACTCCTTAGACAGCACCTTCCAAACTCTCGACCACTACCATCCAGAAGCTTTTACATGGGAACCTGCTGTACCTTCAGTGTCACTGGTTCAGTATCATGGAATTTCCTTTCTAATGGCATTGTGGGTCGACCTACAGCACGTGGACTGCAGTGGTTCAAGAAGGTAGCTCATCTACCCAGTTAGGGATGGGCAATAAATGCTGGCCAGCCAGCAATGACCATATGATGTTTTAAAAAAGGACTTTGACTCGTCAAGCGTTAAAGTCCTCTGCTTCTTTTCCTGTTTCCCTCTGTATATTACTACCATTCATTTGCTAATTTGGTCTGCACTTCTCTGTATTTTCTTACACTGATACTCCACACCTCTACATATCTGTGTAACCTCCTCCACCCCCTATTCACTTCCCTATGTCTGTAAACTCCTCCAGCCTCAAAATCCCTTTCTATCTTTAACCTCATATAGCCCAAACACCCTCCCCATTTCTGTATCCTCCTCCAGCCCTTACACCTTTCCTTAGCTCTGTAAACTCCTCCAGCCCCTACACCACTCCCCTATCTCTGTCACCTCCTCCAGCCCCTACACTCCTCCCTCTGTCTGTAGCCTCCTTCAGTCTCTAAATCCCTCCCTACTTTAACCTGATACAGCTCCAAAACCCATCCTATTTCTGTAAACTCCTCCAGCCCCTATACCTATCCCTATCTCTGTAAAATCCTCCAATTCTGGCCTCTTGAATATCCCTGATTCCCATCTCTCCACCTCACTGTGTCTTCTCTTTTAAGATGCTCCTTAAAATTGATATTTGGACTAGAGGATTGGTCACCTGTTATTAATATTGCCTCATGCGACTCAAATGTGTGAAATGTTATCATCTGTAAAATCATGGAATTGCTATAGTGCAGAAGGAAGTCATTTAGCCCCATGTGCCTAGAGTGGTTCAATTCCCTAATGCTTAACTCCTACCTTTACCCTTGCATACCATTTATATCCAAGTAACTATCCAATGCCCTCCTGAATGTCTCAATTGAACTTGCTTCCACCTCATTTATAGGCACTGCATTCCAGACCGTAACTACTTGTTGCGCAAAAAAGATTATTCTCGCCTTATCCTTTCTTTGTTAACACTTCACTTTAAATCCATACCCCTCTTGTTTTTGTTTCTTTTGAGCATGAGCAGCTTCTCCCTACCTACTCTATCCAGCCTGCTGTAATTTTGTAAACCTTTATCAGATCTCCTCACAGCCGCCTTCTCACTTGGGAAAGTCTTGGGACTTTTTACTTAGAAAGATAAATGAATCCTTGGTAATTGTTGCAAGGGGAGTGGAATGTCAAAGTTGTGAAGTTTAACTACGGCTGTACAGGGTCAAGATGAAGCTGATAGCCTGAGAATTTGCAGAGTTTTCATCTGCATATTTGCATAAAGGATAGAATTGGTTAGGAGATTCGCTCACCTGATTGCTGAGGTGATGGGGCTTGTCTTGTAAACAGCTTTGCCCTATTCCCGTTGAAGTTTCGAAGAACAAGAGGTGATCTTTTAGAAACTTGTAAAATCCTGAGGGATTGGATTGGGTGAATATCCAGAAGTGCTTCCTCTTGTGGGTTAGGCTAAAATGAGGGGACACAGCTGAAGAATAAAAAGGTACCCCTTTTAAAATGAAAATGAGGAGAATACCTTTATCTGTAAGGCTTGTTAGTCTGTGGATTTCCCTACTCCAAAGAGCATTGCCCTGGAAGAGGGGGTTGCATACTGTGCTCACGTTCAAGGCCTGTGCTCAAGGGAGGGCCCAAGCTCATTGGCTGCAAGATAATATGAAATCTCTCAGGAATGGGAGGGAGTCAAATTTGCAGTGCACCCTCATTTAAATGGATAGCATCCCTGAGGGGTGTTTGCTGTAATCATAGCTCGGTTCTATCCCATGTTTGCCATCGTTTGGTCAATTTGTGAGCCAATCAGTAGCAAATATGGGACAAAATCAGACTGTGATTGGAGGAGGAGCAAGAAGAAAAGTGGCAACATCGAGAAGATCATGGGACAGGAGTTGACTGGCCAGATGGATGGAATGAGCGAGTGAGATGGAGGGAGACTGTAAGATGGGAGAGTAAGGCTAGAGGAGGTAGGGAGACTACAAGGAAAAGGGGGGGGGGGAACAGGAAGAGAGGTTGTAAAAGAGGGTGAATTGTTTTAAATCTGTCAACAATGGACTACACATCTCACTAGGAGCCAAGAAATCAGCAAAGAAGTAATTTCCTTGCAAATGAGTATGGAATCTCTAGCTTAAGGCTGCACATGGCCATTGCCTCCCATGAACTAGTGGTATTATCACAGAATATCATAGAATCCCTACAGTGTGGAAACAGGCCATTCAGCCCAACAAAATACATCGGCTCTCCAAAGAGCATCCTGCCCTGACTCATTCCCCTACACCTGCATGACTACCCATGCCTAACCCAAACATTCCTGGACACTACAGGCAATTTAACATGACCAATCCACCTAACCTGCACATCTTTGGACTGTGGGAGGAAACCAGAGCAGCCAGAGGAAACCCACACAGACACAGGGAGAATGTGCAAACTCCACACAGACAGTTGCCCGAGAGTAGAATCAAACCGAGGTCCCTGGCACTGTGAGGCAGCAGTGCGAGCCACTGAGCTGCTGTGCCACCCAAATTATTGTTAGACGATTCATCTAGAAACCTAGAATCATCTGATGACCTGGGTTTAATCTGACCTTGGCAGATAGTGGAATTTGAATTAAATTGCAAAAAATAATCTAGAATTAAGATTCTAATGATGACCATGAAAGGGAAGGAAACTACCACCCTTACATCTGGCCTGGGCCCCCACGCCAGAAATGTGGTTGACTCTTAATTGTTCCAGAGGTTGGGTAATAACTGCTAACCTAGCCAGCAATGCCACATCCTGTGAATTAATTTTTAAAAGGAGCTATTATATTCCATATCATCAAAATTGCAGTGCTATTGTAATAAACACTCTGCTGATTCCAAGTTTGAAAGTGTGATTCAGGGAAAAGGGTAGTAATTGCCTGATGAAAATATTCCAGCTGTGTTGGAAACACATTATCTGTGACCTCTCTGGTCTGTAATAGGTGTGTTTAGGGCATTGGCTTTTTAAGTATAGAAGTGCATGCCAGTTGTTTGAAAAAATGTCTAATTTATGCCTGTTATTTTGTGCAAATTTAACTAGTGTGGGGTCTACTAATAGAGCGTTGGTGATTATTGAGGGCAGTGTTGACTTCTTCTAATTCTGTTTCTGTGTGAGTCCACGTATCTCCCGTGTCAACACAAATACTGAGGTCTGTGTAGCTATGGGACTGAATAAATCAGATAGTGTGAATGGGAAATTAACCCCCAAAAATCAAATGATAGCCTTGGAGTGGGGAGGCTGTTAACCCCCCCACCCGCCTTTATGGGGAGGCAATGATCTAGTGGTATTATCGCTGGACTGTTAATCCAGAGACCCAGGTAATGTTCTGGGGATCCAGATTGAAATCCCACCATGGCAGATGGTGGAATTTAACTTCAATAAATATCTGAAATTAAAAGTGTAATAATGTCCCCGAATCCATTGTTGATTGTTGTGAAAACCCATCTGGTTCACAAATGCCCTTTAGGGAGGGAAGCTGCCATCCTTACCTGGTCTGGCCTATATGGGACTTTAGACCCACAGCAATGTGGTTGGACTCTTGACTACCCTCTGGGCAATTAGGGATGGGCAATAAATGCTGGCCTAGCCAGTGATGCCCCATAAGTTTAGTGTGAAAGGGTTTAAGTTAAAGGAGATGTGAGAGGCAAGTTTTTTACACAGGTTGGTAAGTGCCTGGGATGCGCTGCTAGAGAAGGTGGTGGAGGTGGATAGAATAGCAGCATTTAAAAAGTATTTTGATGATACTTAAATATGAAGGGGATAGAGGGTAATGGGCTGCGTAGAGGCAGGAAGTTTTTCGTTTAGGAAGATACCATGTGACAGCAGCGTCTTGGTGGGCTGAATGGCCTGTTCCCTCTGCTGCCCTGTTCTTTGTCACTCTTTGTAAGCTCTGTCAATCTGGAGCTGCCCTGCCCTGACATTTGCTGTGGACGTAGCAGACACAGGGAAGATGGTGCATGGCTTTGTGAGAAGGGCCTTGGGTGTCCTGTTAGATAGGGTGGCACAGGGGTGAGGCTTCCTCCTTCTCCAGGACCAGCTGTGTAGGCACCAGTCCCTGCCAACTGTTCTGTGATTGCCATCAGGGTCAGTGCAGTCTCAGCCATCTGGAGGAATGCTCGCCATTGTAGGAAGACAGTCAATGTGAGATGTGCCACCAGGGTTTTGAGAGCTTGACACATGTCAGATGTCAATGTCTGTAGGTGTGGGAGGGGGTGTGACCAGTGCCTATATAACGTTCCCTGAGAGGTTGATGCCCCTTGTCCAACATAGAGCTCCTTTGGAGCACATGGTGAGCTGAATCTGCCAGGAACCCATCCAAATGTCCACATCGAAGATTCTCGACGCCAAGCTTGTATAGCAAGTTTGCGGAGATAGGAACCTGAATATTGATGAAGTAACTTGTGGTGTTAACAAGGTAACAATGGTTTACTAGGCTGATTGCTGGAATGGCAAAATTTGTGTATGAAGAGAGACTGGATGGATTAGGATTTAACAAATATCAGTCCCCTTAATTGGCAACTTGCTGTTGCCTAGTGAGAAACTCACTTCTCAGCAAGTACATAAAAGATCCATTGGGGCTCCCCATGTCAAGATAGACCTTGATGGATTCATCATCCAATTCTGCTCACCTTGATCAGACTCCTGTAAGATTCCGCTCAAGATTCCTTTATTTGGAAATGTTGCAATTCTTGACTGTGCTGCTTGGTCTTCCCAAGACCAGCTTCCCTGTGTGTGCTATGTCCACAGCAAATGTCAGGGCAGGGCAGCTCCAGACTGAGAGCTTACAAAGAGTGACAAAGAACAGGGCAGCAGAGGGAACAGGCCATTCAGCCCACTTGACAATGGAATGGGAAGGGTCTCAGGTGTGGCTCAGTGTTTGAGACAATTGCAAATCACACTGCCTCCATGCCTCTGCTAATAACTAACCTGAGTGTAAACCTCCCAGTCTTTGACATCTAATGACCAAGCTCTTGTGCGACCATCAGAAAATAGGAACAGGAGTAGGCTCAGCCTTTCAAGGCTGTTCTACCATTCAAAATTATCATGACTGATCATCCAACTCAATCTGCTATTTCCACTTGCCCCCATACCCTTTGATTCCTTTAGCCCTAAGCTCTAAGAACTGTATCTAACTCCTTGAAAATATTCAATGTTAGTCTTGAACCACTTTCCTTAGCAGGCAATTCCACAGGCTAACCACAAGAGAGTGAAGACATTTCTCCTCATTTCAGATGGTAGATGGAGTTTAATTTAGATAAATGTGAGGTGCTGCATTTTGGAAAGACAATTCAATGTGGAATTTGTACTCTTAATGATAAGATCCTGAGGAGTGTTGCAGAACAAAGAGACCTTGGGGTGCAGGTTCATACTTCCTTGAAGGTGGAATCACAGGTAGACAGGGTGGGGAAGAAGGTGTTTGGTACACTTGCTTTCATTAGTCAGTGCACTGAGTATAGGAGTTGTACAGGACGTTGGTTGGACCACTTCCGAAATACTGCATTCAATTCTAGCTTTCCTGCTATAGGAAAGATGTTGTTAAACTTGAAAGGGTACAGAAAAGATTTACAAACATGTTGCCACGGTTGGGGGCTTCGAGCTTTCACGAGTGGCTGAATAGGCTGGGGCAATTTTCCCTGAAGTGTCAGAGGCTGACGGGTTTATAAAATCATGAGGAGCATGGATAAAGTGAATAGCCAATGTCTTGTTCCTAGGGTAGGGGAAATTCAAAACTAGAGGGCATAGTTTAAGGTAAGAGAGGAAAGGTATAAAAGGGGCCCAAGGGGCATGTTTTTCACACAGAGGTGGTGCATTTATGGAATGAGCAGCCAGATGAAATAGTGGAGGCTGGTACAGTTACAAAATTTAAAAGACATCTGGGTGTGTACATGATAGGAAGGGTTTAGGGGATATGGGCCAAATGCTGGCATATGAGACTAGGTTAACTTGGGATATCTGGTCGGCACGAATGAATTGGACCAAAGGGTCTGTTTCTGCACTGTACAGCTCTATGACTATGACTCAGACCTAAATGGGCAACCTTTAAACAGTGACCCTCAGGTTCTGGATTCCCTGGTTGTCTGGAACATCCTTCCTGTCCGTCTAGTCGTGTTAGAATTATATAGATTCCTATGAGATCTCCCCTCATTCTTCTAAACTCCAGTGATTATAGTCCCAACTAATCCAGACTGCCTGTTTATATTGTCAGTCCTGGCATCCAAGGAATCAGTGTGATAAACCTTCATTGCACTCCCTGTAAAGGCAGAAGATTCTTTCTCAGATAAGGAGACCAAAACAGGCACAATACTGCGGGTGACAACTCACCAAGGCCTAGGTACAATTGCAGTAAGATATCCCTGCTCCTGTATTTGAATCTTCTCGCTGTGAAGGCTAACATACCATTTGCTTTCTTTACAACCTGCTGCACCTAGAATTGTAAATTCCCAACAGTGTGGGAGCAGGCTATTCAGCCCATCGAGTCCTCACCAACTGTCCGAACAACATCCCACCCAGACCCATCCTCCTATCCTTTCCCTGTAACCCTACATTTCCCACGGTTAACCCACCTAGCCTGCATATCCCTGGACACAACTGGCAATTAAGCATGGCCAATCCACCTAACCTACACAACTTTGGACTGTGGGAGGAAACTGAAGACCTGAGAAAACCCACACAAACATGTATCTATAAACAACAATCTATAAACTCCACACATAGTTGCCTGAGGCTGGAATTGATCCCAGATCCCTGGCGCTGTGAGGCAGCAATGCTAACTACAGAGCCACCATGCCGCACTATGCTGCATGCTTTCTTTCAGCAACTGGTGTACAATGACACCTAGGTCTCGTTGCCCCTCCCCCTTTTCCCAATCAATCACTATTTAGATAATAACTCGCCTTCCTGTTTGTCCTACCAAAATGGGTTATCTCTCATTTTTCCCACATGGTACTGCATTTGCCATGCATTTGCCTACTGACTCAACTTGTCCAAAGCGTGCTGAAACACCTTTGCATTCTCCTCACAGTTCACATTCCAACCCAGTTTCTGTGTGTGTGTCTGTTTGTCTGTGTTAGTGACAGTGTGTGCATGGCTACGTAAGTGTCTGTTTGTGTGTCTGCTTGCCTATTAGGGTTTGTGTGTCTAGAATTTGTGTGGCTGCCTGTTAGTAGGGCTGTGTGCGTACATGCCTATTAGTGAGTCTCTATGTATAAGACCATAAGACACAGGAACAGAATTAGGCCATTCAGCCCATCAAGTCTGCTCTGCCATTTGATCAAGGCTGATATATTTTTTAAACTCATTCTCCTGCCTTCTGTCTGTACCTCTTGATTCCCTCCCTAATGAAGAACCTGTCTGTCTTACATACACTTAATGATTTGGCCTCGAAAGCCCTTGTAGCAGTGCGTTCCACAGATTAACCACCCGCTGGCTGAAGGAATTCCTCCTCATCTTAGTTCTAAGGGATCAGTTTCACTCTGAGGCTCTGCCCTTGTGTCCTAGTTTCTAAACATCTTATCCACATTCACTCTATCCAGGCTTCTCAATATTCTGTAAGTTTCATTCTTATCTCCCTTCATCCTTCTCCATCAAATACAGACCTAGAGTCCTCAAATGCTCTTCATATGACAAGCCCTTCATTCCCAGGATCATTCTTGTAAAGCTCCTCTGGATCCCCTCAATTCCAGCACATCCTGCCTTAAATATGGCCTAAAATTGATCACAATATTCAAATAAATTTTGACCAGAGCCTTGTGCAGCCTCAGCAGTACATCCCTTCTCATATTCTAGTCCTCTTGAAAGAATGCTAACATTGCATTTGCCTTCCTAACTGCCAACTGAACTTGATTGTTAACCTGAAGAGAATCCTGAACCAGGACTCCCCAAGTCTTTCCGCATTCAGAAAATAGTCTACCCCTCTAGTCTTCCTACCAAAGTATGTAAACTCAGACTTTCCTACACTGTACTCCATATGCCACTTGTTTGCCCATCTCCTAGCCTGCACAAGCCCTTCTGCAGCTTCCTTACCTCCTGAACACTGCCTGCCCCTTCACCTATGTTTGTGTCATGTGCAAACATAGTAATAATGCCCTCAGTTCCTTTGACCAGTTCGTTAATGTGTCACTTGAATAGTCATGGTTCCAACACAGACCTCTGCGCAACTCCACCGTCACCAGCTGCCATCCTGAAAAAGACACCTCTATCCTTACACCTTGCCTTCTGTCAATCAGCCAGTCCTGTATCCATGCCAGTATCTTGCCATTAACACCATGGGGTCTTATTTAGCAACTACCTTTGTGCAACAAAGTGTAGCACCTTGTCAAAAGCCTTCTAGAAATCCAAATAGATCACATACACTGGATCTCCTTTGTCTAATTTACTCATTACCTCCTCAAAAATTCCAACAGATTTTTCAGCCGTGACCTCCTCTTGATGAGGTCTTGCTGACTCTGCCCTATTTTACCAAACACTTCCAAGTACTCTGCAATCTCTTCCTCAATAAGGGACTCTAAAATCTTATCGACAACAGAGGTCAGGCTAACTGGCCTATAGGTTCCTGTCTTCTACTTCCCTCTCTTCTTAAATAGGGTGGTACATTAGCTATTTCCAGCCTCCTAGGACCGATTCTTGAAAGATCACTAACAATGCAACTGCAATTTCCTCAGCCATCTTCTTCAGAACTCTGGGGTGTAGTCCGTCTGGTCCTGTTGATTTATCTAACTTCAGCTTCTTGAGCACCTTCTCCTTTGTGATGGCCACTACACTTGCCTCTGCTGCCAACTCTCAGGAAGTTCTAGTGTGCTGCTGGTGTCTTACGCTGTGTGTACATGTCTGCCTGTTCGTGTTTCGTAGAATCCCCATGGTGTGGAAGCAGGCCATTCGATCCACGAAATCCACACTGAACCTCTGAAGGGCATCCCACCCAGAACCACCCCACTACCCTATCCCTCTGATCCTGCATTTACCAAGGCCAACCCACCTAGCCTGCACATCCCTGGACACTATGGACTATTTAACACGGCCAATCCACCCTAACCTGTACATCTTTGGACTGTGGACTGTGGAAGGAAACCAGAACACTCGGAGGAACCCTATGCAAACCCTGGGAGAATGTGCAAACTCCACACAGTCACCCGAGGGCAGAATCGAACCCAGGTCCCTGGTGTTGTGAGGCAACAGTGCTAACCACTGAGCCACCATGCCACCATTTGTGCATTTTTCTGCCTGTTAATGCCTCTGCATAGGTGGCTATTAGTGTCTGTGTATGCCTGCCTGTTTATGCTCTGTGTGTGTTTGTGTGCATGTCTGCCTGTTGGTGTTTGTATGTGTGTGTGTGTCTGCCTGTTCTGCCTGTGTGTGTGTGTGAGAGAGCGTGTATGTACACCTGTTTGTTCCTCTGTGTGTGTGTGTATGTGTGTGCGCGCGTGTGCACCTATTTGTTCCTGTGTGTGTGTCTCTGTGTGTGTGTGTGTGTGTGTGTGTGTGTGTGTGCGCGCGCGCGTGCGCGTGGCTTTGTGTGTGTGTTCGTTCCTCTGTTTGTGTGTGGATAGCAAACTGCAGTTTGCTAGTATTTATCACCAGTCACCATGTGAATCTGTATTGCTATGAGTCACTTAAGCTTTTGATTAGCACATAGCAAATGGATTTGCTCAGATCCAGGGATCACTCTGCGCAGACACCATGGGAACTGATCAGAGAGGGGTACAGTGATGGCTGAGCCTTGGTTGTGTTTGGAGCTGGAAGCTGGGCAAGGGTTAGGGTTGGAGGTTGCTGGGGGCAAGGTGGTGGGGTGGATGATTTGGATATGGTGATTTGCCTCTGGGCTATGTATTCGCTCTTCAATGCGTGCTCTGACTGTGGGAATGACAGTTCCTCTTTGTCTCGTTGCAGGCTCCGATATCCTTGGGGTGGGGGGCCGCTATGAGAGAAGGCTGGCGTTGACCTCCACGAGGGTTACCACAGCATCGAGAGGCTGGGGGGAGGGGGCTCTCCCCCCGAATGGAGTACGAGCAGTGGATAGTGAGGGAGACCACTTCGACCACTTCGCCAGTACGACGCAGCAACTGAGTGGGGGCTTGGAAGACGAGACGTCAGCAAGAGACTCTCAACTGGGTTGCCCCCACCCTCCCCACCTTTACCTGCCTGAAGCACTGCGGGGGGTGGGAGATCAACAAGGGAAATGCCTGCCACCCAGTTCCAGGGGGGCCCTGAGTTCCTCCTGAGGAGCCGTAGCTCCGACCTGGGCCTCCTGCTCTGGGCTTTAGAGGCCATGACCTGCTTTGCTCTCCTGTCATGCCAGAAGCAGGACGAGATGTTTCCTGTGGTCACCACCAACTATGGCAAGCTGCGTGGTGTAAGGAAAGAGCTCAACAACGAGATCCTAGGCCCAGTGGTGCAGTACCTCGGGGTGCCCTTTGCCACCCCACCTGTTGGTGGGCGCCGCTTCCAGCCTCCTGAGGCACCTGCCTCCTGGTCCGACGTGCGCAATGCCACCCAATTTGCCCCCGTCTGTCCACAGAACATCCATGGCATGCTGCCTGAGGTCATGCTGCCCGTCTGGTTCCTCTCCAACCTGGATGATGTGGCCACCTACATCCAAGAGCAGAGTGAAGACTGCCTTTACCTCAACATCTACGTACCCATAGAGAACGGTAAGGCCTCCCTGCTCTTCCCCGACAGAAGGGAGTGTGTGTTTGGGGCACTTTGAGGACATTGAAGCAGGCATCCACGCTCACCTCACCAAACCAACCAATCAACCTTTATGAAGGTGGGGCTTGATCCATTTAAACTGGCCTTTGGTCCAATAATGTTTAATTGGCCATCCACAAGTTCAGAGAATCATACAGTACATCAAGTCTGTGCCAACCCATCTACACTGATGCCAATTTCCTGCACTAGGCCCATAGCCTTGAATATTATGACATTTCAAGTGCTCACCCAAGTATGTTTTAAAGGTTGTGAGTTTCTTGCCTCAGCTAGAATAATAGAATCCCTACAGTCTCGAACTAACCTCCCAGGCATTGCATTCCAGATCCTCCACCATCTTTCCTCAGATCCCCTCTAAACTTACTGTCCCTTCACCTTAAAAGCTTGCCCTTTCATTGGCCAAGTCTCTGTCTGATTGGATGTGTTCCCAGAAAGTCACCTACCTGACGTCATCTGTCATTGGTTGCCTAACCTATTCAACCTCACTCAGTCTCTTCGACTGCCGACTGACCCATTGGATAGGGAGCAGCCATCGGATTAGATTGTTCCTGGCTATTAGTCAAACCCCTGCTGCCATTTTTCCCACCCACCCAATCTCTTTCTTTCTGTTTCATTTGCCCAAGTGACTTGCACCTTAGAATGGTCTGATGATGTTGACAGCAACAGTTACTGGGAACTTCTATCTTGGGCTGGGAACAGGGACCAGACCCCCTGACATCTCCTCTGACCAACTGACCCCAGTCAATTGTGGTCCGACTAATGGCTGGCTGGAGAGGAACTAATTTCACCCTCTTTTCAGGCAGGAGGGTCTGAAGGGAAGAGAGAGGGTGTGAGGAGAGGGTGAGAGGATGGATGTGAGAGAGAGTGAGGAGGTGTGTGGAGAGGGAGCGAGGAGTAGGAAGAGAGTATAGAGCTGGAGACCTTAAAGGAGGGGAGGAGAAAGAAGGGATGGAGCTAGAAGAGGAAGGAGTCAGGAGAGGCAAGAAGGTGGAGCAAGGAGGAGGACAGAGGTACAAAGAGGGAATGGGTGGGATTTTAGATGGGGACAAATTTGGAAAAGGAGAAGTTGAAACGAAGGGGGTCAGGAGTGGCAGGGTAACAAGGGGCAGAACCCCTTGTAGGTAGTGGGGCTGGGGTTGGGGATGTGGTGTTGGGATGGTGATGGGTTTGTAGTGTCGGGCACAGGGCTGGGGTTGTAGTGTCAGGACGGGGCTGGAGTTGTGATGGGGCTGCGTGCATGGAGTCGGGACTGGGCTGGGGTTGTAGAGTCAGGATGGGTCTGGGTTCATAACATCAGAACGGGGCTAGGGTCATACTGTCAATACGGACTGCGGTCATGAGTAGGTGTGATTAGGAGAAGTCAGGTGGGACACAGGCAGAGTGAGGATGAGATTAGTATCCGTGGGCAGGGTGAGGAGCTTGCTTGGGATTAGGAAGGGATGTAGTCAGAGGGGTTGGGTCAGGAGTTGGGGGTGTTAGTGACCCACAGCATTTTCATCTCGTCAGGCTCATTGATTACAAACTTTCCCCTCCCTCTGGCTCTAGTCTCTGCCATGGGGGGAAATCTCCTGTCAACCTCCATCCTGTTAAGTTCCCTCAGGATCTCCTGATCACTCTCAGGAGATCACTGTCATTCTTCTAAACCCTAACGGAAACAGACCCAGTCTGTCTAACCTTTCCTCATAAGACTGCATCAGTAGCACCTGTCAAACCCATGATCGCTATGTAAATGGAAAAAGACAAACCCCTTCATCCCAGGAATTAGTCGAGTGAACCTTCTCTGAATTGTTCCCAATGTAATTATAGAAATGTAGAACTTAGGAGCAGGAGGAGGCCATTCAGCGCAGAAACCTGCTCCACCTTTCAATTTGATTGTGGCTGTTCATTCAACTCTGTTCCTTTTTTCTCCCCATACTCTTTGAACCCTTTTGCCCTCAGAACTATATCTAACTCCTTGAAACATTCAGTGTTTTGGCCTCAATTGCTTTCTGTGGCAGAGAATTCCTCAACGTCACCACTGTCTGTGTAAAGACATTTTTCCTCATCTCAGTCCTGAATAGCCAACCTAGTATCCTTAGATTGTGACCCCTGCTTCTGAATTCCCTGCTCATCTGGAACATCCTTCCTATATTTCTACCTTGTTTAGTCCTGTTAGAATTTTATAGGTTTCTATGAGATCTCCCCTTATTCTTCTAAACTGCAGTGAATATTGTCCTAACTGTTCCAGTCTCTCTTTGTATTATCAGTCCTGCCATCCAGAGAATCAGTCTGGTAAACCTGCATTGCACTCCCTACATTGCCACAACATCCTTTCTCAGATAAGGAGAAAACTGCACACAATACAACTGAAACAAAACCTCCTGACTCCTGAATTCCAATCCATGTGTAATAGATGCCAACATTCTGTTTGTCTTCCAAATCAGTTGCTGCTTCTAACTAACTTTTTTGTGATTCATGTACCAAGACATACAAATCTCTCTGTATCTCCAAGTTCTGCAATCCCTCCCCATTTAAATAATTTACTCCTTTTCTACTCTTCCTGCCAAAGTCAACAACTTTACAAGTTCTACGGTTCAGTTGCCAAACTTTTGCATATTAATGTAACCTATTAATAACCCTTTGCAGACTCCTTATGTTCTCTTCCTATCTGTGTGAACATCAGTAAATTTAACAACTATACATTTGGATTATCATCTTTTCTGTACCTCCTGTTAGCTAATCAATCCTCTACCATTGTTAATATGTTAACCACGGGCTCTCACTTTTTTTGTAGGGGCACCTTATCAAATGCCTTGTGGAAATGCACACTGTATCCACTGTGATCCTCAAAGAACGTTTCACAAAACTATGTAGACTTTGCCTGATTGCATTGAGGCTTGCTAAGTATCTGGTTGTAACCTCCTTGATCAAAGATTCCAGTGTTTTTCCTATGACAGATGTTAGGCCAACTAGCTTGTAGTTTCTTGCTGTCTGTCTCCCTTCAGGCAATCTGACTGAAGTTTACAAAATTGAGAGGCATGGATAGACTGGATATCTGGAGTCTTTTTTCCCAGGGTGGAAATGTCAATTACTAGGGAGCATACCTTTAAGGTAAAAGGGGTTAAGTTTAAAGGAGATATGAAAGGCAGGTTTTTTACACAGAGGGTGGTAAGTGCTAGGAATGCGCTGTCAGAAAAGGCGGTGGAGCCAGCTACAGTAGCAACATTTAAGAGGCATCTTGACAGATATATGAATGGCCAAGGATTAGAGGAATATGGACCACGTAGAACTGAAAAGGCCTCATGTGTTGATGCAGTCTTGGTCGGCTGAAGGGACTGTTCCTGTGCTGTACTGTTCTTTGTTTTTTTGTCTGTCGGATATGAGTGTGTGGGCACACGTGAGCAGGTACAGGCACAGGCCTCATGTCACACTGGTTTTCCATGTCTGGACTTCTGTGGAGGAATCTTTGGTTTTGTAAAAGACATAAGCCGGAGTTACAGCTTGGCAAATGCTTGTCCAGTCCTGCAATTTGCATATTGTGTCTTGGATCTTTGATACTGCGAGATATGGAGATAAGCTTGAACGTCATTAGAAAGAGATATGGGGTTGAAGTTTGTCACTTTGGCTCCATCAGGGGCAGCACAAAGTGATTTAAGTCTATTTAATTGATTGATTTGATTAATTGTCACATGTACCTAAGTACAGTGAAAAGTTCTGTTTGCAAGTAGTACAGGCAGATCATAGTAAGCAAGGACATACAGATAATAGGGTGAAAAGAAAACTAGGACAGGGTAAGTCATGCAGCTTACGCTGTGCACTAGGCATGATCACATTATTAAGATCAGCATTATTTGAAGTTGGACAGTCTATTCATCAACCTAATAACAGCAGGGAAGAAGCTGTTCTTCAACCTGCAGGTATGTGGGATCAGGCTTCTGTATCTTCTGCCTGACAGAAGAGGTTGTAGGAGATGAATGTAGGGATGGCATGAATCTTTGATGATGTTGGCAGCCTTTCTGCGGCAATGAGAGGTGTAAATGGAGTCCATGGATGGGAGGTTGGCTTCCGGGATTTATGCATAAAACACAGAAAGCTAACACACAGCGGCAAGAGGTAATCAGAAAGACTAATGGAAGGTTGGCCATTATTTCAAAGGGCAGGGAAGTCTTCCAACAACTGTACAAGGTGCTGGTGATACCACATCTAGAGTACTGTGAGCAGTTTTGGTCCACTTATTGAAGGAGATATATACATTAGCATTGAAGACAGTTTGGAGAATGTTCATTCGGATGATCCCTGATATGAAGGGATTGATCAGTGAGCAAAGATTAAACATACTTGGACTCTGCTCACTGGAGTTCAGAAGATTTTTCTGCTTTTGTTTCTGATTTCCACCATCCACAGTTCTTTTGTTTTTTTTTTGTTTAAGACTAGACGACATTGTCTCAGAACAAAAGGGTCTCAATTTAAGATTGAGATGAGGAAGAATTTCTTCTCTGAGGGTTGTGAGTGTTTGCCCACACAGATCTCTGTTGCAATGAGCTCTGAGGCTTTCTGTATATTTAAGGCTGAGAGAAGTAAATTCTTGATCAGTCAGTGAATCAAGGATTACAGAAAAAGTGCAGGAAGGTAGACCTGAGGAATGCCAGATCAGCCATGATCCTACTGAATGGTGAAGCAGGCTTGAGGGGCCAAATAGCCTACTCCTTCCCAATTTCTTATGGCTTAATGGTCCAGGATTGACAAGAAAGCAATTAGACTTGAAAGGTGAACACCAACTTATACAGCAGGTGAAGAAGGTTGGACTGTGGGTCGGCACAGAGGTGCAGGAGGAGCTGTTAATTGTCAACCTTAGCGGGGAATGCAGTGAAACTGCAGACCCCAATAGTCCTTGCCTCAGTGGGCACGGTGTTGGGCACAGACAAATTCCTGTTGCTTATCAAGAGCAATGCCCCATGTCTGAATATCTGTCATTTCTGCCATGCGCAAGCGCATCAAACTGCGAGCCCAACTCAAAATCTGAAATTCATTAATTTCTTTTTTGTAAAACACAGTCAGGATTAATCATTAAATGCTCTTCAATAGCAAAATTATGTATTCTGGCGAAATTATAGGGGGAGCTTTAATCTGTATCTAGTCCCATGCTGTTCCTGCCCTGAGAGTTTTTGATGGGGACAGTGTTGAGGGAGATTTTCTTTCAGTTTACTTCCCATTTAGAAGAGAAGAAAAAGTTTTACTTTCTGTTTACTTTCTGTTTAGTTTCAGTTTAAAAGAGTACAGAGAGATTTTCTCTGTTTCTAACCCTGTGCTGCAGCTTTCCTGAGCATATTTGAAGGTGTCGGTGTAGAAGGAGCTTTGCTATTGGTTGAAAAGATTGGAACATCATATACTTTTCACTTTTGAAGAACAGAGTTATAGAATCATCGAGATGTACAGCATGGAAACGAACCCTCTGGATCAACTTGTCCATGCCGACCAGATATCCTAAATTAATCTAGTGCCATTTGCTGACATTTGGCCCATATCCCTCTAAACCCTTCCTATTCATATATGCATGCAAATGCCTTTTTAAATGTTGTAACTGTACCAGCCTCCACCTCTTCCTCTGGCAGCTCACCACATACATGCACCACCATCTGTGTGAAAAAGTTGCCCCTTAGATCCCTTTTAAATCTTCCCCCATCTTAGCTTAAACATATGCCCTCTAATTTTGGACATCCCTACCCTGGGGAAAAGACCTTGATTATTCGCCCTATCCATGCTTCACATGATTCTATAAACCTCTATCAGGTCTCCCCTCAGCCTCTGAAGCAGCAGGGAAAATAGCCCCAGTCTATTCAGCCTCTGTTTATAGCTCAAACCCTCTAACCCTGACAACATCCTTGTAAATCTTTTCTGAATACTTTCAATTTTAACACCATCTTTCCTATAGCAAGGAGACTAGAATTGAATGCAGTATTCCAGGAGTGGCCTGACCAATGTCCTGCGCAACTGCAACATGAAATCCCAACTCCTATCCTCGATGCACTGACCAATAAAGGCAAACATGCCAAATGCTTTCTTCATTATCCTGACTACCTGTGACTCCACTTCCAAGGAACAATGAACTCCAAGGCCTCTTTGTTCAATTTCACTTCCCAAAGCTCCATCTACTCTTTTAAACTGAAAGCACAACCTCCTCTTCATTGCAAAGGAACAAATTTACAGTAAGTCCATCACTACAGAGCCTCACACAAATGGAACAGTTTAAGAACTGAAGAATAGATAAGGGCAGATGGTGTTGGAATGGGAATGTTAAGGAATGGTAATCCAAAGACCCAGGGACCCAGGTTCGATTCCAACCTTGGGTGATTGTCTGTGTGGAGTTTACACGTTCTCCCCATGTCGATGTGGGTTTCTGCTGGGTGCTCTGGTTTCCTCCCACAGTCCAAAGATGTGCAGGTTAGGTGGACTGGCCAGGCTAAATTTCCTGTAGTGTTCAGAGATGTGTAAATTGGGTGGATTAGACATGGGAAATGCAGGGTTACAGGGAAAGGGTGGGGGGATTGGTCTGGGTGCTCTTTGGAGGGTTGGTGTGGACTCGAGTGGCCTGCTTCCCCACACTGTAGGGATTCTGTGATTAAGTGTATAAGTCCTGTCCTGATGTGCTGTACCAAAAATGTAGCACCTCACATTTATCTAGATTAAACTTCATCTGCCACTTCTTGGCCCATTGGCTCAGCTAATCAGAGAGAGCTTTACTCTGATCTAACTCCATGCTATACTTGTCCTGGGAATGTTTGATGGGGACAGTGTTGATGGAGCTTTACCTTCAGTATAAAAGAGTAGAGAGATTTTCACTCATTTTCTAACTCATTGCTGCATCTGTCCTCTGTGGGTTTGACAGTGTAGAGGGAGCTTTCTTGTCAGTTTAAAGGATTAGAGATGCTTTATTTTCAGTTTAACAGAGTAGAGAGTGTTTTTTTTCTGTATCTAACTCCATACCAAGCTGCACTGCGAGTATTTGGGGTTAAGGAGCCCATATAAACATTGATACAAATTGTGTGACTGCAGTTGGGGGGAACTGGGACTGGAAAATACAGATTGACAATCAGCTGCAGCAGCAATTAAACATTGATTGGAAGAGACAGATTTGCTGGTCTTGGAGAGGGAATTTTATCTCTTTTGATTTTGGTTTGTAATCACATCCTGATTTTTTCACATGAACCATAGGTTGGTGCATCTTTCCTTGTATCGGTTACTTTGTAATAGCTTGTGATAGTTTCTTTCTGAGGAAGCATTTACCAAATTATCTGTAGGTTTGATCAGAGACCTGTCAGTGTGTTTCATGTGTGTTTCACATTTATAACCTGGAATAACTGTTTATTTTCATTATTTGTTCATGGGATGTGGTTGTAACTGGCAAAGATGTCCATTTGTGGCTCATCCTAATTGTCCGTTGAACTGACTGGCTTGCTTGGCCATTACACAGGTTGGCTAAGAGTCATCCCCATCACTGTGGGTCTGGAGTCAGGTGTCGGCAGATTTCCATCCCTAAAAGGCCGTTTTGAATCAGCTGGATTTTTTCAACAATTGATGATCACCATTGCTGAGACCAACTTCAATTCCTGATTTATTAACTGAGCTGCCCTGGTGAGAACCCTGGTTAAAAGATTGTTAATCTGGGCCTCTGAATTACCATTCCTTAAAATTCCCACTCCAACACTATCTGCCCTTATCTATTCCTCAGTTCTTAAAATGATCCATTTGTGTGGGGCTATGTAAGGATGGACTTACTGCAAACATGTTCCTTTGCAATGAAGAGAGAGTTTTGGTCTCAGTTTAAAAGAGTAGATGGAGCTTTACTCTGTATCTAACCCCATGTTGTCCCTATCCTGGGAGCGTTTGATGGGGCAGTGTCAAGGGAACTTTACTTTCAGTTTAAACGAGTAGAGAGCGTTTTACTCTATATTAGCTACTTGGATGCAGAACTGGCTCGAAGGTGGAAGACAGAGGGTGCTGGTGGAGGGTTGCTTTTCAGACTAGAGGCCTGTGACAAGCGGTGTGCTCTACTGCTTTAAATTATTTGGATGTGAACATAGGAGGCATGTTAGTATGTTTACACATGACACTAAAATTGGAGGCATAGTGGACAGCGAAGAAGGTTACTGCAGCATAGAATGGGATCTTGATCAGATGGGTCAATGGGCTGAGAACCGACAGATGGAGTTTAATTTAGATAGACGTGAGGTGCTGCATTTTGGAAAGGCGATCAGGGCAGGACATACACTAATATACACAGGACATACACATACATTAATGGTAATGTCCTGGGGAGTGTTGCTGAACAAAGAGACTTTGGAGTGCAGGTTCATAGTTCCTTGAAAGTGGAGTTGCAGGTAGATAGGATAGTGAAGAAGGTGTTTGGTATGCTTGCCTTTTTTGGTCAGTGCACTGAGTATAGGAGTTGGGAGGTCATGTTGTGGCTGTCTAGGACATTGGTTAGGTTACTATTGCAATACTGCATGCAGTTCTGGTCTCCCTGCTGTAGGAAGGATGTTGTGAAACTTGAAAGGGTTCAGAAAAGATTTACAAGGATGTTGCCAGGGTTGGAGGGTTTGAGCTATAGGGAGAGGCTGAATATGTTGGGGCTATTTTCCCTGGAGTGTCAGAGGCTGTGGGGTGACCTTATAGAGGTTTATAAAATTATAAGGGGCATGGATAGGTATTTAGACAAGATCTTTTCCCTGGGGTGGGGAAGTCCAAAATAGAGGGGAAAGATGTAAAAGGGGCAACTTTTTCATGCAGAGGGTGGTGCATGTATGGAATGAGCTGCCAGAGGAAGGCTGGAGTCTGGTACAATTGCAACATTTAAAAGGTATAGGGATAGGAAGGGTTTAGAGGGATATGGGCCAAATGTTGACATATGGTACTAGATTTATTTAGGATATCAGGTTATCATGGATGAGTTGGATCGAAGGGTCAGTTTCTTTGCTGCATATCTTGATGACTCCATCTTAACCCATGCCATCATTGGAGGATTTGATGGGGACAGAGGATTTCCAGCACAATAGGAGGCTATTTGGCCCATCTGCTGATGTTTCTGCTCCATGTGAGCCTCCTTCACCCCCCTCTTCCTCTCACCTGATCAGCATATCTTCCTATTCATTTCTCCCTTGTGCATTTATCTCCTTTCAGTGTATCAGTGCTGTTCCCCTTGCCTGTCAGAGTCAGTCCACAGTGACCCTCACTCTCTGGCAGGACACATTTTTCCTGAATTCCTGATAGGATTTATTAGTACAGGGCTCCAGGCTGTTCAGCCTTGTACTCAATTAATGGTGTACTCCATGTATCTGTAAAGACCTTCCACTGATGAACCTAATCGCTGTGTGCTCTGTATATCTGTAGAGACTTTACTGATGAATCTATCAGCCTGCTCAATACATCTGTAAGGACATATTGATGAGCCTACCAGCATATGCTCTAAATATCTGTGAGGACTTGTATGTATTGTTCTGTTAGCCATGTTCTATATATCTGTAAGGACCTTGTATTTCTTCATCTATCAATATGTGCTCTATATATCTGTAAGGATATTTGTATGGATGAATCCATCAGTTTGTGTTCTAAATATCTGTAAGGACCTTATTTTGAAGAGTTTGTTGATGTGTAAGGACCTTATATTGATGAGTCTCCAGTGTGGGCTCTATTTATCTGTAAGGACCTCATATTGGCAAGTCTATCAGCATATGCTGTATATATATCATAAAGGCGTTGAATTGATTGGTCTACAAGCATATGCTCTCTATGTTTTAAGAACCTTGTATGGATTGGTTTATCAGAATGTGCTCTATATATCTGTAAGGACCTTGTATTGATTGGTTGATCAGCATGTGCTGTACATATCTGTTAGGGGATAGTATAGTCAAGGCAATTGATTCCCTCTGTGGCCAGGATTAAGGGTCTTGAAAGCTTTGTTGCCTACCTAGTACCCAGATTCTGGATATTGCAAAAAACTAAAGAACTGCAGATGCTAGAAGTTAGAACCAAAAACAGAAATCCCTGGAAAAACTCAGTATGTCTGGCAGCGTCTGTGAGGAGAAACCAGAATTAATATTTTTGGGTCCAGTGATCCATCTTCAGGATGTCTCATTGGGCTATGGAGGCACTTGGAGTGGGAGGAGAAAGATCCAGTTGTGATGGTCCACACAGGTACCAATGATATAGATAGAAAGAGGAAAGAAGTTCTGTTGAGGGAATATGAGGAGTGGTGGCTAAATTAAAAAGGTAATAATTTCTGGATTAATATCTGAGCCATGAGCAAATCAGTAAGTGTCAACAAGATTAAAGAGGGAAACATGTGTCTAGAAGATTGGTGTGGGAGAAACAGATTCAAATTCATGGGACATTGGCACCAGGACTGAAGAAGGAGGGAGCTGTTCCAATGGGACAGGGTCCACTTGAATCATGCTGGGACTGGCATTCTAGCGAATTGCACAACGGGGGCTGTGGATAAGGCTTTGAACTAAATAGTTTGGGGGCATGGTCAGTTCTGTGGAAAATTATGGAAGAAGTTAAAGGTCAGGGAGGCTCAGCAGAGGTTATTAACATTTCCAGAACAAGTAATAGGATAGAGAGTATGGAAAGGCTCAGAAATCTAACTTCAGTCACAACAGATAAGGGGCAGCTATAAGTAAAGTGCCAGTCAATGCATGACTAATGGTGTTGTACTTAAATGCACACAGAGTACGAAACAAGGTAAATAAGGTTGTGGCACAGAATGAAATTGGCAGGTACGATGTCATAGGTATCAGAGAGATGTGGCTGTATGGGGATGCCTTGTTAGTAAGAAATGAGATAAGTTGACAGCAAGAAGTGATATAGAGTCCAAAGGTGTAGCATCTGTGCGGAACGAGTTGAACTGCAAAGGAGAGAAAAACCATGATAGGAGTCATGTACAGGTCCCCTAGCTGTAGTCAGGATGTGGGGCAGAAAATAAATCAGGAAATGGAAAATGCATGTGAGAAAGCCACTGTTACAATAATCATAGGAGCTTCAATACGCAAGTGGACTGGGAAAATCAGTTTGACAGCAGATCTCAAGAAAAGGAATTTGTGAAATAACTATGAGAATTTTTTTTTGGAAGAGCTCATGGAACAGGTACTTCTGGATTTGGTGCTATGTAAAGAGGCAGCCTTGATTAGGGAGCAGAAGGTGAAGGAACCCCAAGGGGACAGGGACCATAATATGATAGATTTCATCCTGCAGTTTGAGAGAGAGAAGCTTGAGTTAGATGTAACAGTGTTACAAATGAGTGAAAGTACAAAAACATGAGGGAATCGCTGGCCAGAGTTGATTGGAAGGGAGCCTAGCAGGGAAGACAGTAGAGCAGCAATGGCAGGAGTTTCTGGGCTAATTCAGGAGGCACAGCAGAAATCCATCCCAAGGAAGAAGTAACATATTAAGGAGAGATTGAGGCAACTATGGCTGACAAGGACAGCATAAAAGCAAAAGTAAAAGCATAGAAATGTGGTGAAGATTAGTGCGAAGCCAGATTGGAAAGCCTTTAAAAAACAAATAACTAAAAAGTAATAAAGTCTTTAGGGGTGGCCGGCGTGGGAGTGGAGAATAAGAGTAAACTAGCTAGTGATATGAAAAAAGATTGCAAGAGTTTTTTTAAATATATAAAAGGTAAGAGAGAGTCAAGGGTGGACATTGGTCCACTGGAGAATGAAGCTGGAAAGGTAGTAATGGGGCACAAAGAAATTGCAGCGGAATTCAATAGTAATTTGCATCAGTCTTCATGGTGGAAGACGCCATGAAGAACTTCACAACAGGTAAGTGCAGTGGCCACCAAAGGAGAAGGTACTGGGAAAGTTGACAGGTCTGAAGGTGGATAAAAGACCTGGATCAGATGGACTACACCCTGAGTTCTGAAGGAGATAACTGAGAAGATTGCAGAGCCATTGGTGATGATCATTCAGGAATCAGTGGAGTCAATCTATGACCGCCACCAATAAGAGAGAATCTAACCACTGTCCCTTGACGTTCAGTGGTGCTACCATCACTGAATCCTCCACCGTCAACATCCTTGGAAACTCAGCTGGATTCACCACATAAACACAGTGGCCACAAGAGCAGGTCAGAGGCTAGGAATACTGCAGTGAGTAACTCACCTCCTGACTCCCCAAAGCCCGGCTATCACCTACAAGGAACAAATTATGATTGTGATGGAATACTCCTTGCTTGCTTGGATAGAGTGCAGCTACAACAACACTCAAGAAGCTTGACACCATCCAGGACAAAGCAGCCACTTGATTGGTACCATAGCCACAAAAATCCACTTCCTCCACCACTGACGCTCAGTAGCAGCCGTGTGTGCTGTCTACTAGATGCACTGCAGGAATTCACTATTGATCCTCAGACAGCACCTTCCAAACCCATGACCACATCCATCTAGAAGAACAAGGGCAGCAGATACGTGGGAACATCACCACCAGCAAGTTCCCCTTCAAGCCAATCACCATCCTGACTTGGAAATATATCGCTGTTCCTTCAATGTCACCGGGTCAAAATCCTGGCATTCCCTCCCTAATGGTAGGTGGACTTCAATTGTTCAAAAAGGCAGCTCACCACCTTCTCAAGGGCAACAAGTGATGGGCAAGAAATACTGGCGAGCCAGTGACACCTATGAATGAGTAAAAGATAGACTAGGGTTTGCTGTTTGCTAATCTGTCTTTACATGAGGGTAAAAGCGCAGAGAGCAGCCCTGCAGGGAAACATATTGAGATAACTCGGTGTGGAGCTCGAGAAGCACAGCAGGCCAGGCAGCATCAGAAGAGCAGGAAAGCTGACATTACAGATTGGGACCCTTCTTCAGAAATGGGGGGGGGAAGGGAGCTCAGACATAAATAGAGAGGAGAGGTGGGGCTGGGGAAGGTAGGTGGGATGGTGATAGGTGAGTGCAGGTAGGGAGTGGTGGGGATTGGTCAGTGGGGTGGGAGGGACAGATAGGTGGGAGAATAGATGGACAGGTAGTGTCAAGTCAAGGAGGTGGGGATGAGAGGGAGGGTTGGACATGAGATGAGGCTGGGGGTGGGGAGATTTTAAAACTGGTGAATTCCATGTTGAGGCCATTGGGCTGTAGGCTCCCGAGGTGAAATATGAGGTTTTGTTCCTCCAGTTTCTTGGTGGTGTTATTGTAACACTGCAGGAGGCCTAGGATGGACATGTCACCCAGGGAGTGGGAGGGCAACCAGAAGGTCTTGTCATTTGTCATGTACAGAGGACAAAGGGGATTCTGTCTTTATTTTTATTGGGACCTGCATGGGCCCCAAGCTATGCCTGCCTCTTCATAGGATACGTGGAACAGTCCCTCTTCCGCTGTTACACTGGCACTATTCCCCACCTCTTCTCCTGCTACATTCATGATGGTATCGGTGCTGCCTTGTGCTCCCACGAGGAGCTTGAACAGTTCATCAACTTTGCTAACACCTTTCACCCCAACCCCAAATTCACCTGGACCATCTCCGATACCTTGTCCTTCCTCGACCTCTCTGTCTCCATCTCTGGTGACAGCCTTGAAACTGACATCTATTTCTAGCCCACCAGCTACTTGGACTACACCTCCTCTCACTCACCTTCCTGCAAGAATGTGATCCCCTACTCCCAATTCCTCTGCCTACGCTGCATCTGCTCCCAAGATGGGGCATTCCACTCCCACACAACCCAGATGTCCTCCTATTTCAAGGACCGTAACTTCCCCCCTCTGGTGATTGAAAATGCCCTCAACCGCATCTTTGCGTTTCCTGCACTTCTGCCCTCACATCCCCTTCGCCCAACAAAAATAAAGACAGAATCCCCTTGTCCTCTGTATGCGACAAACGACAACACCTTCTGGTCACCAATCACTTTAACTACCCCTCCCGCTCCCTGGGTGACATGTCCATCTTGAGCCTCCTTCAGTGTCACAATGACACCACCTGCAAACTGGAGGAGCAGCACCTCATATTCCACCTCGGGAGCCTACAGTGCAATGGCCTAGACATGGAATTCACCAGTTTTAAAATCTCCCCACCCCCAGCCTCATCACATGTCCAACCGTCCCTCTCATACCCGCCTCCTTGACCTGACACAACCTACCTTCTCTCCCATCTATCTGTCCCTCCCACCCCACTGACCAACCCCATCACTGCCTATCTGCACTCACCTATCACCATCCCACCTACCTTCCTAGAGCCCCATCCTTCCTCTCCATTTATTTCTGAGCTTCCTTCCCCGTCCCCATTTCTGAAGAAGGGCCCCAACCCGAAATGTCAACTTTTCTGCTCCTCTGATGCTGCCTGGCCTGTTGTGCTTCTCCAGCTCCATACTGTGTTATATCTGACTCCAGCATTTGCAGTTTTTGCAATCTCCCAGGGAAAAATATTGGTGTGTTTTTATAACTGAGAACAGGAGCTGAATTGGAATCAGAAGGTGGCTCGAACTGAAATTGGTAACCATTGAGGATGGAACGAAGACGCAGTAATATGTAGATTTTGGGAGACAGCAACTCCGAGATCTGTCGTGTTCAGAACTGTTGTAAATTATACACATACACAAGAACGTTGCATCCTCTTTCAGTACCAGTATTTTCTTTTACCTGCTGCATGTACGGCATATATACACGAACTGACACTGAGGCACATAATCATAGAGCTGTACAATACCAGACAAGAGTGAATCAATCCTTTTTGTCTGCTGTGTGTACTGCACATGTACAGGAGCTGATATAGTCATACACATGTTGCAGTTCCCCTTTATTCGCTGTGTGTAAGATCTGGAAGCCCGGATGATGAAGGGGCCAGAAGTGAAGGATGGGAGGAGGGAATGTGGGTGCCTTGGTTAATCTGAATTAGTAATCTCTCACTGGAACTGAATCATTACTGGAGACTCTAGCTCATTCCTGACTGTGAACTTAGTGTTCTCCCGCCCCTCAACAAGCTTCTCCCATCATTCATTTATTGCAAACACCTCACAAAGAATCTCTTTTTTTGAGGATGTGATGTCCCATACATTTTCTCGACTTTGGTTTCTTGTGAAATGGATATTTTTAGCCTGGTTTAAGCTTTCAGTATTGGCTATTCTCTTATTTCACTTACCCCTCCCAGAATTTACACTGCAGTCCCCTCCCTCTGTTTTCACTTTCTGTGTTGATACAATTAACTTTCTTCTCACCTCATGAGTCACTTCTGCTCAGCTTAGTCTGTCCCCTGCTTCATCCCTAGCTGTTTTTATTCTACTCTTTTCCCCTCACGTCTCCTATAACCTTTCTGCTTTCTATCCTCTCTATTCTCTCTTGTCATCTCTCTCTCGTCCCCTCCCTCCCTCCCTCTCCCTTGGTGTTTTTGCTTTCCCCTTCTGGTTTATCTCTCTGTTTTTCTTTCTTCATCCTTCACCTCTCCCTTCACTGTCATTTCCTTCCTTTTTGAATCCCATTTAATTCTTGAAACCTCCATTCAATCCTTCACTCGCATTCCTCATCCTCCACGCTCACTTTGAATCTTGAGAACATAATAAATAGAGGCAGGAGAAGACCATTCAGCCCCTCAAGCTTGGTCTGGCCATTCAAGACTATCTGGCTGAACACTACCTTTGTGGCATCTTTGTGCCCAGTCCCCTGGTCCCTTAATCCCCTCAATGACTGGAAGTCCAAAACTCTATGCGATGGAGAGAATTGCTAAGATTTCCCAAGTTTTGGGGAGAAGGCTTTCACAGAATGGCAGTGCAGTGAGAGCATGGAAAGAGGCTACTCTGTCCCTTGTTTCTGTGCTAGGTCTCTGCAAAAGCGTCTCCTGTCATTCCATTTAAGGAAAAGTGCCCTCATGTAGTCATGTAAAAGTCGTCTTCTTACATCCAAGTTCATTGGGTAATAGGGAATGCAATGGAATGTTGATCTTTATTTCAAAGGGAATGATGTTTAAAAATAGGGAGGTTTTGCTAAAACTATACAAGGCAGTGGTCAGACCACAGCTGGAATGCTGTGAACAGTTTTAAGCCCACCTGGATTCAGAAGGACTGTAGCAGCACTGTGGTAAAATTAAAGCAAAGGTAGAGCTTATTTAACACACTTGTAAATTTGGGGGATGTATGATTCTTTGCAACACACATGCTGCTTAATATACAAGACAAAATCAAATTGAAAAGGGTACGGAGATTACTCAATCTGTAACCAGTTCAGTATAAAACAACCATGGGATACTGAAGGAGCAAATTACCGCAGCTGCTGGAATCTGTACTGAAAACAAAAAATGCTGGAGATCGCAATAGGCCAGGCAGCATCCATGGAGAGAAAGCAAGCTCATGTTTTAAGTCTAAATGACTCTTGATCAGACCTTGCTTCTCACAGATCACAGAATTCCTACAGTATGGAAACAGGCCATTTGGTCCAACAAGTCCACACTGCCTCTCCGAAGAGCACCCCACCCATATCCATTCCCTTACCCCTGCATTTCCCATGTCTAACCCACTTAACCTAAACATCCCTGGACACTACGGACAATTTAGCATGGCCAATCCACCTACCCTGCACATCTTTGGACCGTAGGAGGAAACCCACACAGACATAGGGAGAATGTGCAAATTCCACACAGACAGTTGTCTGAGAGTGGAATTGAACCCTGGTCCCTGGTGCTGCACAAATGGAATCCAAAGTCCATTGGAGCTGGAAATCCTTTGCGGGTGTGATTGGTTGCCTACACATAAGTTCACGGGTTGTAGACAGACTTTTATCTTTTAACATTTCTACAAAGGTCTTCCGAGGAATGTTGATGACGTAACTTCTGCTTCGCAATCGGAAAAGAAATAAAAGTTTGCCTTGCAGATAAACAACTGTCTTTGGCACATCTCTGAGGTTGAACAGAAAGTCAAACACATCACACAGTGTGGGAGTTAACACAGTATGGAGCTGGAGGAACACAGCAGGCCAGGCAGCATCAGAGGAGCAGGAAAGCTGAC